>CM076581.1:688353296-688780431 GCA_034641835.2 Pinus albicaulis
ATCATCCTCAATCGAATGGTCAAACTGAGATAGTAAATAAATGTTTGGAAGGATATCTTCGTTGTTTTGTATCTGATAAACAAACACAATGGGTCAAGTGGTTACCTCTCGCTGAATGGTGGTATAACACTTCCTTCCATACTGCAGCAAAAATGACCCCATTTATGGCACTTTACGGATATCATCCACCATCCATCACATCATCTTTAAGGGAAAATTCGAAGGTTCAAGCAGTGGAAGATCACATCGAGCATTAGCAAGAAGTTCTCCAACTCTTAAAGGATAACCTGAATTTGGCACAAAATCGAATGAAACAACAGGCAGATCAACATCGTAGCGAGAGAAGTTTTGATGTGGGAGATTGGGTATTTTTACGGCTACAACCATACAAACAAATGTCCCTCAAGCAAGCAAAGAAGGATAATAAATTATCGCCAAAGTACTATGGTCCTTACAAGGTGTTGCAAAAGATTGGTACTATGGCATACAAATTGGAGCTTCCTTCTTCTTCGCGAGTACATCCGATTTTCCATGTTTCATGCTTAAAGAAGGTTATAGGTGAAAATCTTCCAGTTCAAACAGTATTGCCAGAACTTGATGGGGAAGGGAAAATCATATTGGAACCTGAAGTAGTCATGGAAAAAAGAACTCGACAACTATGGAATCGATCAATTTCAGAGTATCTCATCAAGTGGAAGAACTTACCCACTGAAGATTCTACATGGGAGGATGAGAATTTTATACAGAAGCACCCGGAGCTACTCAAGTGTTGAGGACAACACTTTTTTGAAGGAGAGGGGCATGTTGGGTCCCTATATCACTAGTATAGTCCCTTATTATTGTTAGTGTAACCCCCTTATTGTTATTATTGTACCCTTGTAACCCCCATTTTGTTATTATTGTGCCCTTAAATTATTATTGTTAGGTCGGCTAGGATTACATTGTGGCCCACTAGGATTACATTATGGCCCCATGGACTCCTATATATAGAAAAGGAGGTTTTGTAAATTGTATCATCCAAGAATTGTTCATTTATGTAATGTATTGGAGGTTGCCCCCTCGAAGTGGCTCATTTCTAAGGCGTTGATATCCTACGTTGTAGCTTTTACAACACCCTCCAAAAAAGACTACCATTTCAAAAAAAATTTTGGAGCCCCTTAGAACTAAAGAGAAATTGCTAAGTCAATAAGTCGCAAAAGTAAACATGCATGAAAATTGCGACCTTGCGACCTAGCGACCTCAGGTCGCCAGGTCGCCAGGTCGCATACCCCTTAAACTGATTAAAATTGCGACCTAGCGACCTAGCGACCCAAGTCGCCGGGTCGCAAGGTCGCCAGGTCGCAATGTGTCCCTTTTCAGAAAATCGCGACTTAGCGACCTTGCGACCCAGCGACCCCAGGTCGCCAGGTCGCAAGACTCAAAGTTTGACGAAATTGCGACCCAGCGACCCGCATTAATGGCTCGCACGTGCGACTTTCTATAAATAGGAGGTCGCAGGTCGCATTTTTCACATTCAGCGATTTGTAAGGCATATACGGCAATCAGCCCGACGAGTTTTCCCAGGAGTAAGTTACTATTTCTTCCCTGCTTCTGTTTCCATTCTAATGTTTTTCTTACTAAACCCATCTCCCCTTGTAGCCTATAAATTGTCTTTTGACCATGAGTTAATGTTTTCTGAGATTTTTGCCCATTACATATTGCATAAATTACCAAAAACCTCTCTGTTTGCCTTTTCACCCCATGGCATCGGCCCCTTTTCTTTAAAATCATGCCCACGACTCTCACAGCCCACAAAACCTCTCAAATTCCCAAGAGAAAGGGGGCAAAAGGGTTAAAGGCCGCGCGCACCAAACCCCCGGCAAGCCAGTCTGCGACCTGCGACCCAGCGACCTAGTCGCGGTCGCTGATGCCCGACCCTCTCGATTTTGAAGAATTGCGACACTGCGACCCGGCGACCTAGTCGCCGAGTGTCCAGTGTACTCTCTTGTTTATCTGAATCGTGACCTAGCGACCCAGCGACCTCAGGTCGCTAGGTCGCGAGGTCACAAGGTCGCGCCCGGGCCCTGTTGTGTGATCCGCGACCCAGCGACTCACCAATCCAGTTTTGCATTAACGCAGTTAGGTTTTGTCACTAATTTGTAACTGGTTTTAAGCGCCATGACGTTCTTATCGTGGGACTCCTTTCTGAATTTGACAGGTGAAGACATAGAGTGCATACCTGTGCTCTCAGATTCTAGTGACATGGCGCCCCCGCGGTCTCGGAGAAAGGACAAGGGAACAGCGGAAGAGACTGATGAGCTGGTGGTGGTGTCCCCACCCCCAATATTCCGAGATACATTATGTACTTTTTCGAAAGACGACAGCATGACGTGGTACCAGATTTATCAGGAGTTCGCCAAGTTGCCAGAAGAATTTCCGGAAGACCTCCCAGACCGAGAAATATACTTGGCGGTAAAGAGGTCAAAACTACATCTGGCGGGGGCACATCCAGCCATATTCCCATGTCCAGAGATCATAGACTGGATAATACAAAAAACAGACCCAGAGAAATTTGATGAAGAATCGTGAAAATGAAACTTTCCTCTGACTGGTAAACTGAGATGCACCACCTTGTATTCCTTTCACCAGCGCCCAAACCGGCCTTTACTCGAGAATGAAGTTTTGCTACTCACCTCTGCCGTCTGAATCCAAGTGATACTATTAAACAATGGTGGGAGGAGCCCGAGAAGTTCAAAGTGAAAAATAACCAGGAATACCCAGTGGCAAGCCTAAGAAAAGTCTATAAATTGGTTGCTGCCATGCTCTGCAGGCTTTACGGGCGCCCAAACTGCTCCACTTTCAACGGCAGTTGGGCCACCATTATGGAATATGTGACAACACAGGGGACCCGTGTTAACTGGGCCGGCATACTGATGACGTCGCTGCAGACCAACTTGAACTCGGCATTGGCTCCGGACGAAGGAATGCCTGCTGAATATTACATGGCTTCATACCTACTAGATGCGGTGTGCGCCCGAGTGGAGTTTGACGGCTGGGAGCACAACTGGGACCCCGAGAACACGCGCGCAATCCATCTACAACAGAGTATTACAGGAGACCAAATACAAACAGGATATAGATCAGATCTCCCAAATATTTGTTCCCGCTCTGTACAGACATTTACTTGGCCAAGACGCCCCTTGCATGTCGTGGCGGGCCAAGGAGACTCTGGTTAAAGTGGCGCACTGGTTCCCTTTCCCTGGGTACACCTTCATCCGAGTCTTTGGAACTTACAAGGCGCCACATGCTATGCCTCGCTTCGTGAAGCGGACAAAATGCGTCACCCAGGAGGTGTGCTTTCGGATGTCACATGGTTTTCTCCAACATCTTGTCTAAGGAAAAGAAGCCATGGCCCACTACGCCCTCACTATTGGTGCATTCCACGATTAAAGACCAGGTGCTAGCAGAAGCAGACGCAATGAGAAGTTATCAGCTGGGGGCAATTGAACACCGAAACTATGACCCGGAGAGATTGGTCCCTGAACACTGCCGGAGAGCCAACCTCAGGTGGACTTATCAGCATCTCGAACGCCCAGCAGAAGATGAGAGGAGAAACTGGTATAATGCTGAAAGAAAACTTGCTCCGGGGGTTGACGTGGTCCAGGAAGACTTGGATGATCAGAACTTGGAAGACAGAAGACGTCAGTTAGGAGCTTCTTCTTCATCCATGCTCTAGAAATCCCGAATCAACACAGGGTCAACGCCATCCGCCAAACAAAAGGAGGCAGAAGCAAAGGCCCAACAGGAAAGGGAGAGGAAGCTAAAGGAAGATGAGGAGGCGCGCGCAAAAGGTACAACTGCAGCACAAAAGAGGAAGCTGGCCAAAGAGGCCAGGAAAGAAAAAGAAGACAAAGAGGCACAAGCTGCAGCGGAACATGCGCTTAAAGCGGAGTTGGACAAGGCGGAGGCTGAACGCCAAAAGAAAGCCGAGCAGGCTGCTGCAGCTGAGCAAAGGAAGAAGGCCGAAATAGAAGCAGCCGCAGAGGCTGAACGACAAAGGAAAGCCGAACAGGCAGCTGCAGCTGAGCAAAAGAAGAGGGCCGAGATAGAAGCAGCAGCAGAAGCTGAACGGCGGAGGAAGGAAGAGGAAGAGAAGAACACAGAGGAAAGAGAAGATGACACGCTAGATGATCTTGAAGTAACCCCTCTCGACGTACCTTTGGGCCGTACACAACTCTCTGATGTTAGATCGCCCCAGGGACAGGAAGAAGATGTGTTCGACCTGACCAGACTCACATTTGATCAATTTTCGTTCAAGATCCGTCAGGAGAAGAGGAGGTCGTTGGCACATAGTCCCTCTGCATCATCTGCAGGATCCACAGGTAAGGATATAGTTTTGGATACCAGGACTAATCCGGTAATGATAGCGTCAGCAGGTACTGCCTTCGCTGCGGCTACAGAAGAAAATGTAACCCGGATGAGTAGAGAAATAGTAGCTCTACAAAACAGACTACACGCAGCCGAGCAACGCGAAAAGATGGCAGAACAGGAGAGAGCAGCATTGCAAGCGGAAGTCCAGCAACTTCGAAAACAGGCTCTGCCAGCAAATGAAGTCTCACTTGCCATTTTCAAGGAGTGTGAGGTATTGGAGATGACTATGAGACAGGTATATGGTGAGATGTTCACCATCAAACAAACAGTCGCTCCTCTGGCAAGAGCACGAATGGAAACCAGGCAAAGACAAGATCAGCTCAAAGAGGCTTCACAGGCTTTGGATAGGATGATGGGTTGGACCATTCAGTACCCTCAGGCACCTGAAAATTTTCCTAAGAGGGACTGGATCCACACGCAGGATGCAAAAGTTCAACTCCGCATAGCGATGCAATCTGGAGACAAATTGTCTAAAGACCTGGACAAAGTGATGTCCTCGTACGACCACCTGATTAGTGGTATCGACTCAATGCATACACTGCATCACATCCCATCGCTTGGGGCATTAGAAGAGGAGAAAACCTGGGAACAAGTAAACCAGGACATTCAATCGTTCTTGCAACCTATCAAGCAGGCCGCAGCTGATCCAGAGCCCTCCGCATCTCAAGAGCATCTTAGTCAATTCATCGCCGCTCCAGCGCGGATTTATACCAAGCTTGCGTCGCTCTCAAATCAGATCGGACAGAAAAGGGAGACCTTAGTACCAAACGCTTTGGAATGCGTGCATAGGCTGAAAGAGGAGGTGCCTCTGGTGTCCCCCATAGCGGCAGAATACCAGGCATGGCAGGATTTCCTTAGGGAACAATAGGTTGACATTAACAGTTCGCGTCCTGGCAGCAGCAAGAAGAACCAGGTCGCAAATCGCACCAACAGGACAGGTCGCAAGTCGCATCTCCTACCTAGGTCGCATCACCTACCCAGGTCGCAGAAGGAGTGGGTCTCAAGGTAGCCCAAAAGTCAAGAAGGCGAACAGTCAAGGAAACCCAACAGACAATTTTGGCATTATAAATACTCCTACGGGACATTATGCCAGGGGGCTTTTTCTTTTGGGAAACTCAGGAGCTACAAGCATTGTATTTAAAGATCTGACACTTGAGCATATGAATATAGAATCTTGTTAAAATACCCTATGGTTATGATGTGTTTTGCTGTATGAACACTTTGTGTATTTCCTTCAACAGTTTCAGAATATCCTATGATTAATGAATCTGTTATTTTTATGGTATCGTTTATACGTCATGGCTATCCGTGTTGTATCAATGATGTTCATCTTATTATCTGTTCTAGTAATGAATGTTAATAAACTATTTTGTTAGCATTTCGTTTCATCTTTCAGGAAGTGCAGAGGTATCTTATCATAAAGAACTATTTCTTGTGTGATCAGACTACTGTACAAGCAATTACCCCACAAAGATGTGTTGCTAATGACATCTCTTGAGGTGTATGTGCTTTATCTATAATCTTGCTACACATAGTGTTTAATTCATGTTTAACACGTTAATCTCGCATTCTATATCAGGTGAATAAGTATATGTCAGCAGGTTCAAGCAGGTTCTTTTGAGACCGAAGAGAAGTCATCTTAAGTGGTAGCCGGACCCACACCCCGGACGGGATCCCCACTCCAAACGGTTTAAGGTCTAATTGGGACTTTCTGCCAGGGAGATCCCCTTACTGTTGGCCGGACCAATTTTCCCGTCAACAGAATTGGCGCTAGAAGGAGGGCCTGAATGGCAGCCTCCCAGCACACAACAAACATCCCATCACAAACTCCCCAAGGGGAGGTCACAAACAATGAAACTAACCCTCCTCTTCCAGAAGATATTCCAGGGAGGGAGCTTCGATATTATGAAATCACTAGTGAGCAGCTGAGAGCCTTACGCCCAACTGCCCGAGATCTTGTCAACCAGTTACGGTTCACTCCAATCATGGAATACCTTACCCATACTAGGACTCCGCCCGAGAACATCACCCCTAACGGAGCCATTGCAAGTACTATACCCGAGCTCATAAACCTCATGTTGGAAGACCTCGCACACGCGGTTGAGGAAAACGATCCTGTTCTCCAAGAGGGTGAAGAGTTTGCTGACACCGGTCCTTTCCACAACTTCCAGCCTAACCAACCCCGACAAAACAACAACCAGGCACAACGCCCACCCAGGGAGGGTGAGGCAGGCAGAGGCCGAGGAAATATAGACGGGGGAAATAGAGCCCGTAGAAATGAAGGAGATAGGAATAGAGGCCGAGGGGCCGGGGGGAGGGGGGATAGAGGCCGAGGCCAAGGAAACCAAGCTCACAACCGCCACCCAAACCCACTGAGGCCTCCTGTAAACAACTTGGGATATCTTAGAGATTTTCTGAACCGTGGGGGGCACCAAGACGAACACTCCCGTCACGAGTCAGAAGCATCGGTCTCAGGTTCGGAAGGAGAATCTGAACATCAGTTTAGGCAACACCAGCGAGCGAGAAGAATACAACCCCTGGCCTGGATGGCTCAATCCCCATTAAATCTTTTAGGCCCGCTCCAAGATTTGCCTAGGCATCCGGAGAAGCATCTACCCAAGTTCGACCCTGAAAAGGGTACCCTGGCTGAAGATCATATTAGCAGTTTCTATTTGTCTCTGCAAATCATGAGAGTACAGTCCGATGATGTCGCATGTCGACTGTTCCCCCATACCCTCGAAAACAAGGCAACCACTTGGTACCGCTCTCTCCCCAGTGCCTCCATCACTTCATGGGAGCAATTCCGTCGCATTTTCCTGCATAAGTTTTCAGAAGATAAAACTCCTTCTATGCTTCTAACTGAGCTAAGCACCATCAAGTGTCAAAAAAAGGAAAAGGTGAAGGACTTCAACCAACGCTTCGCTACCATACTGCAGAAATTTCCTCCCAACTTAGCATTGGATGACTCAATCACCATTGACTACTACACCACAGCCTTGCCCAGAGATATTGCAGTTTTCGTGAAACGGGAAGCCCGTGCTAACCTTACGGCTAATTATGAGGCTGCTCTCGCTGTGGAAAAGGACATGCTTTCGATAGGAGCCATCGATCATGAAGGACGAGATGATAACAAACCCAACACGAAAAGAGGTCAGTCCTCCACTCCTAAGACTACTGATAGGGATAGAGATACTCTTGATTTTGAAAGCATGGCCAAAACGCTCAAGCATTTAACGAATGAAGTCACTGACCTCAGGAGAAAAGGCGCAGAAGCCACGACTAGTAGTAGACCACCTAAACCTTTTTTCAGAAAAAGTAATCTCAATACTAGCCGACCTCCGTCCAACACAAATACTGCTCTAAATGTGGAAGAGATAGGGAAAGATAATTTCTGTTCTTTTCACCAAGCTGCCCATTCCGAGAAAACATGCCCTCAATGGATTGGTAGCATGACAGCAGTATTTAATCAGCTTTTAGATGATCAAACTCCAGGGGATGTGACGGAGAGTGAGTTTTCAGATCATGATGAAAATCCATCCTCAAATGAAGAACCAGGATCCTCTATCCTTGCTTTTGACGTAATTCGAGGTGGAGAAAACCTTACTCCTATCGATATTTACATGGCGGACACTCCCAAGGATCGGCCCGTGCGGAATTATAGCCTCAGAAGCAAAGGACCTGTTCCCGAACAGTCTTATGAAGACAAAAAAAGGGCTTTCCTAAGGAAGATCCTGCCCCCTGGGAACGGAAAACAATCTGCCCCGGAAAAACTTCCCAACAACACTACCCGAACGAGTCAAAAGGGAAAACTTCCGACAGAATCCTCTGAGACTTCCGCCGAGCCTAGCCCTCAACCAGAACCCAGTTATAACATTGTTGAGGATATGAGGAAAACAAGAGCAAACATTTCTCTCTATGAGTTGGCTCGCATTACTAATCAAAAGGAGCTTATTCTTAAGGCTTTCGCAAATACGTCAACTGCGAAGACTGTGAGCAATACGTCTGCGCAGGCCGGATCAGATGTTCAATCCATAGTGAACGCCATCAATACCAACTCTAGAGGGTCCACCCCCTCGTTCCTTTTGTCCTTCGAGATGTTCAACTTCAATGTCCACAACTGTCTGGTCGACTCCGGTGCCTCTACAAACGTCATGCCCTTATCTGTCTGTAAGAAACTTAACATTCGCCCGGAGAAGACTGATGCAAAAATCATACAACTCGATAGATCACAAGTACCTGCCATAGGGGAATTGAACAATGTCATCATCCGCTTGTCATCAGACTCTAGGGTCCATTAGTGCATCGACATTGTAGTCGTTGATATTCCAGAAGCATACGGCCTATTGCTCAGTAGAGATTGGTCCAGCAAATTACAAGGCTACTTCGCCACCGACTGGTCCCATTTGTGGCTTCCTTACAAGGGGCGGAATAATCAAATCAGGGTAGAAAGTGAGCCTTACATGAAACACACCGTCACCGATCTGGACGCCATTAATGAACCCATCAGCTTTGCACAAGAAGAGCTTAGCATGTGTTTTCTAGAGTCAATATTTGGATGCTACCAAACCCCCCAGTCTCCTATAGACCCCGAGGTTCAATCTGAAGTAGCTTTTGTCACTGAGGAGCAAGTAATCCCTGACTTACCACTTGCAGAAACTCATTCACAGCCTAGTGCCCTGAAGGAGCCAGACAGTGACCTATGGACCTTGTATTATGACGGATCCAAGACTAATGACGGAGCTGGTGCTGGTTGCATATTGCTTGACCCGCACAAGAATAAATACCTGATCTCATGCCGGCTAGAGTTTCAGTGCACCAACAACTCCGCTGAGTACGAGGCATTAATCCTCGGACTTAAAAAAGCACTGGACTTGAAGGTAAAATGTTTGCAGGTCATTGGAGATTCCGAGATCATCACCCGCCAGGTACGCAACACTATTCACTGTTTATCTCCACATTTAAAGGCGTATCAACAAGAGGTATGGCATTTGATTTCTGGTTTTGATGCATTTGGCATAAAATCTGTCCTTAGGATGCACAACGCAGCAGCAGATACTCTGGCCAATGCTGCTGCTAGATTCACGCCTTTGAGGGACGGCTTTTCTATTGAAATTGTATATAGGCCCTCTGTGCCAGACAATATTTCTAATTTACGCGTGTTTAATGATGATCAACAGATTTTGGATTTTATGTGCAACGCTGAAGTATTCAAAGACGCGGCAATTGATGAGGAAGAACATGAGCGTGCGTTACAGAAAAAGAATGAGGAACACAGAGAGAACATTATGCCCAAAGGGGTGGTATCATTAGAAAAGATGTTTGATCTGCAAAACCGATTCCGCAGGCCTCCGAACACCAAAGTGCAAAGTTCCATATTGGCTCATCGGCAAGTCAACTTGGGGTCAGATGAGAACCCTAAGTTTGTTAACCTTGGCAAAGACTGTAGTGATGAAGAGGCACGGGCTTTCACCCAGCTATTCCGGAAGTATCGTGATGTTTTTGCCTGGACGTATGAAGATCTACGTACATACGATACTCGTATCATTCAACATGTAATACCCATGAGAGAAGGGGTTAAACCCTTCCAACAGAAACTCAGGAAAATACACCCAGCTTTGGAGCCAATGATTCTAAAAGAACTTAAAAAGCTTTTAGATGCTCGCATCATTTTCAAAGTTCGTCACTCCACGTGGGTGTCGAATCTGGTACCTGTGCGAAAGAAGTCTGGTGAAATTCGCTTGTGTGTAGATTTCCGCAATGTGAATCGGTCCTCAAACAAAGACAACTACCCGGTGCCCCCCATGGAACAGATATTACAAGCTGTGTCTGGATCTGAGATGTTCTCCCTATTGGACGGCTTCTCCGGCTATAACCAAGTGCTGGTAGCTGAACCAGACAGATTGAAAACCACATTCCGGACAAAATGGGGAACCTTTGCTTTCAGACGCATGCCCTTTGGATTGATCAATGCAGGAGCCACCTTCCAACGAGCTATGGACATAGCCTTCCGCGGTCTAATAGGGCAGAGCGTAGTGGTTTATTTAGACGATGTTACTGTATTTTCAAAATGCAGGGGCGACCATTTACGCCACCTTAGACAAATCTTCGATAGATGCAGGAGGTATGGAATATCACTCAATCCTAAAAAGAGCGTTTTTGCTGTGGCAGAGGGAAATTTGCTAGGCCACATTATCACTAAACAGGGCATTGTGGTTGATCCGGAATGGGCTAAAGCCATTGCTCAGATTCCGCCCCCAAACAACAAGAAAGCAATGCAATCCTTCCTGGGGAAGATTAATTTTGTCCGTAAATTCATTTCAGATTTTGCGCAGATTGTCAGGCCACTGCAGGGAATGATTAAGAAGAATGCTGCATTCAAATGGAATCCCGAAGAGAAAGAGGCTTTCGAAAAAATCAAAAGGGCTATAGCTGAAACCCCTTCCCTCCAAAGCCCAGATCTTGATAAAGGCTTCATCCTATACACGTTCGCTTCAGATTCCTCGCTTGCGGCTGTCCTCACACAGAAAGATAATAACAACGATGAACGGCCCATTTCTTTTATGAGCACCGGTCTACAGGAAGCTGAATTAAACTATCCGGAAATTGACAAGCAAGCCTATGCGGTTTATAAGGCAGTAAAACATTTTAGGCCTTACATCTTGAAAAGTCACGTCACGGTTTTTGTACCGCACCCAGCAGTCCGCTCACTCTTCGTACAGCAAGAACTAGGCGAAAGGCGGGGCAACTGGATGGCATGTTTACAAGAATACGATTTAGAGTTCAAACCAGCACATACCGTCAAAGGACGGGGCTTATGTCAAATGGCCGCAGAGGCTGCAAATACACGCGAGATGGAAGAAGAATGTTGGGAACAAGAAATCGACATGTATCAGAGCGACCATGTGCCCCAGCAAAATAGCCCTTCTTGGTATTCTGACATTTCAAGATATATGGCCCAAGGCACGATGGACCCTGCTCTTACTGCCCGACAGAAGCGCGCAATAAGATTAAAAGCCGCATCTCACCAACTGATCCAAGGTAAGTTATTCAAGAAACACCACGATGGGGTCCTGCTACGCTGCTTGGAAACTGACGAAGCACAAAAAATCTTAACCGAGTTGCATGACGGACCAGCTGGAGGTCATTTTTCCGGGGATACCACTGCCCATAAGATAATGCGTGCAGGATATTATTGGCCTACTCTTTTCAGAGACGCGCATGCATATGTCCGGAAATGCATTCAGTGCCAGAAGTTTGCCAACCGAGAAGCACGGCCTGCCGCACCACTACTCTCAGTAGCAGTAGAGGAACCTTTCCAACAATGGGGTTTGGATGTAATTGGGGAAATCATACCTCACTCTTCTAAACAACATCGGTATATCCTTACGGCTACTGATTACTTCACCAGGTTGGTTGAGGCAATACCGTTACGCCGAATCAACGATCAAGAGGTAATAGAATTCCTCACGCATTTCATCATGACCAGGTTTGGCGTTCCGACTTCTTTAGTTTTTGATAATTCGACTTATTTCTCATCTTTTAAGTTATATGATTTTGCGCTGGAAAATGGAATTATTCTGAAACATTCTGCAAACTACTACCCCCAGGGAAATGGTTTAGCTGAGTCCACTAACAAGAACCTCATCCGTATTATTAAGAAGACTCTCCTATCCCACCAGCGAAATTGGCACAATGCCCTTCACAATGCACTGTGGGCTGACCGTATTACTCCCAAGTCCTCTTTAGGCACCTCCCCACTTTTTCTTGTGTATGGAAAAGAAGCTGTCCTCCCTTCTCATCTATCTCTCCCGGCCCTCCAACTGTCCCAAGAATGTCATGGTACTCCGTGTCCCACCTTGCAAAACCGAATCGACACCTTGCTGAAATTGGAGGAAGAAAGGCAAAAAACCCGGGAAAAATTTGCCGTCCATCAGAGCCGAATCAAAAGATGGTTTGATAAAAAGTCCGCGGGAAACAAAACTTTTGAGGTAGGAGACTTGGTCCTTAAGTGGGATAAAGCCCATGAAGAAAAGGGGAAGCATGCCAAGTTCCAAGCACTTTGGACAGGCCCGTTCCAAATTAATGAAAAGATAGGTCCCCACACATTCAGATTACAAACCCTTGATGGACGAGTCGAGGTCCTCCCGGTAAACGGGCATGACCTCAAGCACTATTTCACTTAACAGCCCTTCGAGGGCTGTCTGGTTTTGTACCATAGTTCCTTGTCTTTTGTTTGTTTATATAAAATAAAAAAAATAAAAAAATAAAAAAAAATAAAAAAAAATAAAAAAAAAAAGAAGAACCTAAAGGAGGATTTGTTAGAACTACGCAGATTGGCATACTGCAGCAGGTTCTCCGCTGATGGAAGGCCTTTCCCGATAAATTCAAAGGCGGCGGAAGTTGTTTGCCCTCTACACCTAGAGGTAGCACATTACCAAGCACAAGTCGTCAAGCAGGGGAACTTACCTCGCCACGCTGAGAGGGTGTCCGCAAAAGAAAATGCAGTGTAATTGGTAGCCGGACTAGGAGGGAAGAGAGATACTCTAAAACGACGATAGGGCATCTGGGAAAAACCAAAGTCCTCATACCAGACCAGGAGCAACCTCTCTGCAAGCAAGATAAGTCGGGATCCCTCATCCGCCCAGGCTAAACAACCATTTCAAATAAGTGCCATGAGCACATTTAAATAAGTGCCTCAGGCACATTCAAAATAAGTGCAACAGCACACAAATAAGGGTAAAGGCTTGAGAAAGGCTTCCTGCGCAGAGAGGTGATGTGACGACTCCGCCGGGGTACTGACCAGGCTCGCTGGCAGCGGAGCAACGTTCATGATTCCTAGGCAGTGACTCCGCCGGGATCGAGAGGTTCGCTGGCAGCGGAGCAACACGATAAGGACAAAATAATCGTACCAGACCCTGTAGCCGCCTAGAGTTCTCCAACCCTTCCATTCTGGAGACCTGAAGAAAGAATTTGTTTGAACGGCGCCCAACCGGACCAGCAAGCTCAGCAACTTAGCTGGACGACCGAAGGCTAGGAAATGGCAACCACATGGTAAAAGAGGACAGTTAGCATAAGCCCCTCCCTCCCCCCGCTAAGGCTAACTATGAGCAGAGACTCTGAGTTCGTCCAGTGAATCGCCATTTGTTGTAACCTTTACAACACCCTCCAAAAAAGACTACCCTTTTAAAATTTTGGGGCCCCTTAGACCTAAAGAGAAATTGCTAAGTCACTAAGTCGCAAAAGTAGACATCCATGCAAATTGCGACCTTGCGACCTAGCGACCTCAGGTCGCCAGGTCGCCAGGTCGCACATTACACCAACTCATGAAAACTGCGACCTAGCGACCTTGCGACCCAGGTCGCCAGGTCGCTAGGTCGCAATTCGGTCATTTTCCGAAAATCGCAACTTAGCGACCTTGCGACCCAGGTCGCCAGGTCGCTAGGTCGCGATCCGGTCATTTTCCGAAAATCGCGACTTAGCGACCTTGCGACCCAGCGACCCCAGGTCGCCAGGTCGCAAGGTCGCCAGGTCGCAAAACGCAAGGTTTGACGAATCTGCGACCCAGCGACCCACATTAATGGCCCGCACGTGCGACTTCCTATAAAAGGGGGGGTCGCAGGTCGCATTATTCACATTCAGCGATTTGTAAGGAAAACGCCTCTGACAGCTCAACTGACGAGTTTTTCCCGGGTAAGTTGCTATTTCTTCCTGCTGTTTCCATTCTAATGTTTTTCTTACTAAACCCATCTCCCCTTGTAGCCTATAAATTGTCTTTTGACCATGATTTAATGTTTTCTGAGATTTTTGCCCGTTAACATATTGCATAAATTACCAAAACCCTCTCTGTTTGCCTTTTCACCCCATGGCATCAGCCCCTTTTCTTTAAAATCATGCCACAGCTCTCCCTGGCCCTAGAAACCTCGCAAATTCCCAAGAGACCGGGGGCAAAAGGGTTCAAGGCCGCGCGCACCAAACCCCCGGCAAGCTAAATCTGCGACCTGCGACCCAGCGGCGACCTGGTCGCCGGTCGTGATTAGTCCCTCTCCGATTTTGAAGAATTGCGACACTGCGACCCGGCGACCTGATCGCCCGGTCGCCAGTCCCGCCTTTCTCTTTGTTTTTATCTGCAGATGCGCGACCTAGCGACCCGAGCGACCTCGGAGTCGCCCCGGTCATGATCGCAGATCGCGCCGGGCCTGTTTGTGTGATGCGCGACCAGCGACTCACGATCCGAGTTTTGCTTCCCCAACATTTAGGATTTGTCAACCCGAATTGTAGGAGATTTTTATCACCATGACGTTCTTATCGTGGGACTCCTTTCTGAATTTGACAGGTGAAACTCAAGACGACATAGAGTGCATACCTGTGCTCTCAGATTCTAGTGACATGGCGCCCCAGCTATCTCGAAGGAAGGACAAGAAAAAATTGGAAGAGATTGATGAGCTGGTGGTGGTGTCCCCACCCCCAATATTTCGAGATACATTATGTACTTTTTCGAAAGACGACAGCATGAGGTGGTACCAGATTTATCAGGAGTTCGCCAAGTTGCCAGAAGAATTTCCGGAAGACCTCCCAGACCGAGAAATATACTTGGCGGTAAAGAGGTCCAAACTACATCTGGCGGGGGCACATCCAGCCATATTCCCATGTCCAGAGATCATAGACTGGATAATACAAAAGACAGACCCAGAGAAATTTGTGATCAGAGATCGTGAAGGCAGAGCTTTCACTACGCTGGTAGGCTCAGACGCACACCTTTATTATTCACTGCCGCGCCCAAACCAGCACTTTACTCGAGAATGGGCTGCTACTCACGCCGTCCCGATCGTCGATACTATTAAACAATGGTGGGAGGAGCCCGAGAAGTTCAAAGTGAAAAATAACCAGGAATACCCAGTGGCAAGCCTAAGAAAAGTCTATAAATTGGTTGCTGCCATGCTCTGCAGGCTTTACGGGCGCCCAAACTGCTCCACTTTCAACGGCAGTTGGGCCACCATTATGGAATATGTGACAACACAGGGGACCCGTTTTAACTGGGCCGGCATACTGATGACGTCGCTGCAGACCAACCTGAACTCGGCATTGGCTCCGGACGAAGGAATGCCTGCTGAATTTTACATGGCTTCATACCTACTAGATGTGGTGTGCGCCCGAGTGGAGTTTGACGGCTGGGAGCACAACTGGGACCCCGAGAACACGCGCGCAATCCATCTACAACTTAAAGTATTCTGGGAGTCTAAATACAAACAGGACCTAGATCGGATCTCCCAAATATTTGTTCCCGCTCTGTACAGACACTTATTTGGCCAAGACGCCCCTTGCATGTCATGGCGGGCCAAGGAGACCCTGGTTAAAGTGGCGCACTGGTTCCCTTTCCCTGAGTACACCTTCATCCGAGTCTTTGGAACCTACAAGGCGCCACATGTTATGCCTCGTTTCGTGACGGACAAAATGCTGATGCAGGAGGTGTGCTTTCAGATGTCACATGGTTTCTCCAACATCTTGTCTAAGGGAAAAAAGAAGCCATGGCCCACTCTGCCCCTCACTATTGGTGCATTCACGGTTAAAGACTTCAAGGAGGTGCTAGCAGAAGCAGACGCAATGAGAAGTTATCAGCTGGGGGCAATTGAACACCGAAACTATGACCCAGAGAGATTGGTCCCTGAACACTGCCGGAGAGCCAACCTCAGGTGGACTTATCAGCATCTCGAACGCCCAGCAGAAGATGAGAGAAGAAACTGGTATAATGCTGAAAGACAACTTGCTCCGGGGTTTGACGTGGTCCAGGAAGACTCGGATGATCAGAACTTAGAAGACAGAAGACGTCAGTTAGGAGCTACTTCTTCATCCATGCTCCAGAAATCCCGAATCAACACAGGGTCAACTCCATCCGCCAAACAAAAGGAGGCAGAAGCAAAGGCCCAGTAGGAAAGGGAGAGGAAGCTAAAAGAAGATGAGGAGGCACGCCCAAAAAGTACAACTGCAGCACAAAAGAAGAAGCTGGCCAAAGAGGCCAGGAAAGAAAAAGAAGACAAAGAGGCACAAGCTGCAGCGGAACAGGCGCTTAAGGCAGAGTTGGACAAGGCGGAGGCTGAACGCCAAAAGAAAGCCGAGCAGGCTGCTGCAGCTGAACAGAAGAAGAGGGCCGAAATAGAAGCAGCCACAGAGGCTGAACGACAAAGGAAAGCCGAGCAGGCAGCTGCAGCTGAACAGAAGAAGAGGGCCGAGATAGAAGCAGCAGCAGAAGCTGAACGGCGGAGGAAGGAAGAGGAAGAGAAGAACACAGAGGAAAGAGGAGATGACACGCTAGATGATCTTGAAGTAACTCCTCTCGACGTACCTTTGGGCCGTACACAACTCTCTGATGTTAGATCGCCCCAGAGACAGGAAGAAGATGTGTTCGACCTGACCAGACTCACATTTGATCAGTTTTCGTTCAAAATCCGTCAAGAGAAGAGGAGGTCATTGGCACATAGTCCCTCTGCATCATCTGCAGTATCCACAGGCAAGGATATAGTTTTGGATACCAGGACTAATCCGGTAATGATAGCGTCAGCAGGTACTGCCTTCGCTGCGGCTACAGAAGAGAATGTAACCCGGATGAGTAGAGAAATAGTAGCTCTACAAAACAGACTGCACGCAGCTGAGCAACGCGAAAAGATGGCAGAGCAGGAGAAAGCGACATTGCAAGCGGAAGTCCAGCAACTTCGAAACCAAGCTCTACCAGCAAATGAAGTCTCGCTTGCCATTTTCAAGGAGTGTGAGGTGTTGGAAATGACTATGAGACAGGTATATGGTGAAATGTTCACCATCAAGCAAACAGTCGCTCCTCTGGCAAGAGCACGAATGGAAACCAGGCAAAGACAAGATCAGCTCAAAGAGGCTTCACAGGCTTTGGACGGGATGATGGGTTGGACCATTCAGTACCCTCAGGCACCTGAAAATTTGCCTAAGAGGGACTGGATCCACACGCAGGATGCGAAAGTTCAACTCCGCATAGCGATGCAATCTGGAGACAAATTGACTAAAGACCTGGACAAAGTGATGTCCACGTACGACCATCTGATTAGTGGTATCGACTCAATGCATACGCTGCACCACATCCCATCGCTTGGAGCATTAGAGGAAGAGAAAACCTGGGAACAAGTAAACCAAGATATTCAAACATTCTTACAACCCATCAAGCAGGCCGCAGCTGATCCGGAGCCCTCCGCATCTCAAGAGCATCTTAGTCAATTCCTCGCCGCTCCAGCGCGGATTTATACCAAGCTTGCGTCGCTCTCGAATCAGATTGGACAAAAGAGGGAGACCCTAGTACCGAACGCTTTGGAATGCGCGTATAGGTTG
Source organism: Pinus albicaulis (assembly GCA_034641835.2). NCBI lineage: Eukaryota > Viridiplantae > Streptophyta > Pinopsida > Pinales > Pinaceae > Pinus > Pinus albicaulis. Next base: position 688,371,054 of record CM076581.1, read on the forward strand.
AAAGAGGAGGTGCCCCTGGTATCCCCCATAGCGGCAGAGTACCAGGCATGGCAGGATTTCCTTAGGGAACAACAAGTTGACATTAACAGTTCGCGTCCCGGCAGCAGCAAGTCCTGAGCAGCAAGAAGAACCAGGTCGCAAATCGCAACAACAGGACAGGTCGCAGGTCGCATCATCTACCCAGGTCGCAGAAGGAGTTGGTCGCAAGGTAGCCCAAAAGTCAAGAAGGCGAACAGTCAAGGAAACCCAACAGACAATTTTGGCATTATAAATACTCCTACGGGACATTGTACAAGGGCTTTTTCTTTTGGGAAACAGAGGAGCTACAAGCATTGTATTTAAAGATCTGACACTTGAGCATATGAATATAGAATCTTGTTGAAATACCCTATGGTTATGATGTGTTTTGCTTTATGAACACTTTGTGTATTTCTTTCAACAGTTTCAGAATATCCTATGATTAATGAATCTGTTCTTTTCATGATATCGTTTATACGTCATGGCTATCCGTGTTGTATCAATGATGTTTATCTTATTATCTGTTATGTTAATGAATGTTAATAAACTAGATTGTTAGCATTTCGTTTATCTTTCAGGAAGTGCAGAGGTATCTTATCATCAAGAACTATTTTTTGTGTGATCAGACCACTGTACAAGCAATTACCCCACAAAAGATGTGTTGCTAATGACATCTCTTGAGGTGTATGTGCTTTATCTATAATCTTGCTACACATAGTGTTTAATTCATGTTTAAACACGTTAATCTCGTATTCTATATCAGGTGAATAAGTGTATGTTCGCAGGTTCAAGCAGGTTCTTTTGAGACCGAAGAGAAGTCATCTTAAGTGGTAGCCGGACCCACACTCCGGACGGGATCCCGACTCCAAACGGTTTAAGGTCTAATTGGGACTTTCTACCGGGGAGATCCCCTACTGTTGGCCGAACAAATTTTCCACTTTTTGTTTTTGGGGTGTTTTTTCATGTTTTTTGAGACTTTTTGGGCTAGAGTTCCCGTTTTGAGGTCAGGTTACCTATTTGATCGGTAACAGTGTTATAGGCATTGGAGCCTCATTATAACATGGTTTAGAAGGCATGTAGCCACCACATATCTTCTTAGATAGAAGCTACCATCGCCTGAGATATTTTATTTTACATTCTGCATGTAGAAATTTTTCAATACTTTGTTATTATTGAATTGAAGTTATTTTTTCATTGTATCTTTGTGTTTATATTCATATCTTTATTTCATTTCATTCCTTCATAAATCAGGAGCAGTGGTATCAAATAAAAACAAAGACAAGGAAGGACACGTGAAATTGGCATGAGTTCCATCAAAGCCCCACTCACAACACAAGTGAGTGTCATCCAACAAGTCATTGGTGGCCAAACGGAATGCTTCAGAGTCATATGCATGTTCCGACTCTGAGTCAGAATCTAACAAGGGAAATGACAAAGGGAAGAATATTATTGTTGTGGATCCCAACACCACCGTTTCCACCACCAAGATCAAAAATATTGAGCCCAAAGATCTAGAGGAGGGGGAGCATCTCTTCCACTCACATATGTGGGTGAACGGTTCTCAGTCGACATTTATTGTCGATAGCAGGAGCTAAAATAACATCATTTTAGCATAGGTCATGAAGCGGTTGGGCCTACCAAACAAACCAAAACCATCGTCAGACATCATCATGTGGATTCACCAAGGACGATATCTTCATATTAGCCAACAATGTCACCTTCCCTACAACATCAAGACCTTCATGGATGAGGTACTATGTGATGTTGCTCCTCTTGAAGTTTTTGATGTATTATTATGCCAACCATACTTGTATAAGCATCATGTTATGTATGAGTCTATGCCTCACACTGTTATTATTACTTTGGTTAATAATCTTTATACGATAATGGGGGTAGCCCTGCCTACCACCATCTCTTTTATCTCTGCTAAGAAATGTAGTAAGATCATCTCCCAGACCAAGATATGTTTTTTCTTTCTGATTCAATCTAAAAGAAATGGGAAGATCATTTCCACATCCATGGCCCCTAAGAAGGTTTCCTCCACATAGAAGAAGTAGGTGGATAAGGTCATGGAAGAATAGAGGGACATATTCTCCTCACCCATAGGGGTACCCATGTACTATCAGGTCACACATTCGATCGATATGAATCCTAAAGAAAACCTACCCAATGGGCTAATATACCGTTGATCCATTCTGGAAAATGAAGAGATCAAGAAAACGATCTAGGAGTTTCTTCAAAAAAGGAACATTTGACCAAGTTCCTCACCAGGTGGGATCTTGATTTTGCTTGTATAGAAGAAGGATAGGACCTTGAGGCTCTACATTTATTATCAAGCACTAAAAAAAATCAATTTCAGGAAAAGGTATGCAATCCCAGGGATTGATGACCTTTTGGACCAGCTCAAGGGGGCCAAGTGTTTCAGCAAGATCGATATGAAGTCTAGGTATCACCAAGTTCTAATAGAGCCCACAAATATATGGGAGACCACCTTAAAATCCAAGGAAGGCATTTTTGAATGGTTGGTCATGCATTTCGAGTTGAAAAAATCCCCTGCTAATTTTATGAGGATGATGGATTACATATTGTGGTGCTTCACCAAAATTTTCATGGTTGTTTATCTGGATGGCATCCTCATCTTCAACAAGAGTTGGGAAGAGAACATGCAACACATTCAACATGTCCTTCAAACAATGCGGTAGCACGAACTATGTGAAAAATTGGAGAACTGCAGCTTTGGAATTAGCAACGTCCAATATCTAGGTTACATCATAGATGAGAAAGGAATGGATGTGGATTTGGATAAGATCCAATTCATTCGGGATTTGAAAATGCCACCAAATCTAACAAAGCTTCACAAATTTTTGGGCCTTGCAAATTTTTATCAAAGGTTTCATGTTGGGATTCTCCCATATCACTTGACCTTTAAGTCAGATTACCAAGGGTGGAGCGAAAGAAAAGTTTTCATGGTCCAAGTGCCAAAAAAATGAATTCATGGAGCTAAAGCACCACCTTTTCTTGGTGCATGTACTCACATTTCCAGATTTGCGGTAGCCATTTGAAATTGAGACATATGCCTCTGAATATGTTATTGGTGTAGTCCTCACCAATCACGGGCATCCATTGACCTATCATAGTGAGAAAATTAATGATACAATTCAAAAGTAACCCACCTATGATGAAAATATGTATTCTATCGTGTTGGCTTACCATCAATTCAAGCATTACATTATGGGGAAGGAGAGGGTCATCCACATCGATCACCAACCTCTTTGGTTTATACAGACACAAGGGAAGTTTTAGAAATATTTCCATCAAAATTGGTCTACATATATGAAATTATTCCAATTGAACATTAAATACAAAAAGGGAAGCACCAATCATGTTACATATTTCCTTAGTTGAACACCAATTCTAACAACGATTATTGTTCTTAACTCTTGTGGCCACGAGACCTTTGGATGGCCACAATTGTACAAAAATGATCCAGAGTTAGAAACCACATACCAAATGCTAGTGAATGGCAAGCAAGTTCCCAATATCCACCTCCAGGATGTATTATTATGCTACCTAGGCCACCTTTGTGTTCCTTTAATCGAGCGTGCCACGTTGATTTTGGAGGCGCACTACTGTCGGGTCGCATGACACTTTGGTGTGGAGAAAACTTTGATCGTACTACAAAAGTAATTTTATTGGCCATAACTGTGACATGATGTTGGAAAATATATGAGATCCTACATTACCTTTGCCATCGCCCAAGCCAAACATCAAGAATAAAGGCCTATACAATCCTCTGCCTACTCCCATCCAACCTTGGGAATCCATCTCCATAAAGTATCTATCTGGCCTTTATTTTACCAAGCTTGGTAATGAATGTGTATATGTGGTCATGGACGGATTTTATAAGATGGAAATATTGTCGGCCTGCAAGAAGAGTATCACAACATAGGAAACTACCAAAATATTCTTTGAACGAGTCTGGGTACATTTTGGGACCCTACATACCATTAAATCATATTTGGATAATAGGTTCTTGAGCACATTTTGGTCGAGTCTCTAGACACTATTGGACACCAAGATCACCAAGTCGACTACATTCCATCCCTATACTGATGGCTAGACAGAGGTCATCAACATGATGATAGTACACATACACTAAATTTATAACTCCAATCATCCATGAACCTTGGATTAGAGCCTTCCCTATATGCATCATAGCTATAACAAATCTCTTCATAGCTTGACCAGTCGTAGTCCCTTTCAAGTGGGTCTTGGGATTTCAACGATTGTGTCTTATTGATGTTTCCATGCCTCATGTGACTTCACAGATAGAATCCACACATGTACAATCTGAAGCTAATAAATCAACTAGTTTTATTGAATGCATCCATCACATCTAGTAGCAGGTTCATTACATCTTAGAGAATTCTAATGCAAAGTACAAGTAAGGACATGATTAACATTGAGTGCCACACAAGTTTTAGGTGGGAGGAAAAGTTTGGTTACATTTACAGAAGAAACACCTTATTGGATCCCATAATATTATTAGACCACTTCGATATGGGCCTTACACCATCACCAAGGATGTGGGAGACAATGATTTTGATCTTATAATTCCCCCATTCCTTCGCCTACACCCAGTGTTTAATGTGGACCAAATTCAAGAATATTTTATACCATTACTAGACATGTTAGACATTTCAGAATAACTCACACCAACAGAGATAAAACTATACTACATGGAATATGACACAAATAATTGGATCATGGAAAATCATATTAGGAACACTCACCAATAGAAGATCCAACTATATCGGGTTGTCAAATCTGTCCAAATCCTGCACCAAGGTTAGTGGCTCACCAGGGACCAAGTGTAACAATAGTTTCCCCATCTCTTGGAGGAATGAAATGAAATGAGGACCATTTATTCCTAAGTGGGGAATATTTATCTAGTTGTGTATTCCTTAATTGTATCACAATTTACTACTTTGGTAGTTTTTTGGGTCTTGAACTTCCAGACTCATTTTGAGGCCCTAAACGATGTCTTTTTTGAAAACATAATTTTTTTTACCTTATGTTAGGGGTTTGCAATCAAAAGTTGTACTCATTGGATATATATTTATAAATAGGTATTGTATGTGTCGAACAAAGATCATATGTCAAAGTTACGACCCCAGGAAGTTGATGTACCAATTTACCCCAATAGGACCCATAAACGTTTGGTGCTTCATCTCTAGGGTTATGTTTTTGGATGTTTATGGTTTTACATTATTTCTCAACAAAAAATAGGTATTTGAGCCTCATTGTAACACAGTTCAGAAGGCATGTAGCCGCCACATATCTTCTCAGAGATAAGCTACCATCAACTAAGATATTTTATTTCCATTCTACATGTATACAATTTTCAGTACTTTGTTATTAATGAAATGAAGTTATGTTTTTGTTGTATATTTGTGTTTGTTAATATATGTATTTCATTTTGTTCCTTCATAAATCTGGGTCAAAACCCTTTGTTTCTTCCTCTTTCCTTAAGATTTCATCTACCACAATATTTTGTTTTCCTCTTTTGTGAATAATTTCGAAATCATAACAAAATCCCTTTGTAACCCATTTTTGTTTCTATTTTGTGGAAAATATTTTTTCCAAGAAGCACTTCAAATTATCATGAAATATTTTTAATTTGAAGTGTCTTCCTATTAGGTATGGATTTTGTTTCTTAATTGCATGTAGTGTGGCCGACATTTCTTTTTCATGGGTATGAGACTAGTTGTTTCCTTTAAGTTATTTTATTTCAAAGGCAAGGTACCTTCCTTCTAAGATCAAAACTAAACCAATTCCATGGCTTGAGACATCACACTCCTAATGAAGGTTTTTGTGAAGTCAGGTGTTTCTAGGACAATATTTATGCACATAGTACCTTTAAAATTTTCAATATCTTTGGTTACTTATTTAGTCCAATAAAATTATGCAATCGAAATTTATATTCCTCAGATAGATATTTATAAAAAGGTATTTTATGTGTCAAAAGGAGATCATATGCCAAAGTTACGATCCCGGGAAGTTGATGTACCAATTTACCCCAACATGGTTCATAGAATTTTGTCACTTCATATCCTACGATTAGGTTTTTGGATGTTTAGTGTTTTCCATTATTTCTAAATAATAGACAGGCCTTTGAGCCTCATTGTAGCACAATTCATAAAGCATGTAGCCACCACATATATTCTCAGAGATAAGATACCATCATGTGAGATAATTTATTTCCATTCTACATGTAAATAATTTTTAGTACTTTGTTATTAATTAATTGAAGTTATGCTTTCACTGTATCTTTGTATTGTTGTTCATATATCTATATTTCATTTTTTTTCCTTCATAAATTTGGATTAGTGGTATTAGAGCACCAAAAAGACAAAGAAGGACACATGAAAGTGGTGTGAGTTCCATAAGAGCTTCACTCACAACACATGTGAGTGTCAAGCCAAGGAGTCATTGGTGGTCAAACTTAAGGCTTTAGAATCAGATGCATGTTCTAACTACGAGTCAAAACATGACAAGGGGAATGAAACAGGGAATCAGATTATTGATGCAGAGCCAATAACCACCATTGCCACTAAATATTGAGCACGAATATCCATAGGATTTGAAGCATATATTCCACTCATAGATGTGGGTGAAGGATTCTCCATTGCAGTTCATTGTCGACAATGGGATCCAAGAGAATCTCATTTCAGTAGATGTCGTGAAGTAGTTGGTCCTACTAACCACACCACACTTGCAGCCATACATCATTAGGTGGCTTCACCAAGGATGATATCTTTGCATTAGCCAACAGTGTCACCTTCTCTACAACTTCAATCACGTAAATAATGAGGTATTGTGTGATGTTGCTCCTATTGAAGTTTGTGATGTATTATTATGCCAACCATACTTGTGGAAACATCATGTTATGTATGATTCTAGGCCTCACACTATTATTATTACTTTGAGAAATAAGTTATACATGATATCGGAGGTATCCCCGCTTACCACAATCTCTTTCCTACCAAGCAATGCAGTAAGATAAGCTCCTAGACAAAGAATTTTTTTTCTTTATGATTTTATCTCAGAGTAAGGGGATGATTGTGGCCACATCCATGGCCCCTAGGAAGGGTTCCTCCATGTAATAGAATAATACGGATAAGGTCATGGAACAATACAGGGACATCTTCTCCTCACCCACATGGGCACCCTTGCATTGTTGGTGAATCATTCGATCAATATGACTCTTGGAGAACCCCTACTCAATGGGATGATATATCGTCGCTCCATTCTATAAAATGAAGATATCAAGTGACATACGTAGGATTTTTTTCAAAAAGGGAAAATCCAACCAAGTTCCTCATACTAGGGGAGCTCGATTTTTCTTGTAAAAAATAAGGATGGGACCTGGAGGCTCTACATTAATTATTGGGAACTAAAAAAAATCATTTTCATGAACAACTATCCAATCCCAGGGATTGAAAACCTTCTAGACCAGCTCAAGGGGGGCAAGTATTTCAGCAAGATCGATCTAAAGTTTGGCTATCACCAGGTTACGATAGAGCCTACAAATGTATGGAAGATTAAGTTCAAATCCAAGGAAGGAATTTTAGAATGGTTGGTCATGCCCTTCGGGTTGACAAATTCCCCTACTACTTTATGAGGTTGATGGATAACAACTTGCAACCCTTCAACAAATCATTCGTGGTTTTTTATTTGAACAACATCCTCATATTCAACAAGCGTTGGGAATAAAACTTGCAACACATTCAGTATTTCCTTCAAACCCCATAGAAGTACAAGTTGTGTGCCAACTTGGATAAATTCACCTTTAGCATGAGAAAGTTCCAATATTTGGGTTACATCATAAATGAGAAAGGAATGCATGTGGATCTGGATAAGATCCAAGTCATTGACATTAACCAACCCTAACCACTCTAACAGAGCTTCACATATTTTTCAGGCCTCACAAATTTTTATCAGATGTTCATGTTGGGATTCTTCCATATCACTTGGCCTTTGAGTCTGATTATCAAGGGTGGAGTGATAACAAAGCTTCCCTGGTCCAAGTCCCAACATAAGGAATTCATGGAGGTGAAACACCACCTCTGATATACACCTGTACTTACATTTCCATACTTTTAGTAGCCATTTGAAATTGAGACAAATGCCTCTGAATATGCTACCGGTGCAGTCCTCACCCAACATGGGCATCCAATGGACTAACATAGTGAGACACTTTCTGATACAATTCAGAAGTACCCCACCAATGATAAAGAGATGTGTTCTATCACGCATGCTTATTGGAAATGGAAACATTACATTTTACGGAAGGAGAAGGTCATCCACACTGATCACCAACCTGTTTAGTTTATATAGTCGACACAAGGGAAGTTGCAGAAATATCATCATTAGAAGTTCTTTGCATATCTGTAACAAATAAACTTAAACATAAAATAAAAATAGGGGAGCACCAATCATGTTGCATATTTTTTGAGTCGGTATGCATTTGCAACACTAACTTTTTTCTCAACTCTTGTGGCCGCGAGACCTCTAGATGGTTGCAATTGTAGAAAAATTATCCATATTTTGCCACCACATACAAAATTCTAGTGCATGGCAAGAAAGTTCCTAATATCCACCTCCAAGACACTTTATTATGCTACCTAGGCCATCTTTGTGTTCCTTCAAGCGAGTGTGCCAAGCTGATTTTGGAGGCGCACTACATTCGGGTCACACGGCACTTTGGTGTGGAGAAAAATGTGGTTTTACTACATAAGTATTGTTATTAGACAGAAATTTGGTAGGACGTTGGAAAATATATTAGATCCTACACTTCCTATGCCATCACCAAGCCAACTATAAAGAAGAAAGGTCTATACACTCCTCTTCCTACTCCCAACCAGCCTTGGGAATCCATCTCCATGGACTATCTATATGACCTCCCTTCTACCAAGCATGGTAATTACTGTATATTTGTGGTCATGGAAATGTTTTCTAAGATGGCTATATTGGCAGCCTACAAAAATTGTATCAGAGTAGAAGATACTTCCAAAATCTTATTTGAAAGAGTGTGGGTACATTTTGGGACCTCATAGACCATTCTATCAGATCGATATAGTAGGTTCTTGAGCACCTTAATTTGGTCAAGCCTTTGGACACTATTAAACACCAATATCACCAAGTCGACTACATTCCATCCCCTGATTGATGTCCAGACATAAGTACAACTCTTCATGTACAAATCCAAGAATCCATGAACCTGGGATGAGAGCCTTCCCTATGTGCAACACAACTATATTAGATCTCTCTATATCTTGACTAATCGCAGTCCCTTTCAAGTGGGTGCGGGATTCAACCATTGTGTATGATTGATGTCACCATGCCTTATGCGACTACACAGACAGAATCCACACATGTACAGTCTGAGGTTGATAAAGCAACCAAGATTCTTAAGCACATCTAGAACATCCACCAATATGTTAATGACATCTTGGAGAAGTCCAATTCCAAGTAGAAGCAGTGATATGATCAACATCGTGTGCCACACAAGTTTCGAGTGGGTGACAAATTTTGGTCGCATTTGCAAAAATATTACCTTACGAGAGCCAATAGAAATCTCGTATCACTATGATATGGGCCTTACACCATCATCAAGGTTATGGGAGAGAATGATTTTAAGCTCAACATTCCCCCATTCCTTGGCCTACAGCCAGTATTTAATGTGGATCACCTTCAACCATATTTTCCAGCATTACTGGGCACGTCATACATTGTAGAAAAAATCACACAGCCAGAGATAAACAAAAAATGTATGGAACAAGCCACAACTAATCATATCATGGACATGCAGATCAATAACACTTGCTAGTAGAAGATCCAACTATATCCGGTTCTCAAAGTTGGCCAACTCCTACACCAAGGTAATTGGCTCACCAAAGAACAAGTTCAACAAAATTTTCCCCATCTCATGGAGACATTGAACACAAAGGAGACCATTTCTTTCTGGGGGGGGGGGGGACTTATCTAGGTGGATATTGGTGGCCACCCACCTATTCCACTTTGATTTCCACATTGTTTCTTTCATTTTTCTTAATTGTATCATAATTTACTATTTTTGGTAGCTCTTTGGGTCGTGGACTTTCGGAGTCGTTTTGAGGCCCTAAAAGATGTTTTTTGGAAAATGGGAAAGTTTTGGAGTTTATTAGGGGTTTCCAGTCAAAATTTGTAGTCATTGAATAGATATTTCTAACAAAGTATCATACACATAAAACGAATATCATATGCCAAATTTATGACTCGAGGAAGTTGATATACTAATTTACCCCAATGGGCCCACAAAATTTTGGCGCTTCCTCTCCTAGGGTAGGTTTTTGGATGTTTAGGGTTTTCCATTTTTTCTCGATAATAAATATGCCTTCAAGCCACATTTTAGCATGTTTCATAAGGCATGTAGCCACCACATCTCTTCTCAGAGATCAGCTACCATTGCCTGAGATAGTTTATTTCCATTATGCATGTAAACAATATCTCCGTGTTTCTATTCAAATCATTATTTCATTTTGTTACTTCATAAATCTGGATCAAAACTTTTTGTTTTCACCTCTTTCCTTAAGATTGCATCCATCACAATATTTTGTTTTCCTTTTTTGTGAATAATTTCAAAGTCATAAGCCAACCTCTTTGTAACCATTTTTTGTTTCTCTTTTGAGGAAAATATTTTTTCCAAGAAGTACTTCAAACTATCATGAACTATTTCTAATTTGAAGTGTCTTTATATTAGGTATGGATGCCATTTCTTAATTGTATGCAATGTGGCCAACATTTCTTTTTTATGGGTATGAGTAAGTTGTTTCCTTCAAGTTATTTTCTTTCAAAGGAAAGGGACCTTCCTTCTCACATCAAAACTACACCATTTCCATGTCCTGAGACATCGCACTCCAAATGAAGGTTTTTTTGAAGTCAGGTTTTGCTAGGACAAGAGTTATACACACAATACCTTAAGTTTTAAATATCTTTGGTTACTTCTTTAGTCCAATAAAATTATTCCTTCTTTAATAATTTGTTAGAAGTGCTACTATTTAACCATAATTCTTGACAAGCTTGTAGTCGTATCATGTCAATCCTAATAATCCTCTAATTTTTTCCAAGGTATTAGGGTTTTATCATTTCCTCATAGTTTTTTTTTGTTAGGATCCACTTTGGCACCCTCATAGGATTCAATATGACCTAAATATTCCATTTCTTGGACCCCAAAGGAACACTTGGAAGTATTTTTGTATAGTTTTTCCTTTTCCAATAGTGTTAATACCCAATCAACATGTTGTACATGTGCTTCCCAACATTTTTTGTAGATTAGTATGTCATTAAAAAAAACTAACATAAATTTTCTAAGGAAGGGTTGGAAAATATAATTCATCAATATTTGAGAAGTTTAAGGTGCATTTGTAAGTCCAAATGGCATAAAACAAACATAATGACCTTCATGTATTCTAATGCTTTTTTTGGGAATTTATTCTTGCCTAATTATGATTTGATGATATCTTCAGTGGAGATACAACTTAATAAAGAAAATTTCTCCATGTAATTCATCTAATAATTCATGAATTATAGGAACATGAAACTTTTCTTTGATTATAGTTTTGTTGATTTGTTTGTAATCTGGGCACATACTCCATGCATCATCCTTTTTAATAACCATTACCATTGGTGAAGCAAAAGCACTCTGGCTAGGTTGTGTTAGGTTCCCGTGATTTGTTAGATTGGTGAGATCAAATGCATAGGGTAACATTAGACCAATATTTGGAGTCCTAGGACCTAGCATTCTTGTACTCAGAGAGGGCTCTCTCTATTTGTGCAAAGGATGTGAACTTGTTTTCTTTTAGGCTAGTTGTTAAGTGTAGGGTTTTTTTGTTTGTTTTGGTTGGGTAAGATGATCAAGTAGAATAGATAGAGTGAGTAAATATTCAAGTCATTAGGCTATGGAGTCAATAAATTCATGGAAAGTTTAAATAGTAAATCAGGGTGGATCATAGGGAAAATCTAGCATGGTCAGATGGATTTTCAAGGTTTTTGTGAAATGAAATGAACATCAAGTTTGTGAAAAAAAGTAGGGCAAAGGGAAATTAAGAATCCTTTGTCATGTACTTAAACAATAAGGGACTTCAACACCATTTAGCATAAACAAGTAATCAATAGACAAGGCACACCAATAACTCTTTGATTCAACTCAAGCAAATAAGCATTTCAGACATACAATCCAATGAAATATAGAAGGAGAGAAACTCATTTAACTTCTAGTGATTTCACCTTCGAGGTTAGAAAACATTCAAGATACACATATAACTTTAATCAAAGAAGAGGGAACACATAAACATCATTGATCATAGCTATGAATATCTCCAAAACAATTATTCAAGCATGGACAAAGGGTATGATCGAAACATAGCCTCTTTGGAAAACCTAATTAATGGTACTTTGGAGAGAGACCTCAAGAACAGTGCTTAGTGACATCAAACAAGTAGGGCTAACCATAAATCATCTTTAAAACCTACTATATTGAACCATTCATGAGATAAAAAAGCTTAGGGGGTCTAGAGAGCAATTAAAGATTCTCTAAAATGTCTTAGCAGAGGAAAACATAGAGGCAGTGAAGAACAAACAAAGCTAAGGTGCCTTTGAAAACATTTCTTAGTCTAAAACCTTTATCTTACTGCAATAAAGAAGGATGAAACACAATGATACATAAGAAAAAAATAAATGAATAGAAGCACATCACCATTAACCAAGCTCAGGGATCCTGCAAGCAGCCTTCTCCATCACCAATCAAGGCAAGCCATTCACAAACTCCACAACACCAATTTCCTCTCCAATCTCCAAAAAAAAAACTATGTATTGCTCCAAAGAGTCATCAAATGCCAACCTTTTTCAATGAGGCCCTCATGCTCTATTTATCTATCAAAGGAGGGAAAAAACCCTAACTAGGGTTTGAAAATGTCAAAACTAGTCATAAATGTCATTTATGCCTAAGAGACCATGCAAGGCCCAAGGCACAAAATATCTCATGAAATAAATGCCAAAATAAATCCTAGCACCTAATGTTGGATTGATTTGCCTCAAAAAACATTAAAATATCATTTTTCAATTAATGAGTGTCTTTTGTTGACTTTTGGCCAAAAATGCACAGTGAGGTCTGAACGCACAACACCTTCCCGGGCAGAAAATAGGTCCACTTGCAGCCAAGTTTTGGTGACCTTCCCAATGTCGGAATTTGCTCCGTGATGGCCCGTTGGAAAGCTGGCTGAGTCTACTTTCCAAATATACCCTTTTTTTTCTGAATGAGCTTCATTAACTTGTAAAAGAGGAAAATTTCCCAACACTACTCTAGGCGCAACACCAAGCTTGAAAATGAGGCAAAATGGTGAAAAATGAGGTGTTTTTTGGCCTTTTGAGGGGTAAAAAATGCTCCAAATGCCATGAAATTTGGTGACCACACTGTAGTAGACACGAGGATTCTAAAAATGAAAATTTCTCCCTCTGAAGATTCCTAAGATGAAAGCGTAGCACCAAGGGTGCTGTGCTTAGAGGCCTCCAAATTCACAAAAAACCAAAAATTGTCAAAATTCTCTCAAATTTGGTGGATGTGTGCCTCATGGGTTTTGAGAGACCTGTAGAGAAGCTTGTGAAAAAAATCCAAGGTTAGCTTGGCCTTTTGACTCTTTTAGTGCTTAGATCTTGGTTTGGGCCTTCTTGAGTTTAGCCCTTGCAACTTGGTTTCTTCAGTCATAATGCTTGGTCATCTTTATTTGGAGATCAAGATCCTGATTTTCTTTCTTCAATTTAGCCTCCAAGTGTATGTTGGCTCTTTCCAACCAAGGCTCCCGATCATGTGCTATCTCTATGGCCAACATCTCATCTAGATGGAGCTGCTCTGCTAGGGCTGATTCTTGTTCTCTTTGTTTTGCCAATGCCTTTCTCAACCCCATGGTTCTAGGTCTCCTCTTAGACTGCCCTTCTTCATCCTCACTCTCCTCATAGATTCCCATGAACTCTTCTGGCTTTACCTGTGCCTTTTGGGCTTCTTTCCGGGCCCTAATGGCTCTAGCCTCATAAATAGAAATTTGTGCTCCTAGCTGCCTGTTCTCCATCTCAAGGGCATCATTCACACTCTTGGCCCTATCCAAATTTGCTTGGAGGTCTTCAATTAGGGCATTTTTGTGTTGGATGAGAAATTTTGTGATACTTGCTTCATTCTCCTCATCACTGTCCACATGAATTATTTCAAACTCCCTCTCAACCTCGTGATCTTCTTCTTCTTCTTTTAACTTTTGTTTACATTTGTCTAGTGGCTAAGCTGAGGTGGATGGCATGGTCCCTTGCGTTTTAGAGGCAAAAAACACAAGCCTTGGTCCTCCTTGATATGTCAATGGAAGAAGTCTGCTTGTGATATTGTTGGTGTCTTCCTCATGGCTGTGATCCTTGCTACTTTCATCAAACCCTTCATTTTCATCATTAGTATCATCAATCATCATGTTTTCTACTTCATTATCCTTACTGATTCTTATTTCTTTGCCTTCAACATCAGCATCATCCTCAACCTCTTCACTGATTCCTTCATTGTTAGTTTGTTCTTCATTTAAGTTGCTTTCATCATTGCTGTGACCTTCATTTTGGCTGTCGGCCTCTTGATTTTCTTTACTGTCTTCATGATTGTCATTAGCTTGTTCTTCATTTTTTGCATAGTCATCATCTTCATTTTGTTCATTGTTATCCTCTTCCTATGTTTCCATGTTCTCTGCCTCCTGTTGGCTCAACTCATCATCACCCTCATCTTCACTTTAGACTAATTCACTGTCACCTTCACCCTCATTATCACTGTCTTGCTCACTGCCACTTCCTTCTTTTTTTGATGCATCAGGAGAAGGTGAGGAAGGGAGGTTCTCTTGAGGAGAGGCTACTTGTGTAGACGATGAGGCATGATCTGTAGCAGGTGATGGAGGAGTGGAGGGAGGAGGATGAGATGATGAGGGTAAACTAGGATGATGATGAGGTTGTGGGCTTGTGAATATTTCATTAGCAATGAACACCTCCCAAGGTATGCCCTTTTGCTCCAAATGATGTAGTACCACCATCTTGATCAAGGAATGATGGAACAAACTATGAATTTTCTGGGTATCACTCCTCCTTCGAACAATAGAGGACATCTTGTCTATACTCCTATACAAGTAATATGGCAAATGAAGCATCTTGACCCTAGTGAAATGCATGAGTAATCTGACATGGTAGGAATAGAGTCTAGAGTATCTCCCCTCACAGGTAAATTATTTCATGATGACCTTCATTAGGGGTGCATACCTCTCTAGTAAGTGTGAGAAAGGGAAAATAGACTTGTAGCCCTCTTTGTACCTAGGCTTGAGGAAAGGCTCATAGTAACTCATGTCCAAATTTGACCTTTTGAACCATTTCTCACCAACATCAGGAAGTACAGTAGCCTGAGAAATGGTATCTGATGATAGCTCAAAGTCCACCCCTGCAAGATTTGCTTGTTTATTGTGTAGGTTGAGGAAAAACAACCTAGTGAGTTTAGGGTGACTTTTCATTTGTTTGACCTTTTCACAAAACTGAAAACACCACACATTTTGAAAGCATGTGAAAATCATGGGGGAGGAAGTATTCTCCACTGTGTCTTGGGGCTCAAATCTATTAACCTTCCCACCCTTGTGCTTTGGCCTCATAGGCACTTGACCTCTTTCACTGTCCACACTCCCTCTTGTCCTGACATGGTGACTAGGGCTGCCTTTAGACAAACTCAGGCCTGCTTGTGAAACTGAGGTAGGAGGAGTGAAATGAAGTGATGGTGAGGTCAGCTCTTGTAAATGAGTGAGATGGAGGTGATTTTATGACCAATTTGTTTTGAGCTTGGAGGAGGGATTAACTTGAACTGATTTCAGTTACCCTAATCCACACTCCCCTTAACTGAAAATTTCTTGTTTGGAGGTCAAAACAGAGGGTTTACCATGATAAATTAGGGTTTGTAGGCACTAGGTTTTGATCATTTTCCTTTAACCATTAATTCATGAATTTCACTTTGAGGATGGGGGAAAATTTTCACTTACCAATTTTTTGACTCTTTTGCAGGTTCTTGGAAGTAGCTTGGAAGTGTCTTTTGGCCTTTTGAGGGAAATTTTATAGGTGGAAGAGGCTTTTTTTCCTAAGTGTAGCACCAGGTAGAAATATGGGTGAGTTAGGTGCTCCTGGGCGCAGTGCTGCTCGTGTGCAGGCCTGTCGGGCTCCTATGCGCAGCATTGCAGGAGTTTCTGGGCAGGTCGGGTCCTCCTAGGTGCAGCGCTACCCATGTATAGGCCTATTGGGCCTTTCCTGTGCCTGTCGGGCTCCTTTAAGCGCATCGCTGCCCACGTGCAGGTCTGTCGGATCCTTCCTGTTAGGCGAAACTGGGTGAACGTGTAGCGCCCACCTCCAAGCGCAACGCACTTCGCTCTAGGTGCAACGCAGTGTAAATTTACACTGTGATTCCTCCTCTACACGCCGCGCCAGGTTCCCTAGGCATAGTGCCTACTCCAAAGCACAGCGGCGGGTGACTTTGCCCAGTTTCCCACTAAACTCAGAAAAATTCTTCCTTGATTGTTTTTTTTTCTCCTTTCAACGGTAAGATGAGATGGGAGGAGAACAAAATAGGCCCTTTATAACCTTTTAGGAAAATAAATTAAACCCAAAACCCACTTTGCTAAGGTGTCAGTCCTCTCTTTCACTTTTACTAATTTATTATTTTGAGTTTTTTCTGCAGGTGGCTAAAAGCATTCAAGTGGTCTTTTCTCCTTTCTAACCATTTCCTTTGTTGTTTTTCAGATAGCTGACATGATGGATTTTGAACTCCTTTGACCTGTTTGTGTCTTTATCACTCTGCTCTTATCGATTTTGTCATATCAAAACCTTAAAATTTCCTTCTCTGTTATTTGAAATCTAACCAATCCTTTTAGCTCATTTAGTAAGGGTAAGCTCTTTAAAACATTTTTGAGGGACCTGTCCTTACCCTAACACTATCAAAGCCTTTCTTGCTTGCATTGTGGAGTTTGGTAATGATTTTTTTTACTCCCTTTGATATTTCTAAGTGCGGGTGATCTGAAAACATGGTTTCTTCCTCTCTCACTGATTTTCTAGAGGTATAATAAATCCACCTTTGACAAGTGCCATATTCTTCACAATCATGTAGGTTGTCTCCTCTTGGCCACTTTTGATTTGTTGCAGGTGCCATGACATAATGATTTAGCTATGTCTGATGCTTCTTGGTGTTGGACACTTTCATAGCAGTGACCTCATGATCAGTTTGGCATTCTATCTTGAACCTCAACCCTATGATTTGATTCCTCTAATCATTTGAGGGCAAATGACTGAAAATGAAGGCTTTGACCTTCCTTATACTGATACTCTTTCATTCTTTCCCTTTGAGGCAGTGAAAAACTTTACCTTGGAAAACCCTAGAAGTCACTTTTAAGAGCCTCTTCAAACTCTCTTTCTGTTGTCATCATGGAGGCTCCTCATCTTCATTTCACCCTCTTTGCCTATCTTTCCAAAACCTTAGGTTTTAGGGCTGTTAGAGAAAAATCATTAGTGTTGTCTTCTAAGTTCTCTATAGCCCTTTCAATTTCATTCATTTTTGTTCAATTCACCTCACCTTTTTCCCTTCTTCATTTATAACTTCTAAAAATATTCAATTCATGCTTGGTTGTGTTGGTATGCCCCTGTCCTTGTGTTTTGTTGCCTTGACTCCTTGCTTGGAAAACTGCTGGTCCAATCAGTCCTAGAAACCCTGATTTTCCTTGAACATAGGTTTCTTTCTCTTACATTTAATTATGTATATCTTCTAATGAGGGGAAAGCCTCTTACCTTACTTAATTTTCTGCTAATAGTCACCTTGAAACTCCTGCAGAAATGTCAAAATGGATAGCTATCCTTTTGCAGAATTTTGTCCTTGGAAAAGCAGTCCTCCTTGAAGTTCTTCTTGATCTAACTTGGAAAAAAAGGTGCTGATATTTTTCACATTTTGATTCAACTTTTAGCACATGAAACAATGATTTAGAACACCAAAGATAACTCTACAACCTACGAAAACCCTAATGACCTAGTGGGAGGCTCTTTGACTTGGTCTTTGACTGAAATCTTGGCTTAGGGTCTTCAAGTATAAAAAACAGATTTTTTGACAAATTGGTGTATTGAAGATCCAAAACCCAATGTACTTGATTTATCTAAAGAGCCTACAGAGATAGTTTTGAGACCATCAATGCTTGGGGCATTTGATGAACATGGGAAAGGGTAGGTTGTTTGGCAATCCTAGATGGAAAGTGGAAGGGTTAAGCATAGGAAAAATAGAGTACTGAGGTTATGGGTGTGAAAATAAGACAAAGATGAGTGGCATGAGTCCATGATGGATCTTCTAGGAGTGTTAGGCTAACTAGGGAATCACAGAGTATTGAAATAGTGAAAATTTTATCTTAAGGATAATGAAGGCAGTGAGATTTCTAAAACTCACAATATTCATGAATTTTGTTTTTAAAAATCTCGGACAAGAATTTAGTCATCTACAAAATGGAAAAAATTACTGATGACTAATAGGTTGAATGATGTAAACCTCTAACATTTCTTGAACCATATGCTCAATATCACCATTATATGCATATAGATACCTGTAAGGCCTAATGTTAGGTGGTACCCTTCTAGGTTGCAAATGAATAGCATGGTAATAATAATGGGTGGGAGGAATACCCTTAGGCATCTCTGCAAATCACTTGGAATGATTTTTAATAACATTTTGGAGATCCACCAGAGTAGAGGATATATATGTTTGAACATCTAATGGAAAAAATTGTGTAATTACACCTTGGTATCCACATTTTATAATTTTGTCTTGTTATTAGTGATTATCACTTTATTGGGTTTACCTTGGATACCTCTAACCTAAATTTTCTTTTCCTTCTAAATAAAATCTTATGAAAAGGTCTTGAAAATTAAGGGCCATTGTTCCCAATGGATATAACCATTATACCCATAATGAAACATCAACACCACCCATTTTGATTACAATCATGGTATTATCCAAAAAATACTCCCCCATATTTAGCTTAATACTTGGAACTTTCCTAAACAATTTATGGTACCTCCCTTTGCAATCATTACTTGAAAAATAAAAAGAAATTAAGAAGTTTTTCCAATTTTTAATTGATTAATTTATGGGTACTACTTAAATCAATCTGTATTGTTACCTTTTTATATATATCCTTTAATCTTGAGGGATTGTGGAGTACTGATGCCGACATCGCATGACAAGATATTGTTGGAGTAGTCTATTCTACCTTATGATCTTGTGATGGTTCCAAATATTGAACTTCTTGATCTTGAAATTATGTGGAATAAGTTATTCTAAGTGAATTTATGCCCCTTACTATACTAGTTGTCACAGTTGAAACATAATATCTTTTCTTTTATTTCATCCATTTTTTGAGGAGTTGACCTTGTCAGTTTATGAGAGAAAACATGATTTCTCTAAAGTTATTAGTTACCAATTTTTTAGTGCCATATTTTTACTTTCAAATTTCCTCACTAGATTGAAAGCATGCTCTATAGATTTGGGTTCAAATAGATGCACCTCATGTTAAATTATTTCCTTTAAAGTTCCCATAAATAGGTATAACAACTTATCCTTTAAAAATGTTGAATGTCCTCTATAATTGGAACTACTTTTCAAATATTTATTGATTGAATAAATGATGTGTTGTTGTTAATATCCCCATAGTGTGCTATCAATTCCTCTATAAAAAGTAATCAAGATAAATAGAATCATTTTTCTTCTCACAAATCCATTGATACTATACATGTTGTTGTTGTTCTAAGAACATGGATATTGTATTTTCTTTTTGTAAGGATACCACTTGGTGTAGAGAAAATTTTTGCTCCATTTAGAATATCCATGTTATAAGATCGTTACCACCAAACCTCCTCATATCAATATTTGAAATGTAGTAGTTTCTTGGTGCTAACTTGAATCCATGATGATGTGGATCTTGGATTGAAAATTCATGATTACGGTTATGTGATTCAATATTCGTGCTCTCCAATTCTGATGAATACTCCCCATATGTGATTGGGTGTCAACACCATGCTTCTCCTTATGTTAAAGATATCCATATAATTTTCAGGAATACCCTTTAATATAATAGTTTGTAATTATTTTATGGATTTTCGTATTTCTTCCTTATTTTCATTCATCCTCTTTTCTATTTCTTATTATTTTTTGTGCCATCTATCATTTTTCTTAAATTTTTTCTTGAATACTTGATAAATGTACCTTTTTTAACATACAACTATCTATTTCATTAGTTTTATTCTCTAATTGGGAGAACCTAGATTCTATACCTTCACTTTCTTCATAAGTCCCCTTAAGGAGGTTTAATCAGTGTAGTAGCTTTTGAATATTTCTTTGGAGCCATGTGAGAAAATAATAAATATACTCTTGTATATCACAAATTCTATTCACCCCAAAAATATTTGGATCTTCAAATCAAAAGTTAACAAAGTTACCAACTTAATGAGAACTATAACATCAAAACGAGAACTCTAGCCAAAAAATTCCCTATTTTTGCACAAAAAAGCATGAAAAAACACCCCAAAAATGAAAAGTGTTGTTGTTGTATCAACACTTTTATTTGCGTTAAAATTTCAAAAAAAGATAGCAACGACATCAAAAACCATTTTTTTTTGTGCAATAAGCATGGAAAATGCTCCAAAACAAAAAGTGTTGATGCAATTTGATGAAGCATAAACATTTTTTTCTGGGTTAAAATTCCATTTTTTTTAAACCTTAGCATTAAAAACTAAAATTTGTGCGTAATAAACATGGAAAAACACCTTGAAATAAAAAAGTGTTGATAATGCATGTACAAATTTTTCCTATTTTTAAAATTATAACATTTTTTAGTAATGACATTAAAAGAAAATATCATGATTTTGAGAAACCTTAAAATTCCAATAGTTTTTGGTGATACTGTTAACTATAAAATACCATGACTCCAAAAACC
This sequence comes from Pinus albicaulis, assembly GCA_034641835.2. Lineage (NCBI taxonomy): Eukaryota > Viridiplantae > Streptophyta > Pinopsida > Pinales > Pinaceae > Pinus > Pinus albicaulis. The sequence continues at coordinate 688,392,182 of CM076581.1, forward strand.
TATAAATTCCAACAATTTTCAACCATGGAATTAAAGATAAATATCATTAATCCGAAAAACCTAAAAATTTTACATTTTTCAACCATGATGTTAAAGTTAAAATATCATGACTCTGAAAAACCTTAATATTTTGACATATTTCAGCCATCGAATTAGAACAAAATATCATGACTAAAAAAACCTTAAAAATGAATACCTATATCAAAGATTCATTATACCAAAGGTAATATTTTTAAAATGCTAAAATTATAGCCTAAGATGACTTGACACATTGCAATGAAAATTTAAAAATACACCATCAAATTTACATGCAATTGGGGAAGACTTAACCCATTGCAATGAAAACTTAAAAAAAAAAACCATGAAATCTACACACAATGGGGGTAGACTGGACTCATTGCAATGAAAACTTTAAAATTAACCATGAAATTTACACACAGTGGGGGAAAACTTAACCTATTATAATGAAAACTTAAAATCAACCATGAAATTTCAACAAAATGGAGGTAAACTTTTCCATTGAAACAAACTTTAAAATAAACTATCAAAATGATACATAATGGGGTTGGGTTGCTAATCAAGCATCGACACATCCCCGCAACAAAAAAAGGTAAAAACCAAATAAATAGATAAATGAATAAATATGAAAAATAAATAAAGTTAAATAAAATATAATAAAAACAAAAAATTTAAAACAAAAAGTTAAAAATAAATAATAAGAAGAAAACTACAATTAAGTATATATTTTTTTAATAACCAAAAATAGCTCATAAAATAGCCCATAAAATAGCCCACTTTCTTCAAATTTCCTCACTAAATTGAAAGCATGCTCTATAGAGTTAGGTTCAAATAGATGCATCTCATGTTAAATTATTTCCTTTAAAGTTCCCATAAATAGGTATAACAACTTATCCTCTAAAAATGTTGAATGCCCTCTATAATTGGAACTATTTTTCAAATATTTATTGATTGAATAAATGGTGTGTTGTTGTTAATATCCCCATTATGTGCTATCAATTCCTCTATAAAAAGTAATCAAGATAAATAGAATCCTTTTTCTTCTCACAAATTCATTGATACTGTACATGTTGTTGTTGTTATAAGAACATGGATATTGTATTTTTTTTTGTAAGGATAACACTTTGTGTAGAGAAACTTTTTGCTCCATTTAGAATATCCATGTTATAATATCGTTACCACCAAACCTCCTCATATCAATATTCTAAATGTAGTAGTTTCTTGGTGCTAACTTGAAGCCATGATGATGTGGATCTTGGATTGAAAATTCATGATTATGGTTCCGTGATTCAATATTTGTGCTCTCCAATTCTGATGAATACTCCCCATATGTGATTGGGTGTCAACCCCATGTGTCTCCTTATGTTAAAGATATCCATATAATTTTTAGGAATACCCTTTAATAGAACGATTTGTAATTATTTTGTGGATTTTGGTATTTCATACTTATTTCCATTCATCCTCTTTTCCATTTCTTATTATTTTATGTCTCATCCATCATTTTTCTTAAAAATTTTCTTGAATACTTGATAAATCCACCTTTTTTAACTTACAACCATCTATTTCATTAGATTTCTTCTCTAATTGTGAGAACCTAGATTCTATACCTCCACTTTCTTCATAAGTCCCCTTGAAGACATTTAATCAGTGTAGTAGCTTTTGAATCTTTCTTTGGAGCCATGTAAGAAACTAATAAAAATACTCCTATATATCACAAATTCTAGTCACCCCAAAATAATTTGGATATTCTAATCAAAATGTAACAAAGTTACAAACTTAATGAGAACTATAACGTCAAAATGAGATCTCTAGCCAAAAAATTCCATATTTTTGCACAAAAAAGCATGAAAAAACATCCAAAAAATGAAAAGTGTTGATGTTGTATCAACACTTTTGTTTGGGTTAAAATTTCAAAAAAAGGATAGCAACGACTTTAAAAACCATTTTTTTGTGTAGTAAACATGGAAAATGCTCCAAAACAAAAAGTGTTGATTCTGTTTGATGATGCATCAACATTTTTTCTGGGTTAAAATTCCATTTTTGGTAAACATTAGCATTAAAAACTAAAATTTGTGCGAAATAATCATGGAAAAATACCCCGAAATCAAAAAATGTTGATGATGCATGAACAATTTTTGTTTTTTTGTTAAAATTATAACATTTTTTAGCAATGACATTAAAATAAAGTATCATGACTTTGAGAAACCTTAAATTTCCAATATTTTTTTGACGATGTTGTTAAATATAAAATACCATGACTCCAAAAACCTAAAAATTCCAACAATTTTCAATCATGAAATTAAATATAAATATCATTAATCCAAAAAACCTAAAAAATTTGACATTTTTCAACCATGAAGTTAAAGTTAAAATATCACGACTCTGAAAAACCTTAACATTTCGACATATTTCAGCCATAAAATTAAAACCAAATATCATGACTAAAACAACCTTAAAAATGAATACCTACATCAAAGATTTGTTACACCAAAGGCAATATTTTTAAAATGCTAAAATTATAGCCTAAGACGACTTAACACAATGCAATGAAAATTTAAAAATCAACTATCAAATTGACATGCAATGGGGAAGACTTAACTCATTGCAATGAAAACTTAAAAATCAACCATGAAATCTACACAATGAGGGTAGACTAGACTCATTGCAATATAAACTTTAAAATCAACCATGAAATTTATACATAGTGGGAGAAAACTTAACCCATTATAATGAAAAATTGAAATCGACCGCGGAATTTCAACAGAATGGGGGTAGAATTTTCCATTGAAACAAAAACTTTAAAATAAACTACCAAATTGATACATAATGGGGTTGGGTTTCCAATCTAGCATCGACATAGACCCCGCAACAAAAAAAAGTAAGAAACAAATAAATAGATAAATAAATAAATATGACAAAAAAAGATAAGAAAACAAAAAATTAAAAATAAATAATAAAAATAAAGCTAGAGTTAAAAAAATAAATAAAAAACAAGAAAAAAGATTTAAAAGGAAAAAATTCAGAAGAAAAGAAAAAATTCAAGTATATATTTTTTAATAACCAAATATAGCTCATCAAAGTGAAAAATTCAAACATTAAAAAGAAACTATATATATGTATATATATTTGGATTAAAAACATAATTTAAAAAATAAAAATAAAAATTTAACAAAAAGAAATTATTAAAAAAAAATTAAATGATTAAAAAGAGTAAAATAAAACAAAAAAAACCAATAAAAAGGTTATATATATATATATATATATATATATATATATATATAAAAGAGTGGTGGGGTGGGGAAATGATGCCTTGTCCCACCGTAACGCCGAAGGGTTACTTGTAGCTAGGTGGTTGGAGCGACGTCACCACTCAAGCTTTCGTTTCGTCATTTAGTATCGGGACATGGCGGCCCATCAATCACTCAACCTCACTATAATTTTTTTTAATAATTTTTTCTTTTTTACATATTTTTTTTAATGATTATTTTTTGATATTTTATATTTAATGTTTTTAAAATATTTAATTCTTTAAAATGAAATTGTAATATTTTTTATATTCTTTTCTTTAAATTGTTTTGTAACTTATTTGGTTTTTATTTTTATTTTTTTGGTTTGTTTATTTTTTATTTTATTATTATTATTTTAATTTGTTTCTTTTTTTTCAATATGAAAAATACTTCTGGTTTATATAATGTACTAGTGCATATAGCTTTGATTGTATCAAGTATTTACAGTAGTTCCATTACATTATCATTAAAAAAGTGGTTCTTCTTCTATGTAAACTATTTGAGAAAAACTGTCAAAAACTTTGTTTTTACATTGCCTCCCAGGGTCATTACATTGGGTCATTTGTTTATCTTGCAGAGTGTTCCCCTATCCTTCCTGTTTCAAAAATAGTTAAGAAAAATGGGCCTTATATAAAATTTACCTTACCTTCTGCTCCAGGGCCGAAAGAGTTATATAACTCATAGTGCATTTCGCCAAAAATGCCATTCAAGCCTTTTTTGATAATCGATCCGCTTCATTGTTCTTTTCTCTATATACATGGCAGAATGATATTGTAGTGAAAGTCTACTTCAGTACATAAATTCGCTCCAGCCAGTGTGTAAGATAACCAGGATTAAGGTGATTTCCCTTATTCATGTGTTCTATAATGACTTTTGAGTCTCCAAAAACCCATAGCTTTTCCAGATATAGTTAACTGACAAACCATAACAAACCCCACAGTGCTAACAGTTCTGCCCTCCTGTTAGTACCTCTTCCCCCATTCTAGTATATTTTATAATGGGAATCCGAGGAAATCATGAGCCAGGCACCACAACCACAGCTTTGATTTTGTGATGCACCATCGAAAAATCCTGCAGGGTAGTGTATTTCAAAAGGATGCAACCTCTTCGATTAGTCACAAGGAGGTTTCTGCTTTAATTTCATCTTTTCCAGTGAGCTATAGATTTGTAAGCATATTTTTTGTGGAGCGCACAACTTCCCTTTGAATATCTTCCTGTCCCTTCCACACCATCTGTACTAATGAAATAAAAACGGAATTTCCCAAAAGAGTTTCCCTCTTTGAAACCACCATCTAATGTAGTAAAAAACTGTTCTGTACAATGGGGTCTGTAGCTTGAAATATGTGCATAACTTGTTGAGGGTCTCCCTTGCAAAAGAACAACTATAAAATAGGTGAAAAATATCTTCAGACTCCTCCCCAAATAAAGTACACATTCTTGGGCCGTGCCACCCTTTCCTTTGTAAATTTCTCCAAGTCAGGTTTTTTTCCTTCCATACTAACCATATAACAATTACCATTTTAACCTGCATGTTTACCTTCCACATGATCTTAAACCAACTATCAGGTTCATACTCTAGTTTTTTATTTAACAGTTTTGTATAAGCCTCCTTTGTATTGATTTGTTCCTTCTCGGATATACCTTCCCAAGTTATTCTGTCTCCCCCTTCACCCCTTCTCCAACCTAAACATTTTATAGAATTTATATAAATTTTCCATTCCTCCTTCCTGTTCCCATCTAGTCCCATATCCTTGTTTGTCTTCCACCTTCGGACATCCTGTTCCCCTTCTTTAATTATCTGGCTCATGTAAAAAAAACCTTTTGATAAATGTGTGCTATAGTCGTGCTGCTAAGGTTTTAGGTTCTGCACAGGCCGAGTAAATTTTGGCTGCCAATCGTGATTTTATTTCCATTTCCAAAAAAACACTTCAGGTTCTCTATAAAAAAAGGCCAACTCTTGCTAAAACCTTTCCAAATATTTGATCTAATTTGGTTTTCCTCCCATCCGAAATGAGAATTTCCTCTAAATCCTTCTGTCCAAGATATTTATGTCTAATGATTTCACTCCATAGGTTGTTTGTGTTTAAGCATCTCCAGATTGATTTGAAGATGAGAGACTTACCAAATATTTCCAGATCCAGTATACCCCATCTGCCCTTCTCTTTTGGCTTAGTAATGCACTCCATACGGGCCAAGTGAATGGTTTTGCAAACTTTTCCCCCATTCCAAATGAATCTAGCCATCACTTTTTTTTATCTCAGTCATAGTTTTGTTTAGAATTAAGTATAGATGAGCCCAGTAGACAATATATTGTTGTAAAATTGCTTGTGCTAGAATCAGTCTTCCCCGCCTCAATAACCATCTTGAAGACTAACTATTTATCTTTTTCTGGCATTTGCAAATTAACCATTTCTAGTCTTCCACCGTGTAATTCATGGGCTTCATCCTGAATCCCAGGTAAGTCAATCCCCCTTTGAGTGGAGCTATGTTGAAGTTAAAATAGACCCCCAAATATTTGAATTCCTCTTCATCACCCTCAACATAATAAATGCATGATTTCCCTTTGCTAATCATCATCCCCGAGGCTTGACAGAAATAGTTTAGAATTTTATTGAGCTCCTCCCAACTTCTCCTCTGCATAGTACCAAAAAGGTAAACATCATCTACAAATAGGTTGTGTGAGACTTCCTTCCACGAGCAGACTTCAATACCACTAAAACTCCCCAAACCATTAGCCTTTTTTATCTTAATACTTAAGGCATCTATAATCAATATAAAAAGGAGGGGTGAGAGGGCACAACCCTATCTCAGGCCTTGTCCCGGATGAAAAAAACTCGATGTTGTACCATTGATAATGACAACCATAGAGGTATGAGTTATGCAGCCCATAATCCATGCCACCGCCACTCTGTCAAGTCCAATTTTATACAAAACTAGTCTTAAGAAACCCCAATCGACCCTGTCGTATGCCTTATTTAAATCAATCTTCATTACAAAAACATTCAACTTCTTCATCTGTATTTTATACATAATTTCTTAAGAGATAGCCACAACGTCATGAATACTTCTATTCTTTAAAAAACCAGTCTGTTCCGGTGTGATATGCTTAGACAGAACCCCCTTCATCCTCTCCACAATAACTTTTGAATTAATCTTGTATAGGGTGTTTCACAAAGATATAGGTCTATAGTCATCAAAAGTGAGCTTCCCCTTTTTCTTTGGGATTAAGGCCAGAAAATTCGAATTTATGGCCCCATGGATCCTCCCTGTTTGCCTTACTTCTTCCACCATATCTGTGATCTCCATAATAAATTCCTCATAAAAATGTAGAAAGAAGTCTGGAGTCCAGCCATCTGTACCCGGACTCTTGTTCGCAACAAAAGACTTCAGCACATGCTTTATCTCCTCAGGGCTTACCTTCTTTTTCATTTTTGTCAGATCCTCCTCATCAAACATGACAGGATAATCCTCAATAAAATCCATCTAGGCTTCTATCCCTGTAGCCTCCTGCTTCTCATATAGCTTCCCAAATAATTCCACCGCAACTGTCTTAATGTTTTCCGTTGTGTAGATTGTTTCCCCATTCGCCTCAATTTTCCATATTTCATTTCAACTTCTTCTTCCAGATGCAAAGTTTTGAAAAAATTTCATATTTTTGTCACCGATTTTGAGCCAGGTGGCTCTGCTCTTTAGTCTCCAGGACTGCTCTTCAATAAGCAAATGTGACCTATATTCATCTTCTAAGGAATTTAATTTTTCTCAGAAATCTGGGGATTGTCTTCCCTCCTCCACTTCCTTTAGGATCACAGTCCTCTCCTCCCTAATGGCTCTGATCATGTCCTTCATTTTAGCTTTCTGCCCCTTTTCCTAGTTCCTCACCACTTTCTTCAGTCCCATCAAAGTGTTGGATAAATAGATCATGGTTGATGAGCCTTCAACCCTTTTGTGATCCTTCATGTATTCCTTGATCAGAACATTGAAAGACTCATTCTCCAACCATGTTCTATTGAATTTAAAAGGGCATCCCCCTTTCCTTCTTTCAAAATCCCAAATGATGGAGATCATCCTATGATCAGATACAATTAGATCCTCCACTCAAACAGTGATGTTTTCCATTTTAGTTCTCAGGTCATTGTTGATGACCATCTTATCGATCCTCTTTCCAATAAATTCTCTCCCTTTTCTGCCATTAAACCAAGTTAGACAATTTTCAGAGAAAGGTAAATCGCTTAATCCAGTATTCATTAAAATCCCTTTAATAGCATCAGCGAGGGGATTGATCCTGCCCTTCTCTCCCCATATTTCATCATCAGAAAGGGTACAATTGAAATCACCTGCAAAGATAGAATTTTGAAGGAGGAGGATTCCACTTCCCTCCATCCTCTGTCAAAATGATAATTTATCCAAATATGGAGCATAAACATTAATAAGATGAATTCTATGAGGAAAGCCTTGAAAGAAGCCCATAAGAAGGATTCCTCCAAAGAAACTGAAAGCCTTCATGGATGCCCATATGGGATCCCATAATGCCACCAGCCCTCCAGAGTGACCCACGACATCTTTTGCGACCATATGCCACTCTGGTAGCATAGCATGAAAATATGAAACGGAGCAGTCAACAGGCTTCATTGTCTCTTGAATAAAAATAACAGAAGGCTTTGATAAAAGAAAAAAAAATTGACAGACAAAAAATTGTCACGACCCCCAGGACCTCTCAAATTTAATGATACAAGCATCATAACGAAGATTCACTCGTTGGGGTCAATGCTCTAAGGACCTGTCCAATGGCTTGGGATACCAGTACATCCCTGAAGGTTCTGTCATGTAAGTTATCATGGATGGCCGAAATGTGGGCCGTCTTTTTCTTTCTCTTAGTATTTTCTTTCCCCCTACGAATCGTGACATTAGATCTAGAGGAGGGACTAATTAGGATAGGGGGAGACAACGGCCTTCCAGTGTCCACATTCAGAGGTTCCAGGGTAGTTTCCGGTCCAAGCATCAACAATTTGAGATCACTCCCAATGGAGTTCGTCGGGGATGGAAAGACCTCAGAACACTCATTCGAGGAGGAAGGGGAAGAACACTGTGGAACTGATGAAGGGGTGGCCTCTACAACCTTTTGGTCAGGTGAAACGTGAGAAGATGGCTCACCATAATCGGTCGTGGGAAAGTTCGAGAGCTGTAACATAGTCTGGTCGAAAACCATAGTAGTATTGGGTCTCTTTCTTAGAGGAATAAAAGGGTGGAAGCACTCCCGTAAATTCCCCACCCCCAGATTAAGAGGAGAAGAAGAAAGATTAACCCTGTAAATCTCAGGTAAAACAACTGATGTAGATTCATTTCCACAGTCAAAGGAAATAGAAGGACTATGAATAGGAAACTTACCTGAGAGAGAAGATAACCCATCAACCAAAGACAGTCACAGTTGGAATATATTAGCACCCGATTTCTTCATCATCATTCCTCCCGAAAACCACCGCCCCTTAACATTTTCACGCCACCGAGTGAATTTCTTCATCAAATGGCCAGACTCATGGAAAATATGACACCAAAACATCATCTGCCAATAATCTATAGTTTGCCTATATATCACCCCATCCCATGAGAGGTCAATTTGTGCCGGTAGACCACCAGCAAACAAAGCCTCCACCAAAACCCACACAACCTGCTTTTCAAATACACCCATGCATTTTGGATCCACATACCGACACTTTCCAATATTGTCACCTATCGCAGTCAGGACCCGAATGCTCCAGAACTGAAGGGGAAGCCCATATAATTTAACCCACATCAAGTGATTAATGGGAGCATTCAACCGCAGATGAAAACCAGCATCCCATCTATTTAAAGCTAGAAAGCATCTCCTGTTTACCCATGTTTTTCCCATCACCTTAGCAACATCACCTTCTTTGATGAGATAAAAACAGAACCACCTATTCTCTAGTTTACTTACTCTTGGGATGTATCCCAGAATATTTTACCAAGTGTTTAGCAACCACTCCATTAAGTCACCCTTTCTATGCTTCTCAAATTTCCATCTCCCAACTAGAGCGCGATTTGTGGGGCTTTCAATACGCTCCCACATGACATTGCAACCAAAGATAAGAAGACGACATTCCTCTTAGCCCCACAGTGGAAGGACTTGGATGGATCACATGCCTTTGGGTGGGTAGGATGCAAGACCAAATTTTCACATCTTGGTGTAACACCATTGCCTCGAGATACACTAGGAAGATCAGAAAGTGAATTATCTAGTTAAACACTATCCCGTGCTATATCACCACCTTCCACCACCCTGATAGCATGTAATAAGGACATGTCATTAATATCCGCATCACATTTGGCAATAAACGTTTCTAACTCCCCCATCTCGAAAAACACAATTATTTAAGACTCATATCATCCTTCCCTAAGTCTGCATCAGAAACATTCACCCCCGATGGTACAAGATCATCCCAAGTACATATCCTTCTAACAACCAAAGACTGACCCCAGTGTAAGGATGGCTTTACATGCCACTACCTGTGACCCAGATGACATCCACCATTAGGTGCAAGGACAATAACCCCATCATCACCAGATCCCCGTAAAAAGTAGAAAAGAATACTCTACCACCATAGCCTAGAATTTAAACCTCGGATGTACGATGATGTTTACAATCCCATCATAGGGTTGTTACCAATTTGTTTGAGAACCAAGGTACCAAGGGGAATTAATGGTCATCTATATTCACCGAAAAGGTCAGTGCCTTTTTCCACCAGAGAAAATTTGAAAATACAAGAGTATTCTGTTGGGTCTCAATCTAGTCTCCTAAACTGAGCTCATTTAATTGTCAACCAGGATTTGTAAACTGCTGAAGTGAAGTGTACCATATGTACCTAGGTGCTTGTTTCCTAATGCGTTGTGTGTAGTGTTTTGTGATGTTTTTGGTCTTTTATGATGATTTATGATGTTTTTGGTCTTTTGTGATGATTTTTATGTTCACAATGGAAATGTCTAGAAAACTAATAAAAAGGGATTGGTGGTCAAAACAGAGTTAAGCCTAATGTATGGAATGGCAAATGCAATTGGGAACACTGAAGCAGAATCTGAACTATGACTAAATAAAAGCAAAAGCTTGATAATGACTTCTTAGGCAAATGACACAAACTAAACTTGAGAAATGATCACTAAATATGCAAATCCTCTAACTAAACAGTTAAACACTAATCTTACCATGATGCAACATTTTGTTCTAAGCTCATCTATTCTATGACTAATTCCTAGTTCTATTCTGCAATTTAATTGAATATCACATAACCTTTACTCAAAGAGTTATTGGTTTCTTTTTCAAAGTAGTTCTTTTGAGGAAGAGCTCTGTTTATAAAATGATGAGGAGATTGCAGAGAGATTTCAGACCTTATAGTGATGTTGTCTTCTATTCCTATGGCTATGGATCATTTGTAGTTTTTAGAACAAGAAGATGTTTGTGAATAATGAAGGCTGTCTTGTTAATCCTAACAACTAGAGTAATCTATTGTGCAATGGATGACAATTTGAATATGAGATGCAAGTGCAATGAGTTAATCTAAGAATGAACCTAAGATGCCACTAAACTAGAACAATGTTGAATTATAAGTCATCATCAAACTTGAAACAAAGTAACTGAACATGAATTAAATGCAATGAAACTCCGGAGCATTCTAACTATACTAACATGCATTATTCTATGAAGTTACACAATCTGTTTGTTCATCATTAGTGATATTTTGGAAGAGTTCCTTCTTTTGGAAGAGATAGAACAATTTTAACTGTGTAATTGGGTGCAATTGTAAGCAAATAAACTGAAAGAAAATGAAAAACTAAGATATCATACCCATACCCTACTCGTCATTATGATGTCTTGGGCAAGCGTTTAAGAGCAAGAACAGAGATGATACTTAGTAAAAACACACAACTAAATCATTCATTATCACAGTCATGTCTTGAACTTCTTAAGGATGTCTTGGAAGAGTTTCTTCTTGTGGAAAAGTGATTAGAACAAGTGTGACTATGATAGTGAATAGCAAAAACTACAACTAATTCCTACAGTACTATAGCTATTCATCATTCATCATTATAATTTGTTGGAAGAGTGTCTTCTTGTGGAAGAGCTGGAATGAATATAACTACAGTAGCTAGTTAAAACAACTACAAATTCAACTCCTATTTCTACAATACTATAGTCATTCAACATTCATCATTATGGTCTTTTGGAAGAGTATCTTCTGGTGGAAGAGTTAGAATGAGTACGACTACAGTAGCTAACAAAAACAACTATTAATTCAAATGCAAAGTGTAAAGGCAGCTAGAAAAACTTATCTAATTTACGCAAAATAAATCCGTGCAAGAGGCAGGGGCCCTCTACCACTTGACGGCATTCAACTCCAAATTAAATCACGTCTTCAAAATAACTTTGTCTGCTCCATTAACGATGCAATAGTTTGAACATAACACTCTGCGTTTTCAGGAATGTATCACAGAGTTTAAACAAAATCTAGCAGCAAATCTAACATAAAATCTCTAACATAGCTCTCGGTCTCCCAAGAGTTTATAAAGCAAATGCACGTAACAATAATTACAACAATTTAGGAACAATGTCTTTCCTTATCCGAATCACGTTAGGACTCTTTGAGGTGGCTACGTGAAGGAGAAAAGACATCTGGACTGAGACAGTCCTAATAGAAGTCTTCCTTCATAAATGTGTTCCCCACGTTCAAAACCATACCCAGAATTCATTTCTTCCTCCATGATGAGCAACGAACCATGTAGACATGGCGTGGATCAACATATATCTGATTTTCTAGAGCCACGGAACATATAAACATATTTGGTAGAATAATAGGTTAGCTACGGAATGTCTGCATTCTGCAGCTAGTTCCGGTCAAAATGCTTTACAATGGCAAAAATCACAAAACTTAGCAAGTCAATCATGTAAATCATTCTAAAAGTAATTTTAACTAAATTCATTGATCAATTGGGTCTAGGATAGCAATGGACAAAGGAAAATGAGGTAAAGTAAGATGAAAGAAAGCACAAATTTGAGGCTTAACAATTCCCCATCAAAAGCTAACAACTCCAGAAAAACCAGAGAGTTCATAAAAAACCCCACTTCTAGGATGAGAGGTACGATAACTCTAACACATACCATGAAGAGACAAAAAGAAGAAAGGCCATAGATCACTACCACCTTCGCCTCCCTCGTCCCAGAAAAGAGAGACCCCCGCCATCGTATATCAGAAAGCCATAGATCTTAGGAGCTTTGGACCCTGCCAGTAAATGAAAACAGTTAGAGATCAAGAAATAGCGATAAACACCCCGCTTTGGCCTATGAGCTTTAAAAACCCAAGAAGTTTTGTCCCGCCATCGTTTTCAGAATGCCTTAGATCTAAGGATCTTTGATCAATACAAACCGTGCATTCACCATCTCTTCTAATAAACGGCCATGGATTTCAGACACATTTTCAGGCCTTTTTCCCTCACATCTTTAAAACTAATATCATATAATTTCATCTTTTGTGGAACCCTTGACATAACCTTCAACGAGTTATTACTTCCCCTGAACACTTCCTGATTTCCTTCTTCCGCTTCCCATGGAATCGTTGAAGGAGGATCTGAGGCGCTCTATACCCTCCCCCCCCCCCGGCCAAGCAACTCTCTCATGTCATGACGGTCATTCAAGAGTTTAGACCCCTACAACATTAATTTGTTTCATGTGTTGCATCTTTTCTAATTTGATTCAATCATCTTTTCTACTTTGTTTTTTTTTGTTATAATTGTTTAAGGTTTTTAGATTTTTTTTTTCTTTATTCCATTTTTAAAATAAATTCAGATTTTATTTGGTTATAATGATTTAAATTTTTAATTAGTTTTCTCCCTTTTTTCACTAGTTATTTTTATTTTGTTTTATTTTGTTTTTCTTCCCCTTTTGTTTAAATTTTTTTTTTCTTTTGTTTTTTATTTTATTTTATTTTATATAATTAAAAAAAAATTATTCTATGTTATTATTTTAATTTTTTTTTCCATTAAATATGTTTTTATATTTTATTTTTTTAAATTTTATGCGAACTAATATTTTTGGAAAAAAAAATTCAAATACTATCATGTTCATAAAATTTGTTATTTTTTCAATTTTTTGTTTATTTTTTTCCACAAAATTCCTTTAGTTGACTGGTCATATTTAGTGAAAAGGTTTCGAAATGTGTATTTTTTTTTTAATATATCTATATGCAAAATGTGTAATTTCTTTATTTTAAAATTATTATTTTTTAGTGACCATTATTTTATGTGTATTGAAGTATTAATTAACGATACATAAATATATAAAAAATCCTAGCTTCAAAATTTTAATTTTATTATTATTTTTAACTTTGTAAAAAAATTAAAATTTTCATTACAAATAAATATTACAAAGAAAAAAGAAAAACAAAATCTTTAAAAACCCTTAAAAACAAGTGTTTCAGGAAGAAATAAATAAGAAGAAGCCAACTTGAAAGTAGATTAAATAACCAAAATTTAAAAACAATGTGCATATTTAAAACATAAGAAAATTTAAAGTGTCAAAAATATGCCTCCTCCCAAAAAACAAATTGTTGATGTTGCATCAACACTTTTCAAAATCAACATGAAAATCATGAACATTTTAGAAAAAATTATCCCTACTTAATACATAATAAAATTTAAAGTGTGAAAAAAAACAAAAAAAATGGTTGATATGCATTAACAATTTTTAAAATTAGCATGAAAATCGCTAACATTTAAAAAAAAATTGATCATACTTAATACATAAGATAACTTAAAGTGTCAAAAATATGCTCTAAAACAAAGGGATGATGTTACATCAACGGTTTTCAAAACTAGCACGAAAATCATGATTTATTGTGACCATTAAAAAAAATAGAACTCGATGTAGTTCTCATTAAGTTAGTAACTTTGTTAGTTATGTTACTTGCAACTTCCCTAAGTTTAAAACCTCAATATGGAGGATATCATAACGATTAAACTTTTTCTTAACATATATCTTAGATTTGAGCCCTTTTGTCTCTAAAAATTTGGCACATAATACTCAGATATGTCTTCTTTACAAATCCATGGGTTTGAGCAGAATTTGATATGCCAAGTGAAAGTTATGACAACTTTCCCAAAACTTATTTGTTTTTGGTCTCCTCCTATGTGAAAACTTGTATAGCATACCATGTGTCTAATTCTTCAAATAGAATAATGAAATTCTTATTCCAGATAATTCTATATGTATCCTAATACCCCTGAAGATTTCACAATCTAAAAAGTCTCAGAATAAAAGTTATAGCAAAAATACAAAGATGACTGTTTGAAATTGATTTGAAGATCCTTCACAATCCCTACCGTCCACAGAGTATATTTCCAAAGTATAGAAAACTGAACATTGAAATTTGAACCAAATTTTCCCTAAGGTCTTACATTAATATGGTCAAACTCTCACCATCTCCAACATTTCAAGCAAAAAAATATAGCAAAAATTCCAAATTGACATGTTTGAAATTGATTTCAAGAGCATTCAGGAACCCTAACTTCCTTAGAGCATATCTTTGGAAGTATTATGAACCAAGATATGAAATTTAAAAAATATGTTCCTTGATATTTATCCTCAATATTATCCCAGTTTTACCATAAGAAACCTTATAGAAAAAAAATAGATAGAGAAAATTTCAAACTAGCCCATTTGAAATTGATTTTAGGAGCATTCACGAGCCCTAACTTCCTTAGAGAATATATCCAAAAGTATAGCAAACCAAGATCTAAAATTTGAATCAAATGTTATTTAAAATTTCTCCTTAGTATTCCCCAAGTTTCTCCATCTAAAATATCAGAGGAAAAATTCTAAAATGACCTATTTTAAGCAACAAAACTATAGGACCATAAGTTTTGATACCATATGTTATGAACGCCACGCTGTAAAAATGAGAAGAAACCAATAATTACAATCATCTTCGAAGGGAAACTTCCTTTTACAATGAATATAGTGTACAAGACAAGGTTGGATGATTCTAAGACTAGATTATATATATATATATATATATCGTTGATTGCAATGTCTACAAAATATTTTTACTAAGTAGATCCACCCAAAGGGATCACTTCATGTCGACTCAACCACAAATCCTGACCTCGAGAGTGTCAAGAGAGTTGAACCCATGACCTCTCAATAGAAAAGGTGCTTCAATGACATGAATTTGACCAATTGAGCTAAACCTAGAGACTATATGTGTGTGTGTGTGTCAATTAGGTGTATCCCAGTTGGTTGGGAGGTAGGAATGGAATCCTCCTTGTTATAGGCCATTTTGTCACATCTGGTCAATTGGCCTACAAGCTGGATCAATCAACATCATATTACCCCTTGGCATAATCATAGCACAAAGCCCTAAGCATGATACTCTCATATGCCAGAGTTTCTGCCTGAAAAAAGCTTGTTTCAGCCACTTTTAAGAACAACACTCCCTAGTCTCCTCGTGGACATTGTTTACCTATAGGTTGCTCCATTATGGCCTGCATTGATCACTTACACGTTGCTCCACTATGAATAGTTGGTAGAGTGAATCTTGAAGCCTCTTCTTCCAGAAGCTTCCAGTATTTGTTACCACTATTCACCTCATATAAAACCCTTGAAACCTATCCTATCCTACCTTGGAGTTTCCATCCCTTATCCTTTGATCCCATCCTCCCATCAAGAGTTGATATCAAGCTTGGACTGGTAAATGGATAAGAACTCCCAACTTACCATCCTCTTATGTATATTTGTGACCATCCACAATCTAGGGGTTGGATTTTGGAGATCGATTCTACCCTCACGTTGATGTTGTGAAGAGTTATTATTCCACACAATAGGGTGATTAGAGGTTCACTTTGTGGCAAAGAAGGACAAGTCAACTTGGAGGATATCTTCTAAAATATAAACACCTATTTTTGGTTCTAACTTACTCCATTTCTATTAATGAAAAGGGTTATTTGTTTTCCTATATATGATGTTATGATTTCATGTATTTCAATGCCATGTTGATCCATTGAATGAATTAATTATATGATGCTACATAGATGTCGTAGAACATTACCTTGTGTTGTTTAATTGTGCAGGTCCTAATTATAACAATCAGAGCTAGGATTGGAGCATTCAATCTAAGAGAGGAGTGAATCATATGATGGATTACAGGTAGGATTCATCCCATCATCCATTTACTTTAAGGGAAACAATAAATTATTTTCCTTTCTGTTGTTATAAGCTAGACCACCCAGTCTAGGGAAGATACTTTTGTTCATAGTAATAGATTACGCATAACAAATTGGTGACCATACTAGGGAATGATTTATTCATTTGGTGGTTTCTTTGTCCTCAGTGTTCATTTTACCTCTTCTTTGGATCGTCACTATCATCTTAAGTCAAGAAAAAACCTAGGAGTACCTTTCATTAAGTCTCAATTATAAATTGTGTGTCGGAACATTCTAATTCTTGACCAATGCTCCCTTTGGTCTAGGTATAGAGAATTTCACCCCTGCAGAGCCTTATTTGTGCCTGCGTTGCGTAGCATTGGTGCCTCTTCTACACCTACGTTGGCCCCTATTCATGTATGAATTTTCCTTTGCATTGGTTTTCTCTTTGATCATCCTTATTCCAGCTTCTCTTCCTTGAGTCTTTGAGTGTCTTGTGCTCCCTCTGATGCCTCCATTTGGTTTTCTCTTGTTTTGATACATTTGGTAAGGATTTGTTTAAATATTTTCCTTTTTTCTTATCATTAGGTTGTTTTCAAAATGATTATGTTTCATCATTGAGTGCTTAGATGAATAGGTTTTCTAGTCATCATTCTGAAAATCTTGTTTGAATCAGTGATTCAAATTTTCATCTTAGTTTTCTTCATTTTCAAAAATTAAGTGACTTGCAAAGAAAAATATTTGCATTGGCATTTAGGGTTTTGTGTGTGCATTGAAATTGGAACATTTGCATTGGAAATGGAATTAAATTTTTCACATTGTTTGTTGCACATTTTTTTTGTGTACTCTTTGTCTCTTCCCTTCCTTAGATATATTTTTTCATTGAATGAGAAAGATTCCATTTCCTCATGCTAGTTTTCATTTTAGGATATTTAGGTGACATTCGCAGTGAGCCCCAAAACTAAAACTTAATCAAAGATAAATAGTAAAATTTATTAAATCAACCTAAGGATCATTTGTAACATTAACATAGACATTTAGATCTCTAGGCTAGAGATGTGTTCCAACATCGTTAAATGTAGGAGTTGTCATTTTTTTCCATCGTTGCATCCCAGGGGTGATATCTCGTTCCACATACGTGAGTGTATAGGATCATTATCCACACACCTTTAGGTATATTCAATGGTGCTCCATGCACGTAAAGTATATATGAATGCTCTCATCAAACAAGTACGCATTAGGAAACACTACTACAGATTTCACTCCCACGTACCATTGAGTATATTTTGGGATTCCCCTATACGTTCCTATCCTTGCCATAGGTAATCGAGTCGATAGTATTGTGTACTGTGAAACACCAAACACAAAATTCGGGGTGATTTCCTGCAGATACGTTAATTCCTTGGTTCACAAAGGTGTATATTGTAGTTCAAAATTTCTTGAGAATCCTTTATGGGTAGGTTACCCTCTTTTTTATTTATTTTTTTGTTAATTTCTAAAATGCATTAATCCAACATGGAAGAGAAAAATCCCCCACGTCGTCGTTCATAGAGAATGCAAAATAAGCCTCCTCTTCCAACAGAGGTTACTCTCGGCCATCATCAGAAGCATTTGAAGACATAAAATACCGAATTAGGAACTTCATGAACTACTTCTAGTACTCCTCCTGAAATTGATCCTCTAGAATCATCTGCCCCCTTGAGTTCTGTGCATTTTATTACATCTACTCTTATTGGTGAATCTAACACAATCAAAACAAAAGTCTTTGAAGCCTTATTTCGTAAGGTTATTGTAACTGGATTTCTTGAGTCAAATACTTTACTTCCTAAGGTTGTTGAACCTAAGGAACCCCAACCATCTCCACTTGTTACTTCAGGTCCTTCCACTTATCTTCCTTTGTCTTCCTTTGGACCCAATGATGAACCTCTTCCATACAAACTTGTGAGTATTGAATAGATCCTACAAGAGGATCCTTGTCCCTCTACTCATTTTCATTGGAGTGGAATCCATTTTTATCAGAGTGATCCTCTTCCTCCTCTTCAGACTCTAGCAAAAAATCCTTTACCTGATACTTTGGACTCACCCACGAATTTCTCACGAAAATATTCATTGGGATTGTTAACCATGATTGTATCCGATTTGACCTCTCAACCTGTGTCCACCACTATGGTTGAGACATCAAATGCTACTTCCTCATCTATGTTTGCAACATCACTAGAGGAACATCTATATGGTGGCCCGTCCATCCGTCTTGGTTATTCAGTACCTTATTTGGTGTAGCTTCTAGTCCTTGGACCTCTCCCATATCATATATTTTGGGAATTCCATCTGGTACTTCTCTTATGAATGCCACTCATCCTGCTCCTTCTCCTCCACCTACACCGGTTACATGCAATTTGTCACAATGAAACTTGATGGTTAAAATGGATCTCTCACCATCCATACACATGTGTAAATGCACTCCATTGCAATTCAAACATCTAAAACCCTTGAAGAAATTATGAATTTTGGGTAACATGGACTTTTAACCTATTTAGTATGATCTGCGTGCTTTTCCTAGACAATTTATGCACATGTGCAGTTTCTTCCCTTGAAACCTGCGCAAAACTGCACTCTGTCTTCCATTACAAAGTTTCACATGACTCAATGAAAAGTAAAAATAAAAAGTAAGTTCTAGAAGCCTTGTTGGGTGAATATATCCCAACTAGAATTTTCTTGGTCATATCTATTCAATCCAAACCCCTTATAACATGGAGCTAATTCCATTTGATCAAGGAACCTTAATTCCACTATTAATGGATCTCATCCCTCTTTTGTGGATCAGAAACCTCCTCTATTTTTCCTATAAGTTGAGTAGAGGCTAGAGGGTTAGGGGAGTTCACAAAAGGTAGTTTTATGTTGGTGAATTGAGATTGGGAAGCTTATCATCCAAGGATAGGATTTGAGGCATTTGGGAGGAGCCTCATGACATCAAGAGGCATGGTTCTAAGGCTCTTATTTTATCTCTAAATTAAGATAAATGAATCTTTTTCTCATTGTATTTTCATACTAAAGTAACGAATGTTTTATATTCCTTTATGTATTCATTATGATGATTTCAATTTATAATCTCCTTGATCATTAGATTAATCTTGTTTTGAATCATTATATTTCATATTCCTTTGATCTCTTTTATATCTGTGATTTCATATCTTATTAAGCATTGAAGAGCTGCATCGAGACGAATCAGGGATCTCCATCAATCATTTGACAAATAGGTAACGAAACCACTCTCCTTCTCTTGTTTTGATTAGTTAAACAAAGTTATATTAGGGAAAGAGTTATTCAATTGTTTGTTTGTTTCTATTTTGCCTTTAGGAATCTAGGGATATCACTCTTGTCCACAAGAGGGATTTCTCTGCATAAAAAATTGGCAACTCCATTGGGGAATGTCTTATTTACATTCCTTTTCCTTGGTTTTGCTTTCCGATGTTTTTGTTTGATTATATCTAAGTATTGGAAAAATTATTACTTTTTGAGATCCTTTGGATTGATTGCCTTGAATTTATTTTTTCCTGAAATTTTCTTGATCTGTGCAGTTTTGTTTCAACAATAGAGCTCAAATTTGCACAGTTTTCTTTCAGCAACGGTGTGCATGTGCACTAGACTTAACTGTCTACCTGAGAGAGCCTTAGAAATTTTTGAAAAAATAAATTTTCTTATGGTTAGAGTCAGGATTTTGAATTCTGAATGGTCATTTGTTTGTTTTTATCTTTAGATTTCTTCTGTGATCTTGTTTGAATTCCATAGTGAAGTCATGTTGAGAATCAATCATTTTCACATTTTTTAGTAGGGTTTCATCTGGATTGTTTTCTGATTTATCAAAAGAAGATAGGTTGTTGCTTAAATATCACTGTTTTCCTATATTTTTCTCTAAAATACACCAGATTCATTATTAATCTTACTTATTTGAGTGAAATATTTTTCTTATTTGTGAAAGATCTTATAGTTTAGTGAAGTTAGGGTTTTCTCAAAGAATAAATGATTTTGCAAAAGAGTGCTTCTATTTGTTGAATATTAAAAGAGAATCATTCCTTATCAGTATTGAAGTTTTGATAATTGAACTTGTAAACATCATTATTTTGAAGCATTCATCATAAAATTTTCATTTTAGAGTTTTATTGGTTTCTCCACAAAATTTGAAGAATTGTGAGGTGATTTCTTGTGAAAGAGACTTTGTATGTTTATTTGACTTCTAAGCAAATTTAATTTTTCATTTAATTTTTGCAACTGAATAGTTTTCGAAGTGAAATTGGCATTTCATGAAAAAAATGTTATTGGATTTTGAGTTTTGTATTTCTTTTGAAAATAAAATAACCTCTCACTTTCCCATAACTATGAATTCATCGAAAGTGAAAGATCACAATTTCATTTTTGAATGCATTAGAGTATTTTGAATTGGTCGAAATATCAATAATTTCATGTTCATAACCCTATGAATAAGTAAAAACCTAATAAAAAGACATCAATTAAAATAAATATAGAATTTTTACATTTTTAGGGCTCATTCCACCAACATAGATTAGGTTAGTGCTTTGGAATAGGGAAGTGAGTAAACTCTCCAAAGCTATAAACAAACAGTAGAATCTTGTGGTAGGGAGTAAATCCAGTTACACAAGAGAAGCACAACGTCATATAGGACCCGATGAAGTAATCGTACATGCTTCATTGGTTACGATAGAATATTTTCACGCATTACAAATGGTGTTGAAAGGTACTTGGGGTCACTTGGAAGTAAACCTCAAATTTACCATGTCGAGGAGTTTTCAAGGGGAATGAGCTTTGTTACTCTGCCCTTGCCTGTATGTCGGATCTACGACTATCCCCCGAGGTTGAATTGTTATAGTTGGTAACCTTAGTGATCATAATATTAGGGATTTTTCTCAAGGTGAAGATAAAGGGAAGGTCTCTATTGTACCTGGATTAGATATTGATTAGACGCACTTGGACTTTTTGGAGGGTATCTTCACTTGATATGGCATAAGTGGAGTTACCTACACCAGAATTTTCCATTACGTAGGATATCATGGTAATTGGTTCCATCCTCTTTATCTATATATAATTTTCACTTTGATTTCTACGATGTTGGATTTAATCACCAACTAGTGACTTCACTGTGAGAATGTTATTTGTGTGGTTTGAATACTAGATTTGTTAGTGCATTTTAAATTGTTTGTTTTTACTTTTTAGAGGCTTTAGGTTTGATTTCTTGATATTTTGTGAGTTCTTAATAAAAAAATCATCATGGTTGATATACCAAGACATTAATGAAGAATGCAGGGTAAACCCCCTAAGTACACACTGAGTCAACTAGAGAAAATTAAGGTTTAAAGGGAAAAATTAATAGGATCTGGGTCTTCATATCAAATTGAAAATTCTATCATGGTATAATCTGAAACTGAAGTGAATCAACCTCAAGGATTTGAAACAAAATTAGAAGAAATTGAACCAGTAGTTACTGAAACTATTACAATAGAATCTAATACTGGTAAGGTATCAAACACACATTTAACTAAGCCAAAAATTTCTGAACCTGAGTCTGATGTCTTAGAACCTGAGTCTCCTTCAAATTTTATATCCCATACTCCTTCTCTGCCTTCACCCAAAGTAAAAATTATTATTACCGAGAATATTCCTCTTGGTCTCATTAGTATCGAAGATATTACTACAGATGACGAAGAAGAAACTCCCAATAGTTTATTTTTTTCTTGTGAACATACCTCTCCTCTAGACCTTCCTA
Source organism: Pinus albicaulis (assembly GCA_034641835.2). NCBI lineage: Eukaryota > Viridiplantae > Streptophyta > Pinopsida > Pinales > Pinaceae > Pinus > Pinus albicaulis. Next base: position 688,414,466 of record CM076581.1, read on the forward strand.
TTTCTCCTTTTCGACTGGATCATTGGTACCTTACACCTTTTTAATTTTTATATTCATCTGGTTACAAACATCCATGTCATCGCATTCCTTTTTACCCTTTTCCCAGAAATAATATGTTAGAAATGGCTTTTAGGAAGTATGTCTACTGATACATCTATGTTTTCTACTTCTCCTGAATCATTGTTATATGGTGGTTCATCAGTTTTTCCTGGATATCAGTCACTTTATTGGACGTTTTCAGGAATGTCTCCTTCTCCTCAAATTTCTACTATGTCAACTGGTTTATCAATTTCTACTGCCCAAAGTTTGAACTAGGACCAATACAATCATATGATTTATGGAGGTGTAGGTAATCCTCAAATTAGCCCAACATTTCGTTATAATCCTCCTGGGGGAAACAAACCCTAGCTGGAGGGAAACCTTTTGTTGGTTCATATCCTATGGTTGCAGGACAACATTTAACTAGAAACTATCAAAGTTATGGTTATATGCCTCAAGTTGGTTTAGGTCAACTCTTTGTGTCACAACCCTTAGTAGGAACTCCTTATCCACGGATGAATAATATATGTAATCCTTCATTTTCTCAACGGCCTTTGAAAGGATCTCCACAGATACCAATTTATCAACCTACCCAACCAACTGGACAACTTGTTCTTACTCAAGTCCAGTAACTTGTTTAGGTGATTCTTCAAGTTAATCCAATGGTATATTTTCAGAAAAAGAGTCAACAACCTGGTCCGATTAGTCCACATGATACTATCCAATATACTACGCAAACATATGCTCGACAACCTAGTACACCTCAAACAGCTTCCTGGGAGTATCTCAAACTTCTGCTCCAATTACCCCTCAAGTATTGGTGCATCCTATCACACAGAATATCCCTCAGACATTTTTTATCAAGATAGACCTATAATCCAGTCTATACCTCAAATTCCTTTGGGACAACCTAGTATAGGAAATTTGCAAACAATTTTTCAAAGCCAGCCTCTTCAGGCCCAGTTCTTTCAAGGCCAAAATTTTCAAGGTCAACCTTATCATAATTAGTTATTTCAAGGAAAAATTTTGCAAAGCCAACCCTTTCAGGAGTAGTATAAATTAGGATATATGGGAACAAGTCATCCTTTCAAGAGTCAACCATATCCTGGTCATATGCTTCAAATTTCGTCTCAACATCAGTTTGGTATGGCTAACCCTAGTTATCCTCGAGGAATGCAAATCCCAACCACTCAGGATATTCTAGGATATCCTAAATATCCTCCTCTAGGTACTAGACTTATCCCACATGGTTATCAGTTTCCAAAAAATTATACTAACTGACAATTACCATTTATTGCAATCTTGGATTTACTGGATTTGTCTCGGATAAAAAATGATCTGATTTACTATTTTCCTTTTTGTCTGGCAATTCCCACCAAGTTTCCTAGTGGTATTCCAAAATTTGAAGGTAAATCGGGAGAGGAACCTTAAAACCATGACATGAAGTATCATATTTGGTTCGCATCCAATTCATTAATCAGTGATTCCATTCGATTACGACTTTTTCAATGAACCTTAATCAGTTCATCTGCGAAATTATACATTTAGTTACCACGAGCTTCGTTTCATAATTTAAATGCCCTAGATATTTCTTTCTTGACCCATTTTCAATAACCCATTTGTTACGATATTGGTACTGAACTTTTGACCTCATTAAAACAAATTTCGTCTACCTATATTTCCAATCATATCCACGAATGGAGACATAGACGTCGTTTGGTTAAATTTTTCATTCCAAATCAAATTTTAGCTGAGTGGTTTATAAAATATTTAGTTCCAGTCATCAGTGAGGATGTTTCCAAGGGCGGCGTTGTAAAATAATAACAAGTTATAGCTCGTTCCCAATATATATACCCATTTTACACACAGTCTGGCACTTTGTATGACAAAATTCAAAAATTTCCTCGCCCTGGTGAAATAACCACCACTCCTTCTGGCTCTCATGCCGCTAACGGTGTAGGTGGTTTTGGTAGTTCATATAAGAGTAAGAATAAACATTATAGATCTAATATTCCAATTATAACTTTACCAGATTCACCGAAACGAAATACTTTCGATATTAACGATGTAGATTCCTCTACCAGTAAAAATAAATTGATTAGAGGTAAAAAGAAGGGGAAGGGTAAAGTGAAATAAAACATTTTTTCTAAAAATGAATATGATAAAACTGAACCATTTGAAAAAAATAACATTAGGGGAATTTTGAGGTCTAAAATGGGCCTCCTAAGGGAATTATAAAATAATGGTGGAAATAATAAAATAAGATTAGGTTACATCATCAAATTTTAGAGGGAAAAAGAAAAAACTACCTTTTCAACTTATCTCCCTATGGGTTTACACAAATTTCGAGCAAGAACACTCATTGTATGCAAAATTTGATTCCTCATCCAAGGAGTACCCATGTTGCATACTTTTGATGGGCTCTACTACACGAAAAATGAGAAATACATGAAAAACGTGATTGCAATCACATTTTTCATGTATTTCTCATTTTTCGTATAGCAGGTTCCATTGAAATTATGCGACATGGGTACTCCTTGGATGAGGAATTAAATTTTACATCCAAGGAGTACTCTCGCTCGATATTTGAGTAAAACCTTAGGAAGATAAGTTGAAAAGACGAGTTAAAAAAGTAGTTTTATTATTTTATTATCTTTTAATATTTTTACTTTTTTACTCCAAAATTGGTGAATCATCCCCCATGGTTGACATCATCATATTGAATCTTATTGGTCCTTATAAAGTTTATTTTGGTTGTATATTTTTCTTAGGAGGCCCATTTTAGACCTCAAAATTCCCCTAATGGAAGCCTCGCCATCCTTGTTTAATTTGTGATGAATATCATTACACTAAGGAATGCCCTCATCACGCTGAGGTAACTAAATTTGTCAAAGGTTCACCTACCCCTGCTATTTTGAAGGATCCATTTCCTTCTCAAGACAGTAATCTGGTATCTCACAATCCTTCTTCTTCCATCTCATTGGCAGATATCATGATGATTTCCTCTCAAGTTATGGTTGCAATGAGATCTCAATATTACAAATCTAAGGGTCATGCTAATGGAAACGATTTTGGTTCACCCAATAAAGATTCCACGTTAATTCCTTATCCTTCTGAACTATTATAGATCAAGAAACATAGTTCTGACATGGTGATTCAACTGCCTCCTAAAGGTTTTCTTTGAAAGTCAACTTTCAATCCACATGCGTGATATGCTCAGAATTGCAACATTGTTGAACATCTGGCTATGCCATTGTTGCCTTGAGGGGTCCTCACCCAAGTTGAGATTTAAGGTTAACCAATAGAACCCTCTTACTACTGGCCCTTTCAGTAGTGACCTACTTGTGCAAGTCAAAGTCTTACCCGAAGTAGTATGTGGGGGGGTGGGTTGTTAGAACCAGGTTTCCACACCATGAGAGAGAATTAAATGATGGAGGTGTCTTAAGATCGACAAAAACAGTGCTTTGACCTTCAAAACAGAAGCCCTAACCAGGCAGTTGTAGGTTATCCTGTGTGCGCTCAAATAATAGTCTCACAATCCCTTCAATAGTCTTAATACATAACATTCAGATTTGATCGTAATAGATATTCAACGTTCATATAAAGAAGAAGACAGTTACACAACCGATACAAACACAAATAACATAGTAAACGGAAATAACATATAGAAAAATATCATAAAGTAGAACACAGATGCATTTGATACTCAGATTTATCCCAAACATTCCTTTATTCATTCGTAGTTCATATTATCCTTACAATACTTCCATTCTACCTGCGCACACAGCCATCGGGGTCCACACGTAGCAGGACTAAGGTCTTCGTGCACACATCCAATATGAGACTTCTAAACCTAGACAAGTTCTCTTTTAGCTCAGAACATCATACCACGACTTATATCAGAATTACAACCTCTCTACTTGACCTGATCTAGACTCCTATTTATATCTTTATCCTGCGCTCATCTAAGGTCCGCAAACCCTGGTTTGTGGCTCCTAGTTCTACCCTTTTTCCCATTACAACTCATGAGGGGATTTAACCCCCCCAAAAGCCCCTTGACTTGTGCTTTTCTTAGTGCACACGACTTAAATTACAAAAAATAATTTGTTTGTATCCAAAATTTCGGTCTTAAGTGACCTCGCTCCAACAGGCCCCCAACACAATCTTGTGACTCGTCTCAAGTCATAGAGATGACATGAATTCTTGGACCTCTGACACCACTTCATGAACATCATCCAACCCTAGATCTGTAGATTTTGTGAGTAGCACAAAGTGCTCTTCAGATGGTATTCTTGTTGCATTAATGGTCGTCATTCTTGGGCGAAAGATAAATTCTGGTTTACTCACGTCAGATGTGAGGGTCTCTTGACCAGACATATAGTGCTCAAAGAAAAATTTAAATTGCAATTCACAGATAAGCTCAAGGCACAATATACTCAGAAAGAAAAGGAACCAAATATGACTCATGCCCTTCATTTTATAGGTGAACCAAGGTGAAAATGGTCGGATCGTCATTCCATTCATCTTACCTCCATAAAAACGGTCAAAACTCCTGTAAGATCACCTCATTAAATGCAAGAAACACGCTCCATCCAACGGTAAAATCACTTGTCACCTAGTTTTACTGTTCCAACGTCTATTTTCTCCTATTGTGCACCACCTCTGCACTCCTACCGCACCTGTCTACACATTCCCTATTCGCCACACGCAGAAAAGTGGATTCTTATTCTCCAACCATATAGTCATTTGGTCGGCACAGGGTTGTCCCTATACAGCTTCAATCGGCTTCCATTGAAATAATCGGGAAGACTCTCATTGCGCAACATGGCCAAGCACACTGCACCTCCATCGGTGATTTCTTTACAATGTATGGCCCCAAAAAAAATTTCATGAACTTCCTTGGGTGGCACGCAAAATGACTGTCATATAACAAGACCAATTCTTCCTCTTTGAACACCTTCTTCCTGATGTGCCTAGCATGCCATGCCTTTTCTGCACCTTCTGCACTTGCTGATGGAAGTTAGCAATGAACCGATCCTCTTCTAAGGCAACCAAGTGTGCAAGGCGTTCCTCCATGATGTTAGACTCGACCATATTAGTGAATGTTGCGATGCGCAAGCTTGTGATGATATATTCCATTGGCATGATTTCTTCTTGCCCATAGACCATCCTGAAAGGTGTTTTTCCAGTCAAATTTCTTGCATGTGGTCCTATAAGACCATAACACAGAAGGGATGCACACGTCCCAATCCTTCTGATTTGCATTACAGATCTTCATGAGATCATTCTCCAAAATTTTTTTGAAAGCTTCTACTGCACCATTTTCTTGAGGGTGATAAGGGGTACTCTTCTTCTGATGGATCTGAAATTCCTTCGTCAAATCTTCAATGGTTTCATTAACAAAGTGCTTACCCCTATCACTCATCAATATCTTCGGGCACCCAAACCTAGTCAGAATATGTTCAAAAATTAAATGCGCAACAGTATCTGTGATACAATCCTTGACTGGATTAGCTTATGCCCATCTAGTTACATAAACTGTGGTCATGATGATATAGTGCATGCCAATCTTCTTACCCGGGGGATTGATAGGTCGAAAAAAATCTATAGCCCATTTTTCAAAGGTCTGCAGGGGCATTTCATCTCTGCGTGAGGGCTTCCTCGTTCTCTGGCATGCATCACAGGCTCGATAGTATGCATTTGAATCAATGTGCAGTGTGGACCACCATAATCCAACACACAACACCTTCTGCGCAGTAGCCTTCCCTGGATAGTGGCCTCCTGCCACCCCTCCATGAGCCTTAGCCAAGATATCATGTCTCTCATGTTCCAAAACATACCTCCTTAATAGTTCATCCACTCCTAGCTTGTACAATTGACCAACAATCAGGGTAAAATCAACTGCGCGTGAAAACAACTCCTTATTTTGATGCACCTAATATTCATCAAGCACACTTACAATGGTCATAAAGTGAATAATATCAGCAAAGTGTTCATCAACCACCTTGATAGCAAAGAGTTGCGCATCAAGTAACCCCTCCTCTATACTGGTTGGTTCTTCCCCATTTTTGATGCGTGACAAATTATCAGGTCTGGCATTCAATATAAAATGCTTCACAATGATTTCAAATTCATATTCTTGAAATAGCATTAGCCATCTACAAATCATCTCCCCCCCCCCAACACAGGCTTATTTACCAGGTATTTCAAAGCAAAATGGTCAATGAACATCTTGAAGTGCCCTCCTAGAAAAAGTGCCTGTATTTTTGCAGAGCATAAACCATGGCCAATCCTTCCCTTCTATGGTTGAGTAGTTGTGCTCTGCACTGGAGAGCTTCCTACTAGAAAAATAAACGGGGTGATCAATGTCTCCTTCTCCTGGCTATGCTAAAACAACTCTAAGTGCTATATCAGATGCATCCACATGTACATGGAAAACCTTGGACCATTCTGGGAATATTAGAATAGGTGTAGTAACCATATTTTCCTTCAGCAGCTCAAAGCTACTTTAAAATTCCTCATCCAAGAAAAATGGCACATCCTTCTTCAGTAACTTCTCCATAGGCGCAGTGATTAGAGCATAGCCTTGAATGGACTTTCTGTAATATTGGGTGTGTCCTAGGATGGAGCACAACTTTTTTTTAGTAGTGGGGAATTCTTGGTTGAGATAACTACTATCTTGGCTGGATCTACCATCAATCCTTGCTGACACACTATATGGCCCAACAAGATTCCAAGAGGAACGTAGAATATGCATTTCTTCAAGTTAAGAGAAATCTGGTGGTTCCTACAAGTGTCAAGCATCATTGGCAAGGTTGGACACATGCTCCTTTACCAACCCAAACATAGTCCATTCATCAAAATATACCTCCAAGAACTTGTGCATGAATTATTTGAACACGGCTACTACTACGCACGAGAAGATCGTAGGTGCATTCTTCAATCCAAAAGGCATGACTGTGTATTGGAAAGGCCCCCATTCAATTGCAAAGGTGGTATTGCTTCAGCCTTCTAGTGCAATTCTGATCTGATAATACCCATAAAATCCTTTAGTAAAAGAATAAGCCTCTTGTCCTCACACATTATCCAAGATCTCATCTGAAAATGGAGTAAGGAAGGGGTCATGTACACATGCATCATTCAACTTGCGCAGATCTACATAGATCCATATCTCTCCCTTGGTCTTATTTTCTAGAAAAACCATTGGGCTCACCCAATCAAACTGCTCTAGAGGTTCAATGATTCCTGCAACAACCATATTTTATAATTCCTCTTTCACTTTCTTCTTATACTTGGTATTTAATTGGTATGGTTGCTACTTGACATGGCATGCATCTGGTTTCAAAGTGATATTTATAACGCCTACATCTCTGAAAATTCCCTTAAGCTCAGAGAACTTTGTGGGAAACAGGTCTTGATACTCTGTCAGCAGCTCCACAACCTTCCCCACTATGTCATCATCCCAATAGTCCCCTATTTTGGCCAACTTGGGCTGCTCTTTTGTCCCAATGTTGATTTCCTTTAACTTTGGAGGCTTAGTTACATCTACAATTCCAAATGAGGGCCCTGCAACTGTGTGTTCCCCTTCGGACTCAGAGATGTTGATATTTCTTGGATCATCCTCATTATCCTCTACTGGAAGGTTCCTACAATTGAAAATATCTTACATATGTTCTTCCCATGGTGGCGCAACACATTCAATATAAGGTCAGGAATTATCAAAGACAAGTGCTTCTATATCTTGTAGAGGTTCATCCAATCCCTCTGATCCCCCAACCAAGCCAAAGGTTGATAGGAAATTGTTAGCCATTGTAATCCAATGGTGAGTCCCTTGACACAGCTCCGTTTCCAAGTACCATGTAGTAGGTATCGGTACCGACGAATGAACAAACATATGAATCCATTCATTCCAGGTATTTTCATTCCAAACCTCCATCTACATGGCCAAGTGCTTGTGTAGGTCTCCATGACCCTAAAAAAGCTCAGCAGACATTTATAATTTTGCGGCATTCCTACCATTCCTTAAAAATTCCCTTGTGCATATCCCACCAACTTGTTGGGGTTGCACGCATGGCCAGATCAAGTTCCCAGAACCTTTGTTCTTCTGGGACAACCTTTTCCAATTTTTCCAGAAATACTACCACACTATCATAGCCATCAAAATAGGGTAATTCTCTTACCTCTGAGGAGATGCATCAGAAATTTTTAGTGATCTTGAGGTACGCAGTGCAGAAACATCATGCAACTGATTCTACTAGTTCTCCATTTCCCATCAGAATCTGAGAAACACGAGTTGTCCTTCTCCCAATTCAGCATTCCATCAGTTCTAGGATAGATCTAATCCTCATCCCGCACAGTCAACTTGTAGATATGGTCGACATCATCTCCTTCACGCACTGGCTCTGTATAACTTTCTCCTTTTGGCAGATCCAGTGGTACTATCACCCGCGTAGCATAATTTTAAAATATCATGCTTCTACTTTTAAATTTGATGATGCCTCGGATATCGATGGCCCATTCTAGCCCTAGGAGCACAGGGTAGGGGTCTGCATCATCCACAATTTGCATCACTTCAAAATCTGCGCGTACCTTTACTCCAGTAATATCTACCAGAACCTGCGGAAGTCTTCCAAGTGGAATGATATTCTGTTGATTGGTCGTGCATAGCTGAATGGTGGACTATTCTAGCTTTGGCTCTCCCAGCTTCTACCAGGTTTGCTTAGGTAGAAATTTGCATCAGACCTTAAGTCCAATATAACCTGATCCATCTCATACTCTCCAATGTGCATGGTAATGCGAATCTCCCAACCAGTTCTCTTCTTGTTCTTATAGATCTTGCTCACGGCCTTAGTCCTAGTTTGAGGCTATTCTTTGTCTGCGTAGCTATCTATCAGGAATTGAAGATTGACTACTGCTTTCTGATTTCACAATAACTCAATACAGGCTTGTAGGAATGGTTTGAATTCATCATCAATCTTTGATTCCATGATATATTTCGATGTGGACGCCCTTGTAGCAGCAAAATCCTTCCTGTATTCAATAAAAATATCCTTTTCCTTCTGCAGGTTGAGTCCTTCCTTATTTTCGAAGGCCTTTCTGATCAATGGTTCTGCATCAGCCTTCTTTCCCTCATCTCCTCCTATGGCAGCACCACTGCATGTAATTATGTTTACACTTGGATCATCATCATGCGACTCAAATTTAACCATTTGTGTGTTTTTCATAGGTGTCTGATGTTTCTTTTCCCGCGTTCTAACAATTAAAACATGACAGCCTTAAATTACATGATCAAATTTTCTACAGTACCTGCAATACTGTCGTGTAGGGTTCGGACAGTCGCGCACATAGTATCCAACATCTCCATAGTTATAGAAGATTAATTTTCCTCTTCCGCGACCCGTGCCTCCACCTCTCCCTCCTCCCCTTCCTCTTGTTGGGGATCCTCCATGTCCAGAGGGAGATGCTGGTGAGGATGGGTTTGCATGCACTCTATATAGGCTAGTACTATCTATCATTAGGTCAAATGTGTAGAAATGGTGCTCATCATGACCAACTGAAGAGAAAAACATGCACCATTGCTACTTTTGATCTAGAACATAACTTCCCAATCGAGGGAAATGTATCATGTTGTCCAGCTACCCTACAACCAATGCACCATAGTGTGGGAGTACCACTTGGCCCAACAACATCACTGGGGCACAACGGATTCAGCCCTCCTGCTTGCATGTAATCTGAGAACAATGTACACTAATCTTTGATGTGATCGGAACCCTTACAACGTATGCACCATACATTTGCGCCAACTTCCTTTCCCCTGTCTCTGCGTAGGTTATGAATCTCCAAGAGCATTGCCTCCAATTGATTTTGGATTTGCATAGTTCCGAATTGATCATCTGCTCTAGGTGAAACTTCCAGTTTCATAGTGACTTCCAGAGCTTCAGCCTGAGAATCGATATTTTTTTGATTCATAGGCCCACGTAGATGTGGAAAGAGCATGGAAATAAACCATTTCTTATGCTACTTATAGTCATAAATAAATCCTCCTTCGTTGATGGTGTGCTTCAGCCATTGATCAACCTCCCAAACAGACTCATTTGGATCTTGTTTGATATCTTTTAATTTTTTCATGCACTATGAGTAGGACTCGACTTACTAAATTTCTGTTTCAAAGCATCCTTAATCTGAGAAAAACTAGGATCAACGTGCTGAGTCAGATATCCCATAAACCGATATAACACATGACCTTCAAATTACATAAATAGTTGCGCTCTCTTAACAACATCAGTGTTAACATTTTGCGTAGTCCATACTGCATTGGAAACAAGCCAAAACCTATCCATGTCCTCATCTCCCACACCCTTGAAGGTGGGTAGCTTCATATGTGCAGCCATATCTTCTCTCGGTGGTGGTGGTGGTGGTGTAGGATATGTCTTACCCCTACGCGAGTTCAACTGCGGATTAGCAGGAGGGCTACCTCTGGCGCGCGTAGCCTCACCACTCTCTATATCACTTTCAAGTGAGTTTCTCAGAGGGCTATATACAGATTTGTCTCCTTTCTGATTAACTCGATAATAATTTCCGCTGCACGTGGTGATTTCTAGCTTATCTAGGGTCATTCACTCAGTGTGGCTGCACAAAACACCCTTTTCAAACAATAGCATCTTAATCAGCAGAGGCAGAGAGTGTATGTGTAATATTCCTAAATTAGCATGCAGTTAATTGGAATATTAAATTTTTATTTTGCTTCTTAGTGAGAAGAATAAGAGGGTAGGGAGACCCATAAAAATCCTTAGTAGGAATAAATCCACTGCAAATGTGAATGGAGGGCATCAAAAGAGCTAGATAAATCTCCCCTATGTGTGAATAAGAGATGAAGCATGTGGACTGGGTCAACATTGACCAAATAAACAGCGCTGGTAAGGAAGTAGTGGACATTCAATGAGGGACAATGCAGTTTTGGAGGGAGATCCTTTGCATGGAATTAGTGCCTTTAATGAGTGGGGAAAAGGGTGAGGAAGCTCACCAAGAATATAAGGAAGGGGATGGTAGCCATTGTGAGCATGTTGTTGATTATTATTTTGATATGGTATGTATGATTGTTTTCTCTCTTTAGCTGTTTAGCTATGACTACAGTGTTGTTTAGCACAAGGTGTTCCGAAGCGAGAATCCCACCTTCATCCTCGGGGGACTTCGAGTTCCCACTCAGGAGAAGTATATGTACGATATTTACACATTCTAGCATCATTCCAAGCTCCATATTTCTTCTACAGCGCAGTTTCTGCAGAGGGTTGTGTTGTGTTGCAGGGTGCAGCAGTGGAGAATTCATTTGGGTGATTTTTGAGCTATATTTAAGTGGAGGAAGGTTTCCTTCCATTGGGAGGATAATAAAGAAGTCCCTTGAACCTTATTGTAGCATTTGGCACCAGGCCACATTATTATTTTCCCCTACAACGTAGTTTCAGTCTTGGACTGCGTTATTTTAGGGAGGAGTTGCAGGGGTGGTTTCAGTACACCATTTGGGAAGAAGGTTTTCCAGTGAAGGGATCAACCTTTCATCTAGAGACTCTATTGGAGGAGGCTTAATTCTATGCTACATCATATCAACCACATCTTTCCAGCTATTTTTTTGCAGTGAATCTTTAGCCCTAGGGCTTTGGTTCACCTTTTGTATATTGGAGTATTTCCGGAAACCCTCTTGGATTATTTTGGGAGGTTGTTATAGAGCCCTGATATTTATGTATAACATCTTTTGAGGCATGTATCAGCCATTTTATATTATTGTATATTCATATTCTATATTTTTTCTCTTAATGAATGTGTTATAGCAGCTCTCCGACATTTCTGTTTATTAGCAGCACCTCACTTGTGAGAGGTTTATTCATTGGAGGCTTGTTGGTTCATGTTGTATGCCATTGTGCCCCTTTATTTTGTACTATTTTTCTCCTGATATGATTAATGAAATGGCTCCATATTGGTCTCTCATGTTTATGTGTTGATCTTCACTGCTACTTTCCATTGTTATGTCTTCTATTGCTGCTCTTCCCATTTGGGAATATTACAGTGGTATCAGAGCATAATCTTTTTTCAGCTTGTGAAGATATTGCATCTATGTTATCAGAATAAGAAGAAGCTTCTCACAGAAAGGAGAAGACTCACATAAGAGACAAAGGCAAGTTTCCATTATTTTGAGAAATGGAGGGAAAGAAGTTTTTAGAACTTCTTCTCCAAACTATGCATGAGCTTAATAGAGAAATAAAGGGAATGATGAGGGAAAGACGTGAAGATCCCTCAAAACAATTTGCGCGTGAAGAAAGCTTTAGTTCTTCATATTATGGGTGTGAGAATTCAAACACACAATCAAATCTACAACGCTCTACCATGCCTATGTTCATAGCAAGAGAGATGGAGGAAGGAGATGTGCCAAAGGAGGAGACTCTTGGTGACTATCTTCAAGAGTATGAATCTCAATCTCAGAGGTTCAAGGATCATCTAAACTTCCAAGGATTTTGCAAGATCAAGGAGAATAGAAGACCTATAAATCAAAATATAAGCAAGAGGTGCAAGTAGCATGACTTGGGAAGATTATTTCTACCAAATTTTGATGGGTCACCTAAATGTACAGCTAGGGCTTGGGTGAAGGAGCTAGAAACCTATTTGTAGCAGCACCAAGTTTCAGAAGATGAATCCATTAGAGTAGCAGTGTTGCATCTTGAAGTCAAGGCTTATGCTTGGTGGTTTTATGAAACTTCTTCCTTGAGTCATGTAAATGTATCTACTTATGCAAAGTTCACTAGGAGGTTAGTGAAAAGATTTGATGTGAAACATTCTGAAACATACTTGGTTGAGCTAGCCAAGCTAAAAAAAACAAAACCTTTCCATGATTTGGAAGGATCCATAGACCCAAATCCATTCCAGAATGCTATTGAGGGGGTTAAAAACTTGTAGAATACTTTTCTAGAGGCAAGATCCCCACTTCAAGAAGAGCTCTCTTCTCAAAAGGAAGACATGGAGATATCTTTCTCAAAATAGGATCAAAACAAAGAGCCTCTTACTGATTATGAGGTAACCTCCATTCATGATGAAGGGGAAGAGCATGCAGGAAGTAACAACGTTGTCACATTAGGAGCAGATCTAGTACCTCATGGAGAGGAATATGGAGCAATTTCTCCAATGAGAGGAGTTTTTATATCCTTGCAAGAAGTTACAAAGAATCTCATATGTGGAGATCAAGGCACAATCCATGAGAAGCATGTGCCATCAGTGATAGATTGTGAGATATTGCAGATGAAAGGGGAACATAGTGAGGAGGGCCAACATCAGGTGATTTGGAGCACACGCCCATACCTATTTCATAAAGTTGATGCACAAAAGAGGTAGACTAATTTGCGCAGTGAGAACAAGGAAAAAGAAGTCCACTCATATATGTAGTCTACTCTTGATATTGATGTCTCATTACATGGAGGCATTCCACCTAGGAGACCACTAGATTAGGAGTTGATGAGAGATGCCCCACATCAGGTGACACCACTCAAATATCCCGGAAAGGTGAAAACCTTGGGAGGACTTGACACAGCGTAGAGGTCTGGTGTAGGCTCAAGAAGGAGGGAGACATTATCCCAATATCAGTATTACCCACTCTCACCAAACGTCTTGTGCTCAGAAAACATGTTTTAGGGATGGATGACACCATCAGGATAGAAGGAGACCACTCCATGGCTTTGGAGAATCATAAGATACTTCCACATTGGCAGGAATATTCCATATTTGGTAGAGGTCGGTGGTCAGTCATGCTTAAATTGACCAAACTCAGAAATTTTTTTATGGGTGATAGCTTTTCATGGAAGGCTAGCCTCCAAAAAATTCCACCTTCACTAGATCATGAGCAGTTGCAAGAGGAGCAACAGAGGCACGATTGCAGCATCCTGGTGTATGACTTTGGCATGGGAGATATCAAAGAAGAGAGCAGAAACATGACAGGTGCTTTACATGATAGATCAACAACATTGTCATTATTGATTATTGACCCTTATTGGAGATCCCAACTGTTAGTGGAATACTCCAAGGGTCTCTTTTCATGCAGAGTGCTTGATGGCCAGTTAGCTGATGGGAGATATGCAGTAAGAGATGGGGTCATCTATTTTTAGAGTACGGTCTTCTTGACTAGAACCTCTAAACTCAAGGAGAAACTACTAGATTCAGCATATGAGGGTTTTCTATCCAAACCCATTGGTTTTATAAGAGCATGCCATACTATCTTTAAGGGATTCATTTGGGAAGGATTCAAATAGGAGATGCACCATCATATGAGGAGATGCATGGATTATTTGGAGGATGAGGATAGAAATAACTCTTTGGTAGATTTATCACAGCCACTTCCTTTCTCATTGGGAGTGAGAGGGGACCCATCTATGAGCCACCTTACTATCTTGAACCAAGTACATGGTAAAGATTCTATTTCCATACATCATGATTCATTTACTATGTATTTTTATTTCCTTACCATTCATGTGTAGGGCATTGCTCCAAGAGGGGACACTCTTTCTTCTATACTTCAGGGTCTACTTGAGGCCATAAGCAGTATTGATGATGGCCACTCCATAGGATATATTGGGGAGATGATATCGTATTCAGGGTGTGCTCAATTTACACCATACATCATACACCTTCTCCAAGCATGTGAGAATATTGGGGCAGAAAGCAAGTGGTTGGGAGACCACTCATCATGCCAAATTTTGATGCAGTTAGGAGTAAAATTGCACTGGTTTCACTCGAGGGACCATCGTCCTTCTCCAGTACTACACATGGAAGCTAGCATGACTTTGATTGTGATTCCATATGTTGATGATGTTGTTATCATTATTGGGGACATGATTGGAGGGATGACACATAGATTGGATGTGTCCATTGGGGATGGAACTTCCCACACTTCTTGGTGCTTTAGGGGGAGCATGAGACATTATATGGCTGCTACAGTATATCACTTGTTTCCTTATGAGGTGAGCCATATGGTTGACTTGAGCCTTTGGGAGATGCCTCTCATGAACAACTGGGAGGAGTTTTTCTATGAATTACCATTCTGGAAGGTGATTCATTTTATATGGATGATAGCTTGGAGATTGGGGCTTCACATGGGAATTAAGATTCCCTACATTTTTCAGATCTATCCTTGCAGTTTCTTGAGGAAAAGGAACATTTGGGAGGGGAGGATTGTAATATTTCTAAATTAGCATGCAGCTAATTGGAATATTAAATTTTGGTTTTGCTTCTTAGTTAGAAGAATAAGAGGGTAGGGAGACCCATAAATCTCCTTAGTAGGAATAAAACCACTCCAAATGTGAATGGAGGGCATCAAAAGAGCTGGATAAAGCTCCCCTATGTGTGAACAAGGGATGAAGCATGTGGACTGGGTCAACTTTGACCAAATCAACAGCGCTGGTATGGAAGTAGGGGACATTCAATGAGGGACAACACAGTTTTGGAGGGAGATCCTTTGCATGGAAGTAGTGCCTTTAATGAGTGGGGCCAAGGGTAAGGAAGCTCACCAAGGATATAAGGAAGGGGATGGTAGCCATTGTGAGCATGTTTTTTATTATTATTTTGATATGGTCTATATGATTGTTTTCTCTCTTCAGCTGTTTAGCTAAGACTGCAGTGTTTTTTAGCGCAGGGTGTTAATAAGTAGGAATCCCACCTTCATCCTTGAGGGACTTCGAGTGCCCACTTAGGAGAAGTATATTCACTATATTTCCACATTCTGACATCAGTCCAAGCTCCATATTTCTTCTACAACACGATTTCTGTAGAGGGTTGTGCTGTGTTGTAGGGTGCATCAATGGAGAATTCATTTCGGTGATTTCTAAGCTATATTTCAGTGGAGGAAGGTTTCCTTCCATTGGGAAGCTAGTAAAGAAGTCCCTTGAGCCTTATTGCAGCATTTGGCACTAGGGCACATTATTATTTTCCCCTACAACATAGTTTCAGTCTTGGACTGCATTATTTTAGGGAGGAGTTGCAGGGGTGGTTTCAGTACACCATTTGGGAAGAATTTTTTCCAGTGGAGGGATCAACCTTTCATCTGGAGAGTATATTGGAGGAGGATTCACTCTATGCTACATCAGATTAGCCACATCTTTCCAACTATTTTTTTGCATTGAATCTTCAACCGTAGGGATTTGGTTCACCGTTTGTATATTGGAGTATTTCTGGAAACCCTCTTGGGTTCTTTTGGGAGGTTGTTATAAAACCATGATATTTATGTATAACATCTTTTGAGGCATGTATAAACCATTTTCTATTATTGTATATTCATATGTTGTAGCTATGCTCTTTATGACTGCGTTTTAGCAGCTCTCTGATATTTCTGTTTATTAGCAACACCTCACTTGTGAGAGGTTTATTCATTGGAGGCTTGTTGATTCATGTTGTGTGGTTTGTGCCCCATTATTTTGTACTATTTTTTTGCTAATATGATTAATGAAATGGCTCCATATTGATCTCTCATGTTTATGCATTGATCTTCACTGCTACTTTCCATTTTTATGTCTTGTATTGCTTCTCTTCACATCTGGGAATATTACAATATGAATTTACATCTCAGTCCCTTGAAGAACCTTTTTAAGCTTCAGAATATGATAAAAATTGATCTACTACAAACTCGGTTACAAACCCACCCAAGATGTCGTCAATCCAGTGATCTACATCCCGAGTGATGGAGTTATCAGTCCACTCTAACTGTTGGATCAACTCATGTGTCCACTGAGTGATCTTATCGTCCTTCCATCAGGTTTGGAACTTAGGTAATATTGACAATCACTCTTGTAATTCACGTGAAAAGGCCACAAAGAAGACCTCCTGAAATTCTATGAAGATATAATTTTGTTTCCAATCTTCAGTAGATAGTTTCTTACTCATGTTTTCCTTAAGGAAAAATGATTGAATTTTCTTCTCAAACTAGTCTTCTAATTTAGGCTTTGGTGGCTACCACATTACCCAATCTCTCTCAAAATGATCCCGGTCTTGGAAACGGAACCATTTGTTGGCTTAAGGGTTCCTAACCCAGGTTCAGAGTTAAGGTTAACTAACAAAACCCTCTTATTACTGGCCCTTTCAGCAGTGACCTACTTGTGCAGGTCAAAGTATCACTCAAAGTAGTATGGGGTGGTGTTGGAACCAGGTTTCCACACCTTGAGAGAGAATTAATTGATGGGATGTCTTCAGATAAAAAACAATAGTGGTCTAACCTTCACAATAGAAGCCCTAACCAAAAACCCTAACTAGGTAAATTTATGTCAGTTTATGCAGGTTATCCTGCACGCGCTCAGATAACGGTCTCGCAATCCCTTCAATAATATTAATACATAACATTCAGATTTGACCATAATAGATCTATTCATTCAACATTCATATAAATCAAAAGACAGTTACGCAACCGATCCAAACACAAATAACGCAATAAACAGAAATAACATATAGAAACAGATCATAAAGAAAAACACAGATGCATTTGATACTCATGTTTATCCCAAACATTCCTTTATTCATTCACAATTCATATCATCCTTACAATACTTTTGTTCTACCCACGCACATAACCAGCGGGGTCTACACACAATAGGACTAAGGTCTCCATGCACACAGCCAGTAGGAGCCTTATAGACCCAGACAGGTTCTCTTTCAGCTCAGAACATCATACCAAGACTTATATCAGACTTACAACCTCTCTACTCGACTCGATCTAGACTCCTATTTATATCTTTAGCCTACGCTCATCTAAGGTCCGTAAATTGTGGTTTGTGGCTCCTAGTTCTACCCTTTTACCCATTACAACCCATGAGGGGCTTTGACCCCCCACAAAGCCCCTTGACATGTGCTTTTCTTAGAGCGCACGACTTAACTTACAAAAAAATACTATGTTTGTATCCAAAATTGGAGTCCTAAGGGACCCTGCTCCAACAACTACTTTCAGCAATGTCAACCCTTGAAGTGTTGTAAACTTGCCCAACACAAAGGAAATAAATTTTTTTGGCTATAGGAGATATTGACCCTCAAGATTCTAATCTCATTATCTTCGATCTAGAAACTTATGTACCTACACTTCCGCATCAATTGACATTCTAAATACCAGTTTTCATTAAAACCAAATGAGTTTTTCACATGGTAATTAACGAAGGAGCATCTAAATGTATTATGTTTAGTTCTTGTTGGAAACTCCTTAGTTCTCCAATGATCAATTAGTCCCCCATGACTTTGAAAGCCTTTGATGGAAGAGTTTTTCTCCCATATGGGATACTTAATGACCTACCTAGAGAGATAGAAGGTAAAAAAGTTGTGGTTGAAGTTGAGGTTGTTGATGATCAACTTCACTATAACCTTTTATTGGGACGAAGTTGGTTTTATGCTATGTCAGCCATGATTTCATCATCTTTTTGAATGATAATGTTTCCCCATGATGGGAGAATTGTAAAAGTAGACAAGCTATCTTACTATACTTTAGACCCTGCCTCTACAAGTAGTATACCCTTTGTTGGAAAGTCGATTACTCTGTATGGAGATGTTGGAGTAAGTTTGCTTAAGGATTCATCTCTATTGGGAAAAATTTCCATGCCTCCACCAAATTTTCCTCATAATGTCTCCCAGGTCAACATGATTACATCAAGCACAATTCCATCGCCCGATCCTTGGATTGTGCCTTCAAATCTGAATCGTCCTTGTACAATAGTGAGATAACTTTGAGTCCATCATCATTCATCATCATCATTCATCATTTCTACCTGATCTTTATAAAATCGAGAACTATTTTTCATCCATATTTTCGGGTGATATTTCTAATATTTCTAAATTTCCTATATCAACCCTTCATTCAGATTCAAAAACGAATCTATGAAACATATCTACAACGTTACTATTTGACATCTCAGTTAAAACCAGAATTACAGAAAACATTCATATAGGTGCTTCATCCTCCCTTGATGATATTGAGACATATAAATATCTATTTCAGGAATTCCGTGACATTTTTGCTTGGCCCTATTTGGAAATTCTAGGAATTTATCCCAGCATTGTAATTCATGAAATTAAGACATACCCAGATGTTAAATCTGTCAGATAAAAATTACATCTAGTTCATTCGCGGAAAGTTGCTGCTATTAGGGCTGAAGTTGAGAAACTACTTAGAGCAGGTTTCATTTACCTCGTTCCCTTGACAGATTGGGTACTCAATATTGTTCCAGTAAAAAAAACAAGGGGCTATTCGAGTATGTGACAATTATAGGGATATCAATAAATCTTGTCCAAAGGATAATTATCCTACTCCTTATATTGACCAAATTGTTGACGATTGTGCTAGAAATGAGATATTTTCATTTATGGACATATTTTCTGGATAAATCAAATAAACATAATCCCTTTCAATCAGCCCAAAGCTATGTTCTTTTGTCCATGGGGGACCTTTTCCTATCAAAAACTACCATTTGGATCAAAAAATGATGGTGAAACTTTTCAAATGGATATTTATTACGCATTTCTAGATATCAAAAATGTTGTGCAACCTTACCTAGGTGACTTACCAAATCATTCGCTAAGACAACAAAATCATCCCATGCATTTTAAACCTATTTTCATTCGATTGTAGGCGCTACAGTATTCGTTTGAATCCACACAAGTGTGTCTTTTGTGTGCAATCAGATTGATTATTGAGATTTTTCATTTCAAAGGAAGGCATTCATGTCGATCCACTCAAGGATGAGGCCATTCTCAATGAACCTTCTCCTTCCAATCTTCGCCAACTCCAAAGTTTGAAAGGGAAAGAAATTTTTTTACGTAGATTAATTCTTAACTACACCGAGTTAACTAAAGGTTTTACTCAACTTTTGAAAAAGGAAATTCCATTAATTTGGGATGAGCCTGCTGAAAAAAAAAAAATTAATGCATTGAAAAATGTGTTGACCCATGCACCATTACTACATCTCCCTGACTATCATTGAGATTAATTTTTGTATTTAGCTGCATCATATGCCACCATTGGCATGGTATTGGTCCAGGAGGATTAATATGACACTAAACATGTGATTTACTATTTCAGTAGGAATCTCACGAAAATAGAAATCAAGTATGCACATGTGGAGAAATTGTCCTTGGCAGTCATTCAAGTTGTCCAACATTTTCGTCACTACATAATTTTACACAAAACAACTGTGATCTATGATTGCACCCTATGATGTACATTCTTACCAAACATTTTCTAGGGGGGAAATAATCTAAATGGATTTATATCCTACAAGAGTTCGATTTAGAGTTCAAAATATCTAAATCTAAGAAGTCATTGGTATTTGTTGAATTATTATGTGAATTTCCCTATACTGAATCTAAAACTGTGGTAGAGGATCATCTTCAAGATGAATCCATGTTTTTTATGAGTACTCTATATCTGTGGTATGGAGATATCATTATATATCTTCAAACTTAGACTTTTCAGCCTGAGTTGTCATGAACTGATTGTCTTAGAATCTGTTATCAATCCCATCAATATACTATTTTTGGTGATACTCTCTATCGTCGTGGTGTTTATTTTATATTTCGAAATTTTTTAACGCACAAGGAAGACGAGAAGGAATTAAATGAATGATACTCTGGAGCATGTGGTGGTCATATTTCAGGGTTTGCCACTGCCTAGAAGATATTGTGCTGGCTAATTCAGGTCGTCATTGTTTAAAGATTGCATAACTGCAGTAAGAAAGTGCCATGCATGCCAAATTTTTTATCACAAGATGAATTCTCCTCCAAATCCTCTTCACCCAATCATATTTTTCAGTCCATTCAATAAATGTGGCATTCATTTTGTTACATGCAACCCTCACTCAGCCGAGGGGCATGGGTATATTATTCTAGCAGTAGATTATTTTGTGAAATGGGCTGAGGAAATGCCTACTTACAAGGAAGAAGGTGAAACCACAACTATTTTCATATTAAATCATGTTTTTTCTAGGTTCGACATACCACTAGCCATCATTATGGACCATGGTAACCACTTTCAAAATTTTATGATGACCAAGATTTCTTCTCAACTCGGCTTGCACCATGACAATTGTACTCCTTATTATTCACAAGAGAACGGCCAAGTTGAAGCTGTGAACAAGGTTTTGACTAATATGATCAAATGGATTATCAAAATTCATAAACGAAAATGGCATATCATGATTTTTCCATACTTGTGGGCATATCGTACCTCTGCAAAAACATTGACTAGCTTTACTCCCTTCCAACTTGTTTACGGTTTGGAGTCAGTTTCTCTAATTGAGTTTGAAATTACATAATTAAAACTAGCCATTGAGTTATTACCAACTACCTTTGCAGAGGAGGAATGATTTTTTGTACTTAGCACAACTAGATGAAACTCTTTGTAATGTTGCATTAGCTAGCGAGGCTAATAAGAAACATGTTAAGGCTCAGTATGATCGAAATGTGAATCCTCACATTTATTTGGAAGGTGACCTAGTCTTGGTCTACGATCAAGCACATGATAAGCTAGGTGCTTGTAAATTTGAACCTATTGGGCATGGTCCTTACATCTTCAAATGTGTACTAGTTAAAGGGGCCTATGAATTAGTTGACTATGATGGTGTTTGTTTAAGAGAGCCCATAAATGGTCTCTACCTGAAGAGATATTATGCGTGATTAATCTTGTGGATATTTTTTGTACATTACTTATATTTTTATGAGCGTGTGTTGTAGATTAGTATTTTTTACTATTTCCTACTACTTTTCCTGCTTATCTTGAATTACTCTTTATTTGCAGATGTCGATATTCCCTCATACTTACATTGGATTTGTTGATGACGCTAGTCATAGTACTCAGAATTTATCTTCCGCAACTTGGGTAATCTATTCACCCAATGATGAGTTAGTTTACATTCATGGGATATGCCTCAGTCAAACAACGAACAACATAGCATAATATAGTGAAATCATTGAACTATTATCTAATGCCATCACATTTGGCATTCGACATTTGATCATTAGGTTAGATTCACAACTCATTCTATTACATTTAAATGGTGTCTATACAGTTAGAAGTTCATCAATGTTAAGAATTACTTTACGGGTCCACCTCTAAGAAAGGTAGTTTGATTATATTGAATATCAAAACATTTCAAGAAATTTAAACACATTAGTTGATGCATTGACTAATCACATCTTAAATATACATTTGCAACATTTGTAAATAAAAAAATATTCATCCATATTGAAAAAATACGATGAGGATAAAAGTAGTAGGTCTCATTAGGTAAAATAGTTTTTAGAAAGTGTGTTACCAAAATGTCATCCAAATACATGAGGCTCCATGGCCTTTATTATTTGAATATGTTGATACAAAAAACAAAATGCATCCCTAAAATAATATCAACTATCCATGATGATGATCATGATAGAAAACTGTAGCACGAGACACTCGACGTATCAGTGGCCTAATAGATCCTGGAACCCCAACCATGTACCTATGGTACTAGAGAGGTAAATCATCAGTCCCTGTCTCTGGGATATCTATAGTAAGACTCTACAAGTTGTGCTCCAACTTGTTCAAGGCATCTATTGCATCTGAATAGGGTACTACAACTGCTACATGCTGGTCTCCTCACTTGTCAAAGTGTTGTAGATCTGTTGGTTGAGTTGGGCCCACATCTGCAATAGCATTTAGGACTATTAGCTTTGGATGTTAAAAATGAAATAATTTTTTTAAAAACATTAAAACATCAAAATGAGAAATGTTTACCTAGATGACCCTGCTGCATTCCACCTGGGAGTGGTATATTTGGGTCACCCCTGTAATCCATCCATACAGATGGAAATTCCTCAATCATGAAAATATGGCTTCTCAGCCACACAAAAAACTAAGAATATCTCACTATCGGGCTGCCATCGCCGTCAAAATGAGCCATCAATGAAACCCACTGCAACAAACATGGATCTTTGGGTCCCGTCTCATCAACAATAATCTGTTGTGGGATGAAGAGTGGAATAATATCTAGGGAAAATGGGATAATAATGGAACCATAACTGAGGTTCTTAAATTTATCATTGTTTTCTCTAGTTAGTTGTCCTTTCATATTGACAACCACTCCTTCACACTAGTTGAATATGGTGGATTGCGAACACTCTACTACAATATGCATCTGGGCCTTTGTGGCCATGTGAGGCATTGCACTTCCACATAATTTGGTGATTTTGAAAGTGATTTTCCTCAAATAAAGTCGCTAGATGGTTTTGATATCTATCCTACCATCGTTGAGCTCAGAATGAGTAGCATAATATCACCTCAAATTTGAAGCGGTAGTCTCCCCACCTGGTCTCTGGCCAAATAGATAAATTTCAAGTCTTCTATGGGACAACCTATTCAAAAAGTACATTTCACCATAATCAATGGTAAGGCGGTGATCCCCTATGATAAAAAAAATTCTTGGACATCCCAGGCCCTCACCAACCATGTCATGAGCTCTAACTGAGCTTTCATTCCTAGAATGACCCAACATTTGTAGAGGCCACAGTTTTTTAAAGCTTGCATAGTTTTTGGGTCATCTATAGCTTGTGCATCATGAGTTTCATACTCTCTTTCTCTCCACTCCAACATGATTGCTCAAAAGTCCTAAAATTGACAATTTGGGAGTGTTAGAACATTGATTGAAAGAAATTTGTGGCTTTTGGTGTGTGTTGTTATTTATTTTTGAAAGCCCTCAATGCCTTGTGTGGTTTTTCTTTATAGATAGAGTGCATTTGTGCATATTCTTAGTAGATAAACCACACAAATCACGTATTTCAGTGTAAAAATTATCGATGTTTGCAGCCCCGATGAAGGAAAATCGCACACATCCGTGGGCGGATTTTCAAAACTATAACGCCCCCAAAAAATAAAACTAATGGTTAAAAATGAAATTTAAATAGATTAAAATCAAGATATTGAAGATATCTATTATGTGGATAAAATGGTTCATGGATTGGTCCACTAGTGTGCTCAGAATCAACCTCTAAAGTTTTGTGTTAAAAACCCTCTTTTATACTCTCAAATTGGCTAAAACTCAAATGGTAAAAAATGAATTACTTTTTCAAATTATAAGTTTTTATCAGTTTTTTGGTCAATAAAATATTATTTTTCATGCCTTTAACCTTTTAAAAGTCAATTTTTGATGTTTTTTACCATAATTTTGAGCGGTTATGATAATTTATCGAGTGTAATGTGCAGAATACAGGTTACAACATAAAAATGGACCATTGTTTGCCGTGAGTGAAATTTTATCACTTTTTCAGGCTCTCGAAAAATATGAAAAAGAGAAACCATGGAGTTCTCTTTTAAAGCCCTTTCAAATTCTCTAAACATGAAAAGCTTGTCGAGTACTGGACTATTCGAACTCGTAAAAATAAATGAACAACGTTTATTCAATATAAGTTTACCCCTTTTCTGGACTGAATTATACTATTTACGAATAAGGTATACATTGACTAAGCATGGTCAATAGAGTTCTATCCTGCATTATTTTACCCTTTTTTGGGCTTGAGAGACTAAATTTAGGAAACATAACACTATGGAGTTTAGTTACGTTTTTCTTCTGACTCCCTAAAAATGAAAAACACAAAGTTTTACTTTCTTTGGGATCATTAAAAATATGCGTTGAAATAACTGATTGAGTTGTCTTTTTGTGTCTTTTCAAACTCTTTAAACATGAAAATGGCATCAAGTTAACCCTACATTAGAATCGTAAAACTAAACAGTGCAGGACTCGTTAAATCATGACGGGACCGAACCGCTCCTTCCTAGGGTTCATAATAAATACTTTAGAGGACTCATCCAAAGGATCAACTTACATGACATGAAAATTTTATCCTCCTCAAGATTGAAAAAAATAAAGAGGTACTTTCCAGTAATGGTGGAGGGGAATTGGGAAAAGGTATTCATTTTTTTCATTCATTTTTAAAGGCGGTATGTCACTCTTGAACATGAAACTCCATCACACATTTGTTTGCGTTGGGTAATCTGGGTTGGGTAATACATTTGTCTTACATTTAATCGAACCTTATTGAAATTATTTAGCCAATTTTGGGTATTATCATTGAGTCAAATTCTTCCAAGTCAATTATCGTGTCACCATGTGTTCAAGAGAATTTAAACCTTATTTCATGTTCCTTTGCAAATATTAGCCCTCAATCATGTCATCCATCCCTGATTCAGTCCTTGCAAAACAGTTCTTCAAAACTTGACATGAAGTTTCTTATCATACGACCTTCTATTACAGATCACTTCCTATCAAATTCAGATCACTATCTAGGAAGTTAATCTAGAAACCATTTTCAGTACCTTGAGGCATGCATGTCTTAATGGCAAGTTTTTCACCTTCTACAATAGGTTTTGACCTTCGACTGAATGATTCTATGAGTGTTTGACTTCAGGTCATATTTTCACACTCTATAGATTGTACTAAGAATACCTTGAGAGCCATTGTCATTATTGGTGGTATCTCTCTCACTTTTTAATGGTTCACATAATTGACCGATAATCAAGTGGTATCTTCCATGTTTGAATTCAACATATTTATTACTTGTGGTCAGATTCATACTACAGATTGAGACATGGAGATCAAGACCCTGGATGTAGTTTCATCTGTCCAGGTTGCGAGGAGTTATATATTCATGATTATGCATATAAATTCATAACAGATGGTTGTATCGATATTGTTCCTACTATTAATATGATTCTAGGATATTTTTGTACTTGTTCATCAACTTATATTTACGTTGAGTATGGGAATGCCTACCTTAGTGGTGATTATGTATACTTTCATTGTAGTCCTTGAATGTTTGTTGTAGGTTTTAGATCATTTTGTCCAATCCAATATTTGGCATGATAAAGTGCTTTAATATTTTAATGAATTTCTAGACTTCACACTTTAGGGGGCAATCTGTTACATGTCATTTTGTAACCATGAAACTTGACAGTTAAAATGGATCTCTCGCCACCCATACACATATTTCAATGCACTCCCTTGTAAGTAAAACATCTAAAACCCTTAATAAATTATGAATTTTGGGTAACATGGCCGTTTAACCTGTTTATTATGACCTACACAATTTTCCTAGTTAGTTTATGTGCATGTGCAATTTCTTCCATTGAAAATCGCCTAAAATTGTGCTTTGTCTTCCATTACATACTATGCACATGACTCAATGAAAAGCAAAAATAAAAAGTAAATTGTAGAAGACTTTTTGGGAAAATATATCCCAAATAGAAGCTTATTGGTCACATCAATTTGAGCCAAACCCCTCAGAACATGGAGCTAAATCCCTTTGATCAAGGAACACTAATCCCACTATTAATGGATCTCATCCCTCTTTTTTGGATCTGAAACCTCCTCTATTTGTCCTATAAATTGACTAGAGGATAGAGGGTTATGGGAGTTCACAAAAGGTAGTCTTATGCTGGTGAAATTAGATTTGGAAGCTTATCATACAGGGAGAGGATTTGAGGCATTTGGGAGTAACCTCATGATATCAACACATTGTTGTAAGGATATTCTTTTATCTTTGAATTAATACAAATGAATTCTTTTTCTCATGTATTTTCTTACTGAAGTAATGCATGTTTCATATTAATTTATGTATTCATTAAGACGATTTCAATTTCTAATGTCCTTGATCATTATATTAATCTTGTTTTGAATCATTATATTACATATTCCTTTGATATATTTTATGTCTATGATTGTAGATATTATCAAGGATTAAAAAGCTACATCGGGATGGATCAGGGATCTCCATCAAGAATTTCTCAAATATGTAAGGGAACCACTCTCCTTCTATTTTTTTTATGATTTAAACAAATTTAGCTTAGGGAAAGAGCTATTCAATTGTTTTTTTGTTTCTAGTTTTACTTTAGGAATATAGGGAGATCACTCTTATCCGCAAGAGGGATTTTTCTACATAAAAACACCTACAATTGAACAATAGTCTAACCTTTATGTTAGTGGGAAAGGTTATCTTCAATAGCCTAACTCTCCTTATATTGGTTTCCCTCCATCTGGATCACATTTTACTCCATCATCCCCTCCTCTTATAGCAGGGGGGGAACCTATTGTTGATACCTCAAGTTGGTAATCAGCCTTATTATAATCCTGCTTATCCTGGGATGGTTACAAGTGTTTGGAAACCTAATTTTCCCATCCAATCCAATTCATTTTTGGACCAACTATTGAATCCTCAACCTATGTCATATTCATCTCAAAGTCCTACCCATCCATTTTTACCTCAACAAGTTCAAATACTTGTAAGTAAACCTTTAAATTTTTTCATTTCATCTCAAACTATTTTGTCGATATATAATACCCCTTAGGTTCCACTTACCCAACCTTTACAAGGTACCTTACAGTCTCAACCATTTGGGTAAGGTACTCCTCAAATTACGATAGGAAAAAATGTGTATAGTATGGCACAACCCCAATGAAACCCACCTTATGGCAAGATGATGTAAAATCCAGCAGGGAAATATTATATACCCTATCATGCCATCCCTCAAGTGCCTTTTCAAGGCCAATATATCCAAACCCAACAATTCTAGAATTTTTAGGGTCATCCTAAAGCTAATCAACAAGGTTATGTGCATGTGGTTACCATACTCCTCTTTATTCTGTGGCCCAGGTTCCTCCTTATCATAACCCTCCTTATTTAGGAATGAAAGTACCTATTGCTCAAGTTATTCCTTCTTATCCAGGCTATCCTTCATCAGATTTTAATTGACAGTTACCTTTTGTGGCGACTCTCAAATTGGAAATTTTGACTTGTCTTACTAACAACCCCATCACTCATTTTCCTAGGTAGTTGTTAATTCCCCTAAAATTTCCTTCATATATCCCAAAATTCAATGGGAATCCTGGAGATCAAGACCTGCAAACCCATGTCACGACATATCATCTATGGTGTTCTTTGAAATCCCTTAATGATGATTTCATATGATTATGTCTTTTCCAACGTAATATTACAGGTGTTGTAAATAAATGTCACATTGAGTTACCTAGAGCTTTGTTTCATGATTTCAGTTCCTTAGCTACCACCTTCCTCACCAATTTCCAGTTACCCATCCTGTATGAAACTGGAGTGGAAATTATGACCAAATTTAAACAAGCTATAGCCATTCACATTTCATATCACATTCATGAGTGGCGACACCGTTGTTATTTGGTTAAGACCTATGTTCTGGATCAATTGTTAGCAAAATGGTTCATTAAATCCCTGTTGTCATCTATCAGAGAGGATGTAGCCAAAGGCAGAGTCATTACTGGAGAGAAAGTACTTACTCATGCTCAGTATTTGTACCTCATTTATACCCAATATAGCATGCTCTATGAAAATATACCAGATGCTCTGATACCTTTGAACGTTGTTCCTCCCACTCTTGGTAAAGAATAACATGTTGTTGATAGAATCATTGGTTCTTCTAGTTCGCAGACAGTGAGAAAACCATTTGGTCTTGCTCTTGTTATTTTTTCCAAAAATATTCATCCAATCCTCCTACAACTTCTTCTTCTGAGATAAATTTAGTTTCATCCGATAAGGGAAAATATCAATAGCAATGAGGAAGTAAAAAGAAAGGAAAAGGCAAAAAGAAGAAAGATTCTTCAATGGAGGGTAACCAAAAAAATCAACCCTCTGATGAGAAATGAAATCCTCACTACCCGTCCTTGATTTTCAATGATGAGTACTTTACTCATGAATTTCCTTGATTTTCAAAGATTCTCCCACTGTGTTGACCAATGTGTTTCCCAATCAGGAGACCCATATGGCTGCTTGGGACCCATCTTCCTCTAACACAGTTTTAATGATTTCCTCCATGAAGCATAAATATAATGTTGTGGTGGCTACTCGGAACAAGGACTATGGTAATGTGAATCTTCTAAAATGTTAGGATACTTATCAACCTGTCAGTTCGGCATCACCTCCATCTGATCATCATCTGCCTACGATTCCTACAGAGTTAACTTTTAAGCATCTGAAGGGAGTTATTCACAAATATTCTTTCAACCCTCGTGCCAGGGATGCTCAAAATTATAATATAGTTGAGGACTTGGATCAGTATCCATCATCTATGTCAACCCTCGAAGTGTTAAAAAAATGCCCTGCCCAAAAAAAGGGCTTTGCTTTCAGCTAATAGATGTGTGGATCCTTCAGATTCCAACCTAGTTTTTTTTAGTCATGAAAACTATACCCCTCGCCTTCCAGCTCAATTTCATTTTATCATTTAGGTTGTCATCCGTGGAAATAACATTCATTTTTCTATTGTGGATGAGGGAGCCTCGACCTGCATCATGTCTATGTCTTGCTGGAAAGCGATTGGTTCACCTAAAATGTGTCAATCACCTACCACATTGAAATATTTTGATGGGAGAACATATAAGACTTGTGGTATTATGGATTCGTTACAAGTAGAATTAGGAGGGAAAACTATATCCATAGAAGTGTAAGTTAATGGCGGACCACTTGATTATAAGCTTCTATTAGGTCACACGTGGGTTTACACCATGGCGGAAATTGTTTCTACTTATATCCGTATGATCGCCTTTCCTCATAAGGGTGGAATTGTGGCCATTGACCAACTCACCTTTTTCGCCTTTGATTCTCATGTTAATGAAAGTGTCCCACTTGTAGGGGAAACTATACATTCTTATTAGCATCTCGGGGTTAGACTATTGAAGGATTCCTCACTCATGGAAACCCTTTCACTTCCTCCTTCTCCTCATCTCGAAAACTCATCTTCGGTTTCTTATATCAATATGATATCATCTTCTACTATCCAAACCAATCCATGGATTGTACCAGATGAAACTAGCATCCATATTTTTGGCTACCAAATGCCGCTTAGACCTATTGAACATGATTCTGAAGCTATCTATTCTTCTTGTGTGGCTCATACCTTCTCTTCAATCAATTGGTTCAATTGATCGTTAGATTATGACACATATTATGATCCATTTTATCACATATTCTCTACCGATGAGAGCATGATGGTGATCATGATTCCAGACAATGTGTTGTGGGATGATCATCAACATCATTCCTCCTTACCAGATTCTATTAAGGATAATCTGAGTGATGTGTATCTACCCAATTTCGTCGAATATTTTATGAGTTTTGTTTCTATTCACAAATTCGATTTCGAGAGGAACCTCTCGAATATCGAAGAGACAATACCTCTTGACACATTTATTAAAATTGGTATTGTGAAAAATATACACATTGGTGCGTATTTATCTCCATCCGATATTGAGACCTATAAACATGGAAAATTTTAGGGGCTAATATTCGCAGGTGGGCTAATTTTCCATGCTTTTTCCAAAAAAAGATTCTCCAATTCCCTTTTTCTTAAAAATTGATTTGCCCAAATGTTATAGTATAAAAACATTTTACCCTAAAAATCGCCAAAAAATTATATATACTAATATAAAATGATTACAAAACTAAATATTTTTACAAAAATAACATCAAAAATTTTACAATTCACATATTGGGGACTACCAATATTCGCCAAGTTTTTAAAGTTTAAGATAATCGTCCATCCTTAAAAATTTCCCTGCCTATAAATCCCTATTTCAGAAATTATGTGATTTCTTTCCTGAAACTATGAATAAATTCTAAGTATCAACCCAAATATAGCCGTGCACGAGATTAAAATGTATCCTTATGGTAAACCAGTCTAGCAGTGCCTCCATTTGGTCCATCTAAATAAGGTTGTCGAGATAAAGAGTGAAGTTTAAAAACTCCTTCGTGCTGGTTTCATCTATCTCATTCCTCTCACTGATTGGGTGTTGAATATTCTCATTGTTAGGAAAAAACAAGGGACAATCTGGGCATGCATCGATTATCGAGAAGTGAATCATGCTTATCCAAAGGAAAATTACCTGACCCCATTCATTGAACATATTGTTGATGACTGTGTCGGTTGTGAAATCTATTCGTTCATGGATGTTTCTCCAGGTATAATCAAATCAACATTCTTCGATTGGATCAAACTAAGACTGCATTCAGTTGTCCTTGGGATGCATTTCCTACAGGAAACTCCCATATAGTCTGAATAATGTTTGGGTCACGTTTCAACAGACGATGGATTACACTTTTCATGATATTAAACACATCGTGCAACCTTATTTGGATGATTCCCTGTCCATTCTAAGTATCAAATTGATCACCCAATGAGAGCCATTTTCTTACGGTTAGACACTATAATATTCGACTGAATCCACACAAATGTGTCTTCTGTGTTATTTTTGGTTGACTTCTTGGTTTTTTTATTTCAAACATAGAATTCGTATTGATACTATGAGTATAGGAAATCATCAACTTGCCTACACCTTCTTCGCTCGTTCAACTTCAACGAATTCAAGGAAAGCTAACTACTTGTTACAATTCGTCCCTAATTATGCTGAGTTGACCAAAGGATTCACTTTCCTGCTTAAGAAACAGGTTCCCTTCCATTGGGATAACGTAGCTCAGAAATCATTTGATGCCCTGAAATATGTACTTGTTTGGGCATCTCTATTATACCCCATTGATTACCAACATGACTATTTCCTATATCTCACTACTTCAGTTTCTACTATAGCAATGGTATTGGTCCAAGAAGAAGATATAGGGACAGAACACCCCATATATTATCTGAGTTGGAATATCAATGATATCGATATCAAGTATACCCATGTATAAAATTTGGCTTTGGTGGTCATTAAAGCAATCCAAAGGTTTTTCCATTACATCTTGCTACATAAAACTACGGTTGTTTCAGATTGCAACCCTATGACATACATTTTATCATGTCAATAACTGGGGGGGGAATAATCTAAATGGATTGTCATCCTGCAATAGTTTCACCTAGAATTCATCAAATCCAAGTCAAATAAATCCTTTTTTTTTGTTGAGCTTATGTGTGACCTTCCTTCTCCTAATTTTTAATTGACATATGACAATTCCATCCGGATGAGTCATTGTTTCTGATTTTATCATCTGAACTGTGGTATGGAGACATTCTAATTTATCTCTATACCAATACTTTCTGTTCTGATACCTCTTGTTTTAAGCAGTGACTTATTCGATACCAATCCAAAAATTACAACATCATTGGCAACACTCTTTATCGACGCGGTATTGATATAATTTTACAAAGGTTCCTCATGCATGAGGAGGCCGATAAAGTCCTTAATTAATTCCACTTGAGGGCATGTGGTGGTCATTTATCTAGCTATGATGTGTGGGTTACTTTTTGCCTACCATTTTTCGATACTGTATTCTCATTGTCCAGAAGTGTCATGCATGCCAAATTTATGATCATAAAACCCATGATACTTCTGCTACATTGCATCCCATTGTCGCCATTGGACCTTTTTTGAAATGGAGTATCGACTTCATGACATGTAACCCTCACTCAGTTGAGGGGTATGGTTATATCATTTTCGCGGTAGATTATTTTACGAAATGGGTCGAGGCAATGCCTACATTTAACAATATTGGCAAGACGACTGCATATTTATTTCTCAATCAAATTATCACATGGTTTGGTGTTCTACAAGCCATAGTTATGGATCACGGAAAGAATTATTGGAATCCTATGATGACCAAAATAACTACTAATTTGGGACTTTCCCGTGAAATTTTCACTCCCTACTATCCTTAGGATAATTGAAAAGTTGAGGCTATCAAAAAATTTCTTAAAACTCTGCTTCAACGTATGGTATGGTTCCATAAATCAGACTGGAATTTTCTCCTTTAGGCTATCTTGTGGGCATACCGAACCTAAGTGAGGTATGCTACCGGATTACACCCTTTTAGTTGGTTTATGGTCTGGAAGCGATCCTCCCAATTGAATGTGAGATTCCATCATGGAGACTACCTATTGAACTTCTTCCTGCCACTTCTATAGAAGAGGAAATTATTTTACAAATGACTTGATTGGTTGAGACACAACATGATGCCACTACAGCTAATGAAGCTCATAAAAGACGTATCAAGGTGTAATATGAAAAAAGTGTCAAGCCTCGTGTCTTCTAAAAAGGATACCTTGTCATTTTGTATGACCAAGAATATGATAAGTTAGGTTCATGAAAGTTACAACCAATTTGGTTAGGCCCATATATTGTCAAGTGTGTCCTTGCTAAAGGAGCTTACGAGTTAGTTTATTTTCACGGAGTCCATTTGGCGCAACCTAGGAATGGGTTGTACCTCAAAAAATACTATTCTTGATCTCATTCGTAGTACACTTTGTACATACTGTTTATAGGTGTGTTGAGTGTGTTTGCAGTGTGTCTCTTCAGAGTTTCCTATGGTTTTTATTGATTTCATTTACATTTGGTTTGCATATGTCAGTATCCCTTGAACCATATATTGGTTACGCTAATGGTGCAAATTGTAGTAATTTTAATCTATCCTCTGCAACATGGGCGATCTTTGCTCTGAATGATGAGTGAGTGAGTCTATAAGGGATTTGTGTCGATCTTTCTACCAACAACATCATTGAGTATAACACAGTGGTCAAGCAACTAATTTATGCTATTGCACATGGTATTTTTGGTTTAGTCATCATACTTGACTCACAGCTCATGGTACTACAATTGGCCAATGTCTATACAGTTAGAATCCCCACCATCCTTCACATTTTCTTACTGGTTCGCCTTCTAGAAATACATTTTGATTTCATCTGATATGAAAATATTTGTAGAAATATAAATACATTGATAGATGTTCTTGCTAATCATGTTTTAGATAGAAATTTGCAACAAATGTAAATAATTTTTAATACTCATCACATCAACTGAAAACAAAAATAGGAACAAAGAAAAATTGAATATATATATAGATATATAGATATATATAAAGTTTGGTTTTAAAAAATTTGTGTTAGGACACAGGTGGCCAAACAACCTATATAAAAAACTATATGCACATATGACTATGAAACCTAATAGACTAATATTTCTCATGATAATGTGCCACTTCATGAGCTATCTTACGTAGTATCCAACCGATGCATCTAGGCACTCCAATAGGATATCGTTGAAGGTGCATAGGAATATGATTGACCATGGTATCATTAATCCCATGTGTCGGCCCCTCCATGTGGGACTCCACCTCTGTCAGAGTATCCACTACATCAAGATCTGGTGGTCCATCTCGTCCTACTGTGACAACCTGTGTTGGTAATACATCCTCTTGTAGCTCTCCTGCACAATGAAGATATGAAGCACCTAGAGGTCGAATAGGTCCAACATCTGCATGAACAAATCAATATTTAAATCTCAGAAACATAAAAGAACACAAAAAAATGGTGAAAATTCTTAAAAATATTTTAAAAATGGTTAAAATATCTTACCCATAGCACCCCATTTCTCACCCTCAGGAAGCACGAGCTTAGGATCATCACAGAAATCCACCCCTACGTACTAATAGTCATCAATCAAAATGAAATATTTATGCAACCACCTGAAAAAGGGTTGTGTGAATTTGACCATCGATGGACTTGCATGTGGAGCCATAAGATCTATCCACCTTGTCATTCGTGGAACCCTCATATCAATGGGCTCAAGAGTGATATGTTGAGGCTGTAATAATGGAACTCGTTCTAAGGAAAAAGACAATGGTTCCTTCATGATGACCAATACCCCCTGGCTCCAGTTGAAGGATGTCAATTCTAGACACTCTAAACCATATTGAATGTATGATCCGTTAGCTACATGAAGTGTTGAGTTGTGTTCCAATTTATCAATAATGAATACGATTGTTCTCAAAGGAAAATGGTTCATATATCTAATTTTAATCTTTCCATCTCCTTTCGTCTAGGCTCAAGGTCTACAATAAGTGGAAATTGTAATATTTCATTGTTTCTCCAACCCTTATCCCACCTAGGATAGAGATAGGGGCACCTCTCATGGACAAACCTGTAAAAAATTATATGTATTTCACTTTTAACTTGAGTATGTGTTCCCCTAACCTAAATTCCTATGTATGCACATCCCATTAATGAACGCGAAACTCAAGTAATTCCATCTCTTGCCTCATGCCAAGTAAACAGAATATTTCAACAATCCATAGTTATTAAGTGCCTGAATGGTGGCAAGATCATTTGCTTCATTTAAGTCTTATTCTTCATGTTATATTTCTATCCACACAAAGGTCATTTTTTTCTAATGAGTACCTAAAACATTAATAAGAGATTCATTAGGATCATTTTCATGAAAAATCATGACCAATATTGAGAAAAAATGACAATTTTGACTTAGAAATTGAGCCCAACGTAGCCCTAGAAGGGATGATAGAGCGTTTCACCCCTCCCAAAAGTGAAATTTCACCCAAGTGCAATACTCCTTTCGACATGGAGGGCCTGCATTGGTCCTAGGGAAAACTTTTAAAACCCCAAGGCTCTAAAAATTTCACAAAACTTGCATGAAATCACAAAAAGGGACCATGAATTGAAAGCCAAAGGTCTTAGATCCTACCTATAAGTGACGATGCTTGAAATTATCCACTGGATTGGATGCAATCAGTTGCAGAAGATCGAGGGGAAAATAGCTCAGAGCTCTCACTATTGAAGGTGAATGTGGAATGGTAAAAATGAATTGTCATTTTCATTAATTATGATTTTTTATTCATTTTTTAATCATATTTAGTATTTTTTCCTAGTGATATTTCATATTATCATGAAGTAGGTATGTTTGATCCTTTTTGTGGTGTTTTGAGAAGGTCGACAGTTGTTTAATGAATTTTGTCATGTTTTCACAAGTAATTTTAACTGAGGAGTACACTTTTATCACTTTTTCGGGCTCCATAAAATCACTAAAAAGGAACCCCCTGGAGTCCTCTTTCAGCTCTTTTCAAACTCCCAAAAGATAAAAAAAAAATTGTGAGCACTTGTCTTTTTCAACTCGTTAGATTAAATGAAAAGATGTCTGCTCAGTATATGTTTATCCTTTTTCCGGACTAAGATAAAATATTTACGAAAAAAGGAATACCTTAGTTGAACATGGCTAAGAGGCTCTCTTGGGTAATTTTTTCTGTCTTTTTGGACTCAAGGGACTATCTATGAAAAGGAACATTTTGAGTTTTCTTTTACGCCTCTTTTTCAAACTCTCTAAACATGAAAAATATGTCGAGTTTTACTTTCAACAAACTCATTAAAACATCAAACAATGATGAACTTGTCGAACATGATAAGGTCAAACCACTCCTTCTCAGGGTTCGTTAAACATACTTGGAGGGATTGATCTAACAGATGAACTTATAGATCAAGCATATGTTATCCTCCTCAATGTTGTTAAAAAATAAAGAGGTACTACCAATATGGTTGGGGAAATTGGGAAAATAGTGTACTCCATTTTTAACTGCCAACGAGTTGCTCTTGAATAAGACACTCTTCCACTTCATCTTTGTCATTGTTGGGTTGGGTAATATTCTTGTCTTTATGTTCATCATACCATTTTAAAGCCTTCATTTTTGGTTTTGGTTTAATGTTACCAACTCCATTCAATGTTGTCATTGTGTTCAATAGAATTCATTCAATCAATATCTGCTACCATACTCTTAAGCTTTCATTCCATGTCTTCCATTCTTGATCCAGTTCCATATCAACATCATTTTGTATCAAATTATGATACCCATTTCGTGTCGTTGATGGGGGATACATCAAGGCCCTCTTGTGATATGTTTCTTCATGTTTACATCAACTCATTCTCCAGGAAGTTGACTTAGAAAAAACCCTTTGGTACCTTTGTGCTTTCATACATCAATGGCAAGTTTCCTCACTCTCAGTGACAAGTTTACATCACTGGCCTTCGACCGAAAGATTTCATGTGGTGTTCAACTTCAACTAATTATTCACACCATATGGATTGTACGTCATTAACTTGAGAGCCATTACATCATCAGTGGTTTCTCTCGTGTTTTTTAACGACTTACATTATTGGTCGGTAACATGGAAAATTTTAGGGGCTAATATTCGCAAGTGGGATAATTTTGCATGATTTTTCCAAAAAAAGTTTCGTTAATTTCCATTTCTTCTAAAAATTATTTGACCAAATTTTATAGTATAAAATTATTTGACCCTAAAAATTGCCAAAATTATATGGAATATACCTCTAAAAAACTAGAAAATTGGATATTTTTATAAATAAATCAACAAAAATTATATAGCTTTCATATTAGACACTAGTGAGATTCACCAATATTTATAAACTTTAAAATAAATTTCCATCCTTATTTCCTCTAGTTGGTAATCAGATGGTGTCTACCTTGTTTGAATCCAATTCTCATTGATTCTCATGGTTAGACTCGTACATTGGATGGTCGTGTGAATGACAAAGAAGACCTCGGATCTAGTTTCATCCATCCAAGCTGCGATTTTAGGATAAATACAAGGTCATAATGTATGATGGCTATGATCATACAAACAATCATTTGGTAATAGGTCCACCATTTTTCATCAATGGACATGTATTTTGATCATTGTAAATGTAATGATTAGATTATGTACTAATTATGGGTATGCCTCCCTCAACAAAAATATCATTATGTAAATGTACTGTAACAAAAGATGATATCGCTAGTTTTTCTTGATCTTGACTTATCACAGGGTAAAATACTTCAATAATCATTCACCATTTATGAATTTGTGCTTTAGGGGGGAATTTGTTATAGGTCATTTTGTCACATCTATTCAGTTTCCCTACAAATTGGATTAATCAACATCCTCTTACCCCTTGCCATCATCATAGCATAAATCCTTAAGCATGTAACTCTCATATCCCAAAGTTTCTTCCTAAGAACATCTTGTTTCAGCCACTTTTAAGACCAACGCTCTTGGCCTCCTCCTAGATAGTGTTCACCTATAGGCTGCTCCACTATGGCTTGTGTTTGTCACCTACATGTTTCTCCACTATATACCTACATTGGTTCTAGAAATTAGGGAAAAAGAGAGAGAATCCTGAAGTCTATTCTTTGTTGGCAATATGATGCATGTGTTGTCCTTGATGGCAACCTACTTGATGAAGTAAGATTGTTGGCAATATGATGCAATGTGTTGTCTTTGATGGCAACCTACTAGATGAAGTTGTTCTTGATGGAAACCTTCTTGATGAGTTGCCTATGATAAGCAACCTATGTGTTAAATATGTAAGGATGATGTATCTTGTGTTAAATAAGGAAGGATGATGTAGCTACATATTAGTTCAGATGTGACAGAAGAAATAATTGCAATAAGTGTCAGAGAAATGATGAATATGATAGGTCACAAAGCATACACAAGTTTGTAAAGGAAAAGTAGCATATGTACTCGGAATAGTACGTGCCAAGTCGCATATGCCCTTTTGCGCTCCAAAATTAGAATACCAAGGGAATTTACCATGGTATTGGTTCATTGTTTTGAGTGCTGGAATATCTATTTGATCCCGTCCAGGAATACCATTAGTAGTTGTGTGGTTTTGACTCATGGTATTGAAAAAGGCTAAATATATATAACGAGAAGAAGATCATAGTGCAAGGTGTGCATGAGTCTGGGTTTTTTAATGAATACTTCACTCTGAAGTATATCTGCATGGAATGGGTAACATTTTGTTGATTGATCTGAATTAATAATGCACCTATGAAGAAAATGATGAAGAGGGATCTCTAGATCTGAAAAGAATATGTATTTTCTAGATCTGTTTATGGAATGTTTAGATCTGAGATAAGGTGAATATTTCCTGAAGTAAAAGGGTAAGATCTGAGCCATTTATCTATTCTGAAGAGTTGCGCAGCCCTACAAAGTTTAAAGATCTATATGCAGGTTCATGGAAGATAAAGCACGTATATAGGCGGGTTGGCTTCAGCAAAAGCGCGTATGGTATGTGAAATCAGTTCTGAAATATGTGCAGAAGTATATGCAGTTTTGTCTCTATGAAAGCGCGTATATACGCAGGTTAAGTGAAGTAAAAGCACGTATGGAATCTAGGGTTTGCTGAAGTGTGTGGAATGAAATGTCTGATATGTTCTACTGTTTTACTACTATTTGTCAATGATGTATTCATACAGATCTGGGTTGTTTGAATGTTTATTATGCTACTGATTATGTTGATTAAAGATCAAGTCGTTGGTTTATTGGTTGATGGTACAATGAATGAATTGATGAGGTTATGAGTTTCAGTTTGATGTATGATGAGCTTAAATGTGTGGAGTGGGTCCAGTCTGAAAATCTGATGAAAAGTGGCCTACAAGATATATTGTGTGGAATCTGTTGGATCCAGTATGAAAATTGATGAAACGTGGTCCATGGTGGTGCTGAGGGTCGAAGCCTTCAGTGAGGGGGTTGTAGCTCCCTTCCAGTGGTAGCTGGTAAACGAGAGCAGGGGGTAGTAACTCCCTTCCAGAAGAGGCTGGTAAACGAGAGCAGGGGGTAGTAGCTCCCTTCCAGGAGAGGCTGGTAAACGAGAGTAGGGGGTTGTAGCTCCCTTCCAGGAGAGGCTGGTAAACGAGAGCAGGGGGTTGTAGCTCCCTTCCAGGAGAGGCTGGTAAACGAGAGAAGGTTGTAGCCTTCTGCAGGTGGGTGCCTGCGTGCTTGTATGAGTCTGTGCCAATACATGGTTGTAAGATGTTTTCTTTATAATAAATATTGAAGAGTGAGACGACAGCAGCGGTGGTTTTCTCCCGAATTGGGTTTCCACCTTAAATCCTGGTGTTCATGTGTGTTGCTTATATGTGATGATTTATTCTGTTATTACTGCACATGTTTACTGCTTACTAAACATCTAATGAATGAATGATGAAATGATCTAAGTAAATAATTATCTGCATAATGAGATCTCTGGTAATACGCAAGTTTCATTAAGGATATTCGCGTGTATACGCGACTTGGGTTCATTAAAGTAGCGTATGGGTTTTAGAGAAAGAAAAAGTAAAAAAAAATTAGTATGCACTAAAAACTGATTCACCCCCCCCCTCTCAATGTTTTTCCCAACAATTGGTATCAGAGCAGGTCCTTCTGAAGGAGCTTGATCGCTTGAAGGAGATCTGTCACAATGGGAAGGAAGAAAAAGAAGAAGGCTACTCAAAAGCAGATATCTCAGAAAACATGTGCAGCAGAAAATGAAGAAGATGCAACAGGTATTGATTGTTGTTCTTGTGATTCACCTTCTTATGCATGTAATGGTGAAAATAGTGTTATGGATCTAGAAGAAGCTCTCAAGAGTAAAGTTGAAGATCAACAAAGATCATTTAATGAGAGAGAATCTATCTACAAAGAGATGATCTCTAGAATGAAGGAACAGATAGAAATTTATCAAAGCCTGCAGGTTAAAGCAACCTATCAAAGTAGAAGACTTGAAGCACAAATCCTCTTTCTCAAAACAAATCTAGAAAAATCAAATAAGAAGAATGAAGAACTTGAAGCAGAAATCATCTCTCTCAAAGAAGATCCAGAAAAATCAAATAGGAAGAATGAAGATCTTTTACAAAATTTTGAAGAACAATAAAAT
The DNA here is from genome assembly GCA_034641835.2 of Pinus albicaulis. Lineage (NCBI taxonomy): Eukaryota > Viridiplantae > Streptophyta > Pinopsida > Pinales > Pinaceae > Pinus > Pinus albicaulis. The sequence continues at coordinate 688,455,019 of CM076581.1, forward strand.
GGGTTGAAAGAAGAGATTTTGAAATTGAATGATCAAGTAGAAGAAGGAAAAAAGGTTGAAGAATGTATGAAGCATCAATGCCAAAGATTGGAGGGTGAGATAAACTTTTTAAAAGGTAAATTAGAAGAAAAGGATAAACTCTTGAGGTTTCAAGATAGTACAAAGATTCTGGATAATATTCTTGGTAGTCAAAGGTCTCCCTCTGTTAAATTTGGTCTTGGTTTTCATGAAACTGTTAAAGGAGAATCTAGGTCACAGGGAAGTGCTAAAGATTAAAAGGATATCAATGCAAAACCTGAAGTGTTGAAAGAAACAAAAGGACAACCAACAATCTTGAACTCTCAAAAGAGATCATTCCCTCCTTTGATCAATAATTTTGAATGCTTTAAATGTCATAATTATGGGCATGTTGCAGCCAATTGCAGAAGCAGATTGTTTTAGTCACAAACAAACAAATTCTACACAGAAAGGTACTCAGGTTTATTTAAGGGATATTATTTTTCATGCAGCAAGTATGGTCATAAAGCAGCTGATTGCAATAGAAGAAAGAATAGAAAAACTCATTATGATCCTTATGCTTACTTCTCTGGGCACATAATATGTTATGCTTGTAACAATTATGGACATGTAGAAAAAAAATGCAGGATGAGTAGATCTGAGAAATTGGATATTTTTCAACACACAAAAAGAAATTTCAAGAAAAGCTGGAAAAAGGTGGAGGACCGGTAAAAAACGTAGGGGATAATAATCCTACTGCAGTCATCCGCTTCTACAGCTTATTTCTCATAATGACTGCAGGAATGATGTGAGATACATTATAGAGATTATTAATGTATCATCACAGGGGGAGCAATGTATGGTGATTCTCGTGGTTGATTTGGTAATTCTGGTTATGTTTATTTCTGACAGTGCATCTGATGTGAAGAAAATAGGTACAAGTGGTACAAGTTTAGGGGGAGATGGAGTTGTGAAATTTTTTTGTATTTCACTTTCCATACGCGGGTTTTGTGAATTAAAGCTGCGTATACATGCAAGTTCCAATGGAGACAAAAGTGTATGCTATTCTGTTAAGGAAAACAGTGACATGGCTCAAGAACAGGAGCACAGGTTTAGGGGGAGCATTAGTAAAACTACTAATCATTGCATTAATGGCATTGTATCTGCTTATTCCTTAGTTCTTGTGATACTCATGCTCAAATGATGATGACATGATACATGGTTTCTTATGATGAGATTATGGATGAGCCCTGTTTACTTTTTGCTGAAGAATATATTTTTTTTTCACACATGGATGAGTTGAAAGTCTTATTATTCAGAAATAAGAACAGATCATGTAGAGTTTGTTGCTATGGTTGAGACCTTTTTCCTACAAATTTTACATCATGATAAATCTTGAAGATCTTGGTGATATTAGATCACATGGATGATTGCTTGACACATATTATCTATTGAAGAAGTTGTTATGGTATGATAATTCCTCTTGGGAAGAATATGTTGATGCTGCAAAAATTCTGAAGACTTGGATACTGATGTGCTTATGCTACAACTGTTGGATGAAACTTGAAAACACAACTACATTTTCCTATCTATCTTCTCTCATATATTCCAGGGAAGAATTCAAATTTCTTAGACAGAAGCTAGGAGTTGTCTCCACCTCTCAGAAGATCAGATCTGCTTAAAATTAGAAGATTAATTTGGATACGTGTGTTTCCTGAAAGACAGTCATGTATATACGCGAGTTTATACACAGAAAACCACGTATGGGTGGTTGCTGACAGAATTTTTCTGGGTTAGCATTCTTCAGCACAGCTGCAGTGCTGATGGGTATGTCTGGTGGTGTTCTAGTTCTCATAATTCTATTTCATTCTCTGATGTTTCTTGATAAATATGCCTTGATGATTTGCTATTGAAAGTGTCCAGGATGCACAGGCTAAGGGGGAGCATTGGTCATGTGGAAAGGATGCATTGTTGGCATTATGATGGTTCTGAAATATGATCTCTCTCTTGAGGTCTTTTTGATGTTGGTCATAAAAAACCATATTTGTAATTTGATGAAAATTTCATGTTGAGACCTATGATGTAAAATTGTAATATTCAATCATGAAAGGACTTGATCAACTTTGTAAACCCACTTGGTTGGGTAGTTGAGTCAAAATGTGTAAACCCACTTGGTTGGGTACTTAAGTCACATATGTAAATACACTTGGTTGGATCATTGATGTAAGTATGAGTCCTTCGTGATATGAAAGTTCATAGAGTCATGTACTTCATTGAAAAATATGTTTTCAGCATGAACTAAGGGGGAGCATGGTAACTTCAGTGCACATCAGACCTACAGAGCTCTTCTTTCTACAAGAGAAGAAAAACCTTGTTTTGGTTTTGATATGCCCTTTTCCCTTGATGTCAAAGGGGGAGAGTAACATGGTGTTTGAATAGGGGGAGAGTATCATGGTGTTTGCATAATGGTTATAATCAATGTATCTATATGTTGTGGTGATAAAACACCATCATGGTTGCCATCAAGTCCAAAGGGGGAGATTGTTGGAAATATGATGCATGTGTTGTCCTTGATGGAAACCTACTTGATGAAATAATATTCTTGGCAATATGATGCAATGTGTTGTCTTTGATGGCAACCTACTAGATGAAGTTGTCCTTGATGGAAACATGCTTGATGAGTTGCCTATGATAAGCAACCTATGTGTTAAATATGTAAGGATGATGTATCTTGTGTTAAATAAGGAAGGATGATGTAGCTACAGATTAGTTCAGATGTGAAAGAAGAAATAATTGCAGTAAGTGTCAGAGAAATGATGAATATGACAAGTCACAAAGCATATGCGGGTTTGTAAAGGCGAAGTAGCATATGTACGCGGAATAGTACGTGCCAAGTCGCGTATGCCCTTTTGCGCTCCAAAATTATAATACCAAGGGAATTTACCATGATATTGGCCCATTTTTTTGAGCGCTGGAATATCTATTTGATCCCGTCCAGGAATACCATTAGTAGTTGTGTGGTTTTGACTTATGGTATTGAAAAAGGCTAAATCTATATAACGAGAAGAATATCATAGTGCAAGGTGTGCATGAGTCTAGGTTTTTTAATGAATACTTCACTTTGAAGTATATCTGCATGGAATGGGTAATAGTTTGTTGATTGATCTGAATTAATAATGCAACTATGAAGAAAATGATGAAGAGGGATCTCTAGATCTGAAAAGACTATGTATTTTCTAGATTTGTTTATGGAATGTTTAGATCTGAGATAAGGTGAATATTTCCTAAAGTAAAATGGTAAGATCTGAGCCATTTATCTGTTTTGAAGAGTTGCGCAGCCCTACAAAGTTTGAAGATCTATACGCAGGTTCGTGGAAGATAAAGTGTGTATATACATGAGTTGGCTTCAGCAAAAGTGCGTATGGTATGTGAAATCAGTTATGAAATATGTGCAGAAGTATACGCAGGTTTGTCTCTATGAAAGCGCGTATATACACAGGTTAAGTGAAGTAAAAGTGTGTATGGAATATAGGGTTTGCTGAAGTATGTGGAATGAAATGTCTGATCTGTTCTATTGTTTTACTACTGTCTGTCAATGATGTATTCATACAAATCTGGGTTGTTTGAATGTTGATTATGCTACTAATTATGTTGATTAAAGATCAAGTCGTTGGTTGATTGGTTGATGGTACAATGAATGAATTGATGAGGTTATGAGTTTCAGTTTGATGTATGATGAGCTTAAATGTGTGGAGTGGGTCCAGTCTGAAAATCTGATGAAAAGTGGCCTACAAGATATGTTGTGTGGAATCTGTTGGATCTAGTATGAAAATTGATGAAACATGGTCCATGGTGGTGCTGAGGGTCAAAGCCTTCAATGAGGGGGTTGTAGCTCCCTTCCAGTGGCAGCTGGTAAACGAGAGCAGGGGGTAGTAGCTCCCTTCCAGGAGAGGCTGGTAAACGAGAGCAGGGGGTAGTAGCTCCCTTCCAAGAGAGGCTGGTAAACGAGAGCAGGGGGTTGTAGATCCCTTCCAGGAGAGGCTGGTAAATGAGAGTAGGGGGTTGTAGCTCCCTTCCAGGAGAGGCTGTTAAATGAGAGAAGGTTGTACCCTTTTGCAGGTGGGTGCCTGCGTGCTGGTATGAGTCTGCACCAGTACATGGTTGTAAGATGTTTTCTTTATAATAAATATTGAAGACTAAGACGACGGTAGCGGTGGTTTTCTCCTGAATTGGGTTTCCACCTTAAATCCTGGTGTTCATGTGTGTTGCTTATGTGTGATGATTTATTCTATTCTTACTGCACATGTTTACTGCTTACTAAACATCTAATGAATGAATTATGCAATGATCTAAGTAAAGAATTATCTACATAATGAGATCTCTGGTAATACGCAAGTTTCATTAAGGATATTCGCGTGTATACACGACTTGGGTTCATTAAAGTAGCGTATGGGTTTTAGAGAAAGAAAAAGTAAAAAAAATTTAGTCTGCACTAAACACTGAGTCACCCCCCCCCCCTCTCAGTATTTTTCCCCACATTCCTCCATAAGTTTCTAGTATTTGTTACAAATATTTGCCTTAGATAAAACTCTTGAAACATATCCTATCCTACCTTGGAGTTTCCATCCCTTATCCTTAGATCCCATCCTCCCATCAAGAGTGGATCTCAAGCCTAGATTGGTAAATGGATAAGAACTCCCAACTTATCATCCTCTTCTATATATTTGTGGCCATCCACAAGCTAAGGGTTGGATTTTGGAGATATATTGTATCCTCATGCTCTTGTTGTGAAGATTTATTATTCGATGCATTAGGGTTATTAGGGGTGCACTTTTTGGAAAAGAAGGACAAGTCAACTTGGAGGAGATCTTCTACAATATCAACGCCTATCTTTGGTTTTAACTTACTCCATTTGTATTAATGCAAAGGGTTCTTTATTTTCCTAGATATGATGTTATTATTTCATGTATTTCAATGCCATGTTGATCTACTGAATGAAGCAATTAGATGAGGTTAAAAAGATGTCGTAGATCATTGACTTATGTTGTTTGATTGTGTAGGTTCTAATTATAGCGATAAAATATAGGATTAGAGAACTCAAGCTAAGAGAGGAGTGAAGCATATGGTGGATTATAGGTAGGCTTCATCCCATCATCCATTTAATTTAAGGGAAGCAATAGCTTCTTTGTCTTTCTTTTGTTCTAGGCTAGGTCACCCAGTCTAGGGAAGATACTTATGTTCACAGTCATAGGTTTCACATAACACTTCCAATCCAGGTTCAATTCCCACAAGTGACATGATGGACGTTTACAACATAATTAGTATATGTATATTCCTCATCTGGAATATATATATGGGTGTGGGGGCACATAATATTCAAACCAAATTATGAGGGTAGGGGTAGAATGATATAACATGCAAACCATATTTAAATACAATTTTCCTATTATCTTTTCCCGCAGCATGTTTGAATATGATTTGGATATTATCTCCCCCGAATCCCACCCTCAACCTCACCTTCACCCTCATTATGTTTTATATATATCCTTCATTATGAGGGTAGAAGTTAGTGGACATAATATGCAAATTGTATTTAAACTACATACCCTTCATTTTAAAGGAAATTTGTATTTTCCTTCATTTAAATAATCATATTTTAATATCTTCATATTAAAAGAAGAATTTTTATTTATTTATTTTTATTGTAACTACAATTTGCATTAATAATACAATTTTCTTATAATATAATAATAATAAATTTATTTTAATAGATATAGTAATTAATCATACTTGAATCAAAATTCCAACTATTATTTAAACTAGTATAGATCCATCTCAATCACAGATCTACCAAGCACCGAAAGGGATAAAATATTTTGATATGAAAAACTATTTTAAAGTGCTTAATAAATTCATGGTTAAAATGGATCTATACAAGTTTTATACACATACACACAAATGGATATAATTTATTTAAAGTCCACTTCAACACTTATTTAAACTACACAACTTAAACTTGCAATTCCAACAAATTGTTACTAGATTTTAGAGAAAATTGACCTAAAAATATACCTGAAATGGCCAAAATGTAAAATAGGAAAACTACTTGAAATGTTTTAAAATGTTTTACCCATTAGAATTTATATTTTTTAACATATGTGTATGTGTGCATGTGTACATAGTTGACCTTGAAATATTTTATTTATGAACCACATTGTCCATATTAAAATATTTTGATTGTTCTTAATATATTTTAAGTTGTTACATTTTTTTCGGTGCAAGTTTTACACATTAAAAGAGTTTTGCATATGAAAATATTTGATCCCTTTTGGTGCTTGGTATATCCATCATTAATATGTATATTGTTATACATTAAATCCTCAGGGATTGGGAAAAATGTGAATACATAAATAAATAAATTTAAATAGTTAGAATGGTAAGATACCTTGGAATATGAATCCCAAAGGTCACCCCTCTTCATGTATATAATAATGCTCACATTAATGAAAAACATAATTTTGGGAGCTAAACATCCTAGCTTGATATGGTAACTCCTTTTTTGTATGTCTACTAGTAGTGGTAAAAAATGTTACTTTGCATTACATGACTTCCCAACACTACATACACTACCCAGGATTTATTCATTTTAATAGTTTTATGATTTTTTAGCTCATACAAGACGAACATTCGATTAGAGATTCCACTAAACATTGTTGAACCACCACTTAGGAGAATATTTCCATAAAAATATTTATGCATGTCCACATCACACTTCATAATAGAGTTGTAGGTGGTATCATGGATTCCATCCACTTTCGGTCCTATTAGCAATGGTTGGAAGAGGATTTTTGCCTATATGAACCTCTTTGGTCCAACGGTGATTTCCTAACCATTGGGAAGCTTATATATTTTCTCCAGATAAGAGATGGTTTTTGCAGTCTCAAGCTCATGTTCAAAGTTAAAGGTGATGTAGGCTAGATTATCCTTCATGTCTTGAACAATATCACTCTGTATTGTTGTGGTGAAATAGTAGCCACACTCAATTAGAATTTTCATCAGTGCATTTGTTAGATCATGCACTACAAGATCCAACCTCAAGATGGCATGAGATGATATGATGATGGGTGTCCCCACAAAAAGCCACAAATGGAGTTTCCTATGATATCTATATCACTATAGCAAGTACAACAACAACAACAAGAATATCTTGTGACAAATGCAAGGGAAAATTACATCCTCCTGCCTTCATCTTTCCTACTAGCCAAAGCCTAAAATCACATGTCAGAGCATGGAAGTAAGAGTGAATTAGAGAATTGAGGAGCTTCTCTAGAATGTTTGGCACACCAAGTAACTATTGCACAGTGCTAATAAAAGGATTTATTTCCATTTAGAATTTTATTCTTCATATGGTATAGGGGGAATTGAACGTGAGGCTTGATTTTGTAGAAATATTGAGAATCTACACTATAACCAAACTTTCATTCTTCTGATTTATAAACCTTTGATTGAAATGTGAACTGATTTCGGTGGTTTTTGTTATGTTTTTTATAATTTTTGCGAACCGTTATAGAGTTGTATGTTAGATTTTTTATATATTATGTAATGATAATTTTTCATATTTTAATTAAGCCACAAAGGGTTTCTGTGGAAAAGTAGGATGCATTATTATTATGAAGGTAAAATAATGTTTAAAATTTCTTTTCTTCATTGTAGTATATGAGATGAAGCATACATTATGAAGAATTTATCTCAAGGCTCTACTTAAATATGCATTCTCTAATATCCATAGTGGGTGTGGTGTTCACTAGAAAATAGAAATACCATGAATGGTCCAGAAATATCAGGAACACCCTAATCTTCAATGACTTATAGGAAGGTGTCTATGAAGGAGAAAGTGAAAATGCGCCTATTAATCTTACATCAAACAAGTAGCTCGCCATATGGGAGAACAAGGATAACAATAAATATGCCATAATTTCTGCTTTTGTAAGTGAAGATTTGATTCATCATATCAGTCCAATAATTTTTTTTATGATGCATTCAAGAAGCTAAAATATTTATATCACTCAACTTCAAAATTGGAATCAGTTCAATTGATGATCAAGCACTTCAACTTGGAGTTGAAGGGAAATGACCCCTTGGCCCTAGCCTATGCGATTACAACCATCATGCATGATGTATAAGCCACTAGAGTTAAAATGGACATCCCTCTCATGGAATTTTTCAAGGCACTCTATCCTACATACTAACACTATATTGAATCCTTACAAGCTAGTTTCGAGCTCAAGGAAATTACTTTTGACACTCTTTTGGAGAATTTTGCAGGACTAGAGAAGGATTTTGGGAAGAGAAAGAAAAATTATCAACCCCTTGGAATATGTTGGACCTGGGAAATTTTTTTTGGACCCTATATTAGGTGGGTAGACACACCTACGATTTTGTGCATGGGTTTGCACATGGTTTTGGGCATGATGGTTTTCTGTTCCTGGTATTTTGTAGAACTGGTCAAGGGAACTCTGGTTATGTTTTAATCCAAGGTTAATGGATTGGGGTTTATGAATTCTTTGGCATGTGTATATTTGTTTTATGTTTTATGTTCTCGTTATTGTTTATTGTATGTTTTTAAGAATGATTTTGTAGATAATTTATGTACAAGTTTAAAACCTACATTTGGTGTTAGAGTTGTTTCAGCTTCAAGGGGATGCCTTTATTACTGAGGGATTTTTTGCTCGGGCTTATGGTAGACCCCGTTCAGTGGGAGATCAGTGGGATCAATTCTTGCAGTGAAATAAGATGGAAAGTAGTGGAAAGATAGAGATAGAGAAATTTAATGGTCATAGTTTTTAGTTGTGGAAGCTCAAGATGGAGGATCTGTTGGTTGATACAAATCAGTGGATTTTGGTAGATCTGGGTACTAAACCAACGACAATTTCAGATGAAGACTGGTTGAATTTGGATTGAAAGGCAAAGAGAACAATACGGTTGTGTATCTCAAATTCAGTATTGTTGAATGAATCTAGGGAATATACATCAAAGACTTTATGGGTCAAGTTAGGGACTTTGTACCAATCTAATTCTCTGGTGAATAAATTGTTCTTGTGAAAAAAATTGTATAACCTGAGGTTGAAGGATGGAGACTCAGTGACAGAGCATATGAATGCCTTCAATATTGTGGTGACTTAGTTGTCATCTATTGATATTAAAATCTCAAATGAAGATAAGTGCATCAATTTGTTGTGTTCTCTACCAGATTCGTGGGATAGTCTGGTTATTGAAATAGGTAGCAATACAACTACCTTGAATTTTGATGAAATTGTCTCAGCCTTGCTGTCATAGGAAATGAGACGAAAAAATATGGAGGGCCAGAATGGAAATGCCTTATATGTACGAGGAAGGTCCTTGAATAGAAACAAAAATAAGCTTTCAAGCGGGAGTTCTAAATATAGAGGGAGACATAAATCTCCAGGAAATCCTGTAAAGGTGTGCTGGAAATGTGGAAAGGAAGGGAAATTAAAAAAAAACTGTAGATCTAAAGCTCTTGAGAAAGGAAAGGGATCTGATGATGCTCCTTCTGTAGAGTCAAAAACCACCTCATATGAAGGTGGGGATGTGTATTTGGCTTCTTCTTCAAATACACATGTAGTTCATGAGGCATGGTTGATTGACTCAAGTGCATCCTTTCACTTCAATCCCCATAGGAAGTTTTTTTGCGAGTATGGGAATTATGATGGTGGTGATGTCTTCTTAGTGGATGATAGGAAGGATAGAATCGTTGGACGTGGAAAATTCAAGCTGAATTTGCAAGGTGGATGGATGAGAACACTTCCTGTTGTTCTGCATATTCCTGCATTGACTAGAAATCTAATTTTTGTAAGCAACATGGATGATGCAGTTGTAGAAAAATGTTCGAGAAATATACCTTCAATATGGTTCAGTGAGCACTGGTATTGATGCGGGGAGTTTGAATTGGAACTCTGTACAATATTTTAGGTAGCACTATTATTGATGGGTGCAATAGTTCTGTGGTTCCTAAAAGTGGAGAAAAAAACCTAGCAGTGTTTAGAGAAAATACCATGCTATGGCATCAAAGGCTTGGACATATTGGAGATAAGGGTATTCTAATATTGCATGGTAATGGTAAGGTAGAAGGTATGCCTAATTTCTCTCTGGATTTCGATTTCTATGAACATTGTGTATATGGGAAGAAGAATCGGGTGAGTTTTCCTTTTGGTGCTAAGAGGGCGAACAAGATATTAGAGCTTGTGCACAATGATGTGTTTGGACCTGTGTCGGTTCCAACATTGGGTAAGTATGTGTAATATTTTTCATTCATATATTACTTATCAAGGAATACATGGATATATTTCTTGAGGAATAAATCCGAAGTCTTTGACATATTTAAAGAATTTAAGGCTTTGGTGGAAAACCAGACAAAGAAAAAGATAAAAGTGTTGAGGACAGATAACGATGGAGAGTTCTACAAGAAGGAATTTGAAGAGTTATGTAAGAAGTGTGGTATAACATGGCAGAAAACTACTCCATACACACCTCAGCAAAACTAAGTTGCAGAAATAATCAATAGAGCATCGATGGAAAAGGCAAGAAGCATGCTCAGTGGTACCAGGTTGGGACAAGAATTTTGGGCAGAGGTAGTGTAGACTACATGTTACCTCATTAATAGATCACCTTCATCAGCATTGGAGGATAAGACTCCACATGAGGTATGGACTGGTAAAAAAACATCTCTTTCACATTTGAGGGTATGTGGATGTGATGCATATGTACATGTTCCAAAGGAGAAAAGGACCAAGTTGGATAATAAATCTGAAAGTTGCATCTTTATTGGATATAAGGATGGTTTAAAAGGCTACAAGATTTGGAACCCAGAAACAAGGAAGGTTGCGTACAACTAAGATGTGGCATTTAGAGAGGTGAAATATGTTTTTAAACATAAATTTCTACCAAAGGAACCTGAGAAGATAGAGTTTGAGCTAAAGGAGGAAGAATCTGACTCTACAACAGAAGAATATTAAGAAGAGGGAGAGCCAGAAACTCTAGTTGTGAGAAGATCTATTCAAGAAAGAAGGAAACCAGGAAGGTATAGTCCATCTACTTTTTGTTCAAATTTTTCTTTAAAAATCACTGATGATGATCCTAAAACTGTCAAAGAGGCAGTGGATTCAGAGGATGGAAAACTCTAGAAGGAGGCCATGGTTGATGAAATGACATCGTTGCACAAAAATGAGGCATGGGATTTGGTGGAGTTTCCAGCTAGAAGGAAGCCCATTGGGATAAAATGGGTGTTTAAGAAGAAAAATAATGCAGAAGGAAAGGTGGAGAAATACAAAGCTCGGATGGTAGCAAAAGGTTATTCCCATGTGTTGGGAATTGATTTTGGTGATATTTTTTCTCCATTTGCCAAGGTTACTTCTATTATATTAATTTTATCTGTTGTTTCTGTATTTTATTTTGAGGTAGAACAGATGGATGTGAAGAAAACTATTCTTCACGGGGATCTAGAAGAGGACACATACATGAAGCAACCTGAAGTATTTGCGGTGAAGGGTAAGAAATAATTTGTATGTAGGTTAAAAAAGTCTCTGTATGGGTTAAAATAGTCACCAAGGATGTGGTATTAGAAATTTGATACCTATATACGAGGTCTTGGCTTCACCATAAGAAAAGAGGATCACAAAGTGTATTTTAAATTAATTGGTGACTGTGTTATTTATTTGTCTTGTATGTGGATGATATGTTGTTGGTTGGAAATGACAAAGAAATTATCTAGGATTTGAAGACCTAATTGTTCTCCAAATTTGACATGAAGGATCTTGGTGCTACAAACTGTATTTTGGGCATGGAAATTAAGAGAGATCGAGAAAAGAGGAAGCTTTGGTTAAACTAGAGGAAGTATGTCGAGACAATATTACAGAGGTTCAATATGCAAGATAGTAAACCGGTGAAGGTTCCTATTCAAGTAGGTGTGATGTTATTTTCTGAGCAGTGTCCCAAGACACAAGAAGACTAAGAGGACATGTCCCATGTTCCATATGCAAATGTAGTGAGTAGCTTGACGTATGAAATGGTATGTACTAGGCCATACATTTCACATGTAATGGGATTATTGAGCATGTTTATGTCAAAACCAGGGAAGGAGAACTGGACATCAGTGAAATGGGTTTTCAGATATTTGCGTGGCACTAGTGATTATGGTCTGTGCTACCAAGGAAGACCAGGATTGGATAGAGTTTTGGACAGCCATGGGTTTGTTGATGCATATTGGGCTAGAGATCTGGATCAAATAATATCTACAAGTGGGTATGTGTTTAGCCTATTTGGAGGTGCAGTCAGTTGGATGAGTAAAATGCAGTCTGTAGTGGCTATTTCAACTATAGAGGAAGAATACATGGAAGCCACTCATCCAAGCAAAGAAGTAGTTTCATTGCAAATATTGTGTTCAAGTATGGGGTTGGTGCAGTGAGCAATAAGGATAGAATATGATAGCTAAAGTTCAATTTTCTTGGCTGAGAACCCTACTTATCATTCAAAGACAAAGCACATTGATGTTCAATAACACTTTGAGAGAGATAGGTTGAGGATAAAAATGTGTTGCTGGTAAAGGTGGACACTTTGAAAAATGCTGCAGATGCATTGATGAAGTTTGTGCACACTAAGAAGTTCTCTTGGTGTAGAGAAAAAATGGGTGTTGCAGGGTTGGACCAATGACTAAGGTCTCATGTGGCCCCCTATGGTAATAAAACAACAAGTGGGAGAATGTTGGATGTGTGTTATATTCTTTCCATGATTAGAAGCAGGCACGAAGTGGGGGGTGTGAGGGGGGGGGGGGGGGGGTGTGGCAGCGTGGCAGTAGCCCCCCTGCACGTCGTCTAGGGGAGCACCTCGAGAATTTTTTTTTTGACCCTATATTAGTTGGGCGGACCCACCTAGGGTTTTTTGCATGGGTTTGCACATGATTTTGGGAATGATGGTTTTCTGCTCCTGGTATTTTGTATATCTGATCAATGGAAATATGGTTATGTTCTAATCCATGGTTAATGGATTAGGTTTTATGAATGATTCGACATGTATATATGTGTGTTATAACACTAAAAGTAATATAATGAAAAATCAAGCTGGTAGTCCCAGTTTTGGATCCAAGAGAAAATATCTATGTATATTTGTTTTATGTTTTATGCTCTTGCTATTGTTTATTTCTGTTTTTAAGAATTTGTTTGCAGATGATTTCTATACATGGATAAAACCTACAGAATACACATCTTTCCTTAGAAAAAAATATAAGAATAGGTCATGAGATTCTCCTGAAGGAAGAAGCAATAGAAGATGATGTAGAGGAAAGAATCACATAGGTAGGGGGTAAAACACCATTAAGCGGAAATTTTAGATATCCATTGAATTTTTTGTAATAGAGATGGACATGATGCATCCACATGCATAATACTCTGGGAGAGAATTAAGAAAGAATGAAAAGAAGAAAAAAGTAAAATGACAAATCTAGTAAATGGTAAAGCACATGAATTTTCTCATTATATTGTTTCCCATTGCAATATTGGAGTAGATGAATATTCGTTTCATACTTAATTTGCTTCTTGGAAATATGCATGGATACTTGACACAAGTGAAACCTACCATATAACCTTTCATAAGGAATTTTTTAAGGACTTCAGTGACAAGGTAGATGGAGCAGTATAATTTGTAGATATTTCAAGTCTCAAGCCATCCAGACCTGGCACCATAAGGATTAAACTGCCTAAAATTCCTAACTTTCTTCTGCATCATGTACTATAATTTCTAAAATTGGGGAGAAACTTGTTGCCCCTTCTTCATATTCATCTATTAGTCCCATTGTTGCAAAAAGAATGTTGCAACTCCCAAGACTGCCAACTCTAATTATCAATCCATGGTTTGTACAAACTTAAGAGGTGTCAACACTATGAGTGCGACATGAAATGTGTATTTATTTCACTACTCTCAGGAAATGATTTGAAATAATATGTATAGAGACCATTTTTAATAATTAAAAAGAAGGAAAACTATTGAACTTAACTTTGCAAGAAAAGGGGTAATTGAAGCATTACTTGTCTTACTGCATAAATAAAACACTAATATATTTACATGGAAAGAAGAGCTAGAAAAGAAAATCCTATTTTTTTATATATAGAAATTGAATGACAGGAATGTAAACCTATATTGGTTGCATGGAATCAAATGAAAGAAATAAAATATATACTACTACATTTAAATTAAACGCTAATATATTTGTAGAAATCATCAAGTTCTCAAAATAAATTATTACAAGATATTTCTTTGTTAGTTAACACATGATCAAAAAAATAAACCCTAATTTCAAATTTAATGCTATAGTGATGGAAGGATGATGCACAAAGGGATGGAAATGCTCAGGGGGCATTTTAAGGTGATGTTAGATGAAAAATAGGATTAAGAAGCAAATATGGCCAAGTCTTGATCAATTCGGCGAAGTGTTACACTATGTTATAGGATTGCATCTGAAAGCATTCTAAGGACTCTAAAAATGATCTGAAGGTGGGAAAATATGGATAAAGGTTGGGAAACGGAGCAGAGGACGTTTTCAAGCTTATATATACTCAATATCGCATCTTGCACAAGGGTAAAAGTCAAACTAATGGTCTCTTGCAACCCTGTAATGTAATTTTTGTGCACAGACAGTTTGGAGAAATAAGTGGAATAAAGGATTTGAATTATATGGTGTTGGTGATATAATATGATTTTTTTAATTTTAATTTTAACCAATAGACCTTACTTGTACACCAAGTGATTATTCACTAACAAAGACATCCTGATTTAAAGGATTGCTAAAAGGTTAATTGCATAAAATCAAATTTCAAAGGAAATGATGGGTTTAATTTAAAATAGAGTGTAACTATGGCGTAAAAGAAAGAAAGTATTGTTTTTTTTTCCTCACAAGGCTTACAACCAAGCGTTTCAAGAGAATCGACTGACCAACCTGCAGAGACAAAACTTTTTTCACATAAACCATATCTGTAGAAGAGTCAATTAGTAAGTTGATCTAAGCACCCAAATTTGTAAGCTAATTAGGTGCATATTCTATGTTCTAATTTTTTTTGTTAAGTTGTATGTTTTTATAATTTAATATAAGCGGAATCAACTCAAAATAAGGTCATTCACATGTGCTAAAATTTAGCATAAAATTATTACTAAAACCAGAAATTTCAAGAAAATCAACTAGTAAGTCAATCTAAGTAACCAAATGCCCAAGCTAATTAAGTGAAAATTTTGTGAGATAAAATTTATTATTAATTTTAATGTTTTAGACTCTGATACAAGTGGAATGAACTTGAAATGAATTTATTATCATTTTTTAAAATTCAACAGAAATTCACGTTTTTTTGCTACAAGAAAATTCCAGAAATTCCAAAATTGCGAACTAGTAAACCAATCTAAGACAGCCACTGTTGAATATGAATTTGAAAAGTTGTTCTAAGGATGCATCATACTTGTGACTCTATAAATAACATGCCAAAAACTCACTTCAATAATTTAACCAATATAACCTACAAAAATGAAGCATGAATACTAAATAAAAATATAGGAAATCCAAGAACAAGAGATGTAAGTGAACAAAAAATGCAAAGAAGACAAAGTAATTGTATAGTGGGACTCAGAGGCTCTTGGGATGGCCAAGAACAATGATTCTCAAAGTCCTGTGAAGGAAACCAAACCTTAGAATCTAAAAATGAGACCAAAATTCATTATTATAATCAATTCAAATGCATCCCTATTGGAAATGAAAGTAAAGATGCTAAATAACAATATTTCTTGACAAGAAGACTAAAAGACCCATGCCCCTAGAGGTTAATTTGAATTTTTACTTATACAAGTTGATGGGGAAGAATCCTCCTTGAACGAAGGAATATTTACCCTCCAAAATCCCTCAAAAAGTGTATATGGTTCCCAACAGTAGGAATCTTTATTAAATACGGAGTTCTGGATTCTCTTGTAGAAGGGAACACATCCCTAAATTTTCTCAATAAGTGGAGCTCCAAAATATATCAATAATTTCATGATATCCTATTCATTTATTTTTCCATCCTATAGAATCCTATGGTAGGGAGAAATTCCTTAAATTCTCTAACTTTGTAGATGTTCAGAATTTACTCAATATTCTACAAAATAAATAATATTAGACACATAATAAGCAAGGAAAATTGAATTCCTAAGGAACTATTAAGACTATGAATAACCTCTATAATGTGAAAGTAAGGGGGTTAAACAAATATTTAAAGTGTTTATTAATGGTCAAATGGGCCTTAAAATATATAAAATTTAGAGATCCATCATCTCCCCCTTACTGGAACAATTGCTCACCCCTGAGAAACTTAATAATTTTACTTTCAACTATACTCCACTTGCCTTTGTTGTTGTGGTGTCATTGGATTCCCTGTATACTTCTTTTTCTACTATGTTATCTGCATGTCTACTCCTTTCTACTTACCATGCCATACCTTTAAAAAAAAAATTCAATCAATGTATCATTTACTACATCATATTTGTTGTTGTTTTATAAAAACTTAGATGGCCTCAGTTTTCAATTGCATGAGTTATTTTTGGATTCTTGGCCATGACACATCATATTATCCATAAAATTCTCATGAACACCCTTAAAAAGAAATATGAATTCTACTTTGCTCACTAATTTTAGGAATTGAAACTCTTAACGCTGAGTTATTTTCTCTTACAGAGGGAGAAATGATGGTGGATAACCTAAAGAAAAAGAGAGGGATGATGTGATGACCAACTTGGTGACTTGGAGACCTTTCACCCTTGGAAAATTTATAATTGTGCAACCCAGACTGTTTGTTACAAACCCTTTGCAACTTTTTTGTATTTCTTTGTACCTTTTAGAAATTAATTAATTATTGTCCAGTACCCTTGTAGCCGTGTATTTTATATAGCATCTCTCCTATATATATTTTGTTTTATATATAACAATTTTCCTATAGCAGCAACTCCCTTACAACATGCAAACTTCTTTCTCTTTATTTGAGCTGGCAAATGGAAACTCAAGTTATTTATATGAGGTGGTAGGTGGGCTCAATGTGTACGGGAATTTGTCTCATCTATCATCCATAATTTAAAATTAAAATCATGATATTATGAGCTAATGAGATCATGCCACCTCACCACATAAGTCAACATACACCTTTTTTCATGATATTTCCTATTTCATCTCTTCATGTCCCCTCATGTGGGAGTTGAGGTAGATAGACACTTTGTTTAGCTGATAAGTGACCCCAGATAAATAGACACACACAAGAGAAATTACATAGTGTTTCATGGAATCCAAAGGGTTCGATTTACATACCTTGCTTACTTGTGGAGCTCTAGTGTCGATTCTTTGGATATGAAGATTTGTTTTGCAGGTGTTTCATGGAGGAAAATATTGTGTCTTCATGGATGGTTGTTATTATGGATATGCTTCTTTCATTACTACCAAACCTTCTTTCATTGTTATGTTACTTCTCCAATCAATTTGGTGATGCTAAGGCCCTCCTAGCTTATGTCCTTCAATTTGCAATGGCAAAAGGTGGTTGTTTGGGTCCTTGAAGGCTGCAGTCATAAAGACTCCATAAAATCACCATTTTTTGGAGTTGTTCCCATTTTGGATACTTCATGGGGACTAAGTAAGATTTTTTTGTAGGCAGACATTGTGGTAAAAGGAAAATGGAAAGGTCAAGTCGTGGCTTTTGCAAGGAGGCAAGAAATTGGCCCATACATAAATGCCAATTTTTGAAAGTGATGGAATTTCAATTCTTCTTGATTTTATCAATGAAAATGATAATGAGAGATATGGTGGCGGCTTCCTTTTCTCAAAAAGTGAAAAAAAGTCATATCTGCTTTTTTTTTGTAAAACAAGCTAAAATGTATGGATCTTTTTTAGGCCATTTTTTAAAGTGCTCATATCTTGATTTTGAATTGGGGGATTTATGAGGTATTAAATTAGAAGCCTAATGAAAAATTGTTGCAGCCAAATAGGTGAAAAAAATAGTGCTTTAAATAATACCACATTGATGTTGGAGAGGTAATGCAAATTGATCAGACCCAAAGTTTTGACACTTAGGTGGCGTAGGAAAATGTTTTGAAGCTTTGGGTACCTTCCTCCATAAAAAAGGTGAAAATAGAGATGGCTCTAAAGATGTTTTAAAAATCAACCCTATCCTGTAGCATTTCAGGGCTTTCCTATAGAAATTTAGAACAACAAGGAAAAACTAGGAAAGGCTTGGTAATGATAGGTGGAAACTATGAATAGCTAGAAAATGATCAATGATGTGGGGAAGATTCATTGTTCCTCAAGATGCATGCATTGGTATTGGAGCCAAATATGCAGGTTGGTCTGTTTATTATGTCTTTTTGATTTACATGAACATTCATCATGGTAAAAAGGACATTTCCTATGTGTATTATTTTCTTTTTCTCTTTTTTTTTCTTTATTTATTTATTTTTTCTCTTTTTTCCTAGGCCTACTAGTTTCCTCAATGAGTTTTTAAACCAACAAGGTCTTCCTAGGCGCCTTGAAAGAGGCTTTCACCTAGGATCTTTATTCATTTTTCTATTTTTTTCTCTTTTTTTCCAACCCATTGATCACCTCATGGAGGTTTTCAATCAATGAGACAATCTCAAGTGCCTCATGGAGATTTTCACCTGAGATTTTATTTTCCCCCTAATTTTATTTTTTCTCCTTTTCCCTTTTTTTCTTTAATTTCTTTTTTTGATCCTATTATACTTGAGGAAAATAAAATATCTTTCAAATATAGTAATACTTCCAATGGAACCATGTGCACATCAAGATGACATATAAACTCATGTGTAGGCTCGAAATGTATGCTTTGACATGTACCTAAATATGAGAGACCAACTACTTTGATGCTTTCAAGAACTATTTAAGAAGAGATTGGTGCTCCAGCTTAATGATTTTCTATAACCATGTATTAATATAGTGGTGATTCCCTTGGTTCTCTTGCTTATCTATATCATCTTATATGTATTCTTCTTCCATGAAATTCAGATCTTCTACTTGTTGTTGATTATTCTTTTGAACACATAAAGAATATTATGATAAGCATAATTCTCCAATATCAAGCTTTAATGGATGCTTTCCATCAAACATGGTACATGATTATTTAGTCTCCTCTGGATCATCTTCTTCTCGATCTTGTTCTTCAATGAAATCAAGACAGTATATTTTTTGCAATACTCTTCCTAGTATAAGATGAATACCATGTAGATCAAGAGGATTTGTTTGTAAGTTTTGTACCTCAACATTGTAAGTAGGTTAAGTTACTTTATTTTTTGGGTTTGGAAATGATTGTATATGTAGTTGAATGGGAGTGGACCTTTGATATGGATGGGATTGAGGATGTGGTTGTGGTGGAGGTGGATAGTATGGATAACATTGAGTTGGGTATAGAGGATATTGAGGAAAATATTGAGGATATTGTGGATTTCCTTCATAATGTCCTTGTCAACCGTGTTCTGAATATTGGTTCGGGGTTGAGATGGACAAGGTTTCCAACAAAAGGGCATGTTCCAATTACTTTGAGATTATTATGCATAAACTTGAAATTGTGAATTAGGTTCTTGAAACATATCAGGTTGACTAGGCTACCATGGTCTTCTTTGAGCTACATAACAAAGTTTCTCTTGTGTTTGATTTTCTCCATTATCCTCCTAGAAAGCTTCCTTCAACCCTGGTAATGATGAGAAATATTTAGTAGCATGTGATTTTGCACAAATAACACAAATTTTAGCATTCTCCTTTTGCTTATGTTTTATTATTAACATCTAATTGTTCACTTATATTTCAGAAAATTTATAGTTTAAATTTATCAAGAAAATTTTCAAGTTCAGATTGACTTACCAATCTCGATGTTTATTTACTTACTCTTACTCTTCCTCTTGACAAGTGCTAGAATATTTCACAAATATCGTCAAATGATAATTGGTATTCATCACCTCTACTCATTAGATCAAGGTTATCAATCCACTCATCTCTAATTTTTCTAAGTAAGAGGGTTTTTAGTGTGTCAAATCCTAAATGATGTAATTTTTCCCTCTTAAAATTATACATACATCTCTCTATTAGATCCTTAAATCTCTCATCTTCTTTTTGATTCATTCTAAATATTTCATCTAGTTTAAGATCATGATATTTTTATTTTTATAGAAATATATTTTGCATATCATTCCATGATATTATTGAATGTCCCTAAACTCATGAACCATTTAAGAGCTCTATCATTTAGTGTTTCCAGAAATAATCTCAATTTCTGAGTGTTTAATAAACAACCATAAGATCACAAAGTATTTAAAATTCAAAGAGAAAGGTTTTTGGATCTTCTGACGTCATACAAAGGAAGTTGGGAAGAAAATATGGAGGGATATTCTTCATATGAACACTTATATCAATATGCTAAATGGAAAAATCCAAGAGGATCTTCCTCATTTTCATCATCTCCATCCATTTATTCTACATTCTCTACCATATCTTATTCTTCTAATTGCAAAAGTATATGGTGGTGTGATTCTTACTGCACCATGTGATCAAGTGGGGGGTTTGTGGTATTGAAGAAGTAATTTTTTGTTTTTTAAATTTTTTATTGAGAATGTTAATGCAGTGTATTTTATATTTTTGAAATGACTAATACCTAATGAATTTTTTTTTTTTTTCATAAAGTAAAATAAATCAAACAATTACTGAAGAAAATAATGCATACTTTAACACCTCTCCAACAACGATGGAAAAAATTGATGAGCCCCAATATTGCAATGAGAATTTTGTAACTCCCAAGGATACCAAATTTAATTATCAATCCAGGATTCATACAAAATTAAGAGGTGTATGCACTATGTGTGTAGCATGCAATGTGTCCTTATTTTTTGATCTGAAGCAATGATTTGAACGCAAATGTAAAAAGCCCCTTTTGCAGAATTCCAAAGAAGGAAAGTCGTTGAACTTAAATTTGCAATAAAAGAGGAGATTGAAGCATTACTTGTCCTACTGCATAAAGAAAACACTAATATATTTTCATGGAAAGAAGAGATGGAAAAGAAAACACTAATTTTGTTTTCAGAAATTAAATGACAGGAATGTAAACTTAGACTAGTTGCATAGAATAAAATACAAGAAAGAAAAGATATACTATTTCATTTAAAGTAAACCCTAATATATTTTCAAAAATCATCAAGTGCTCAAAAGAAATCAATACACACTATTTCTATGCTAGTTAACTAATCCAGGTAGATATCGGTGGCCACCCACCTATTCCATTTGGACCCAGCACAACTTACTATTTTTAGCAGGTTTTCGGGTCCTGCACTCCCGGAGCCGTTTTGGGGCCTTAATGATCTAGGTAGACTTTGGTGGCCACCCACCCATTCCATTTGAACCCCCACCATCAGTTATTTCAGTTTTTAAGTTGCAACACAACTTACTATTTTTAGCAATTTTTCAGGTCCTGAACTTCCAGAGTCATTTTGAGGCCCTAAACTATGTTTTTTGGGAAACCCGGGAGCAACATGGGTCCATGAACTGATGCTTCTCACATTGAAAGTTGTACTCCTCGGATAGATATTTCTAACGAGCTATTGAGCACGTCAAACAGAGATTGTATACCAAAGTTACATCCCCGGGAAGTTGAAACACCAATTTACCCAAACGAGACCCACAATTTTGGTGCTTCATCTCCTAGGGTTATGTTTTTAGAAGTTTAAAGTTTTCCATTGTTTCTCAATAATAAATAGGCCCTCGAGCCTCATTGTAACACAGTTCAAAGGTTTGTAGCTTCCACATCTCTTCTCAGAGATTTGCTACCAGCACCCTAGCTATTTTATTTCCATTATGTCTGTAAGAATATTTCTATTATTTTATATTAATGAAATGAAGCATTATTTCTGCTACATCTATATGTTTATGGTTATTTCTATATTTTTTTGCATTCCTGCATAAATCCGGATCAGTGGTATCAGAGCAGTCTGCTCTTTCTTTGTTTTTCTTTACATGTCCCCAATGCGGTCAGGGTATAAGGAGTTAGGGCTCGATCTGGTTGAACCCTTGCAAGATCAGCCTCACAAACCCTGACGACCTCCCATGGCAGAGGAAAAGAAATAAGAGGGAGCAGGAGATCCTATCAAAATATTGCTCGAGGAGGACCTCAAGAAACAAAGGAATGCGATGATGGATAAATTTTCTCAGATCCTTCAACGACTGCCCACCTATGATGCATCTGCATCCAACAACCACTTTGGAGGCACCACTCCCTTCAAGGTATAGGTAAACTTTGACATTCCTGTATTTGAAGGCCAAATGGATGCAGACACCGTAGATAGATGGTTTAATTTGCTGGAAGGGTATTTCTCGGTCCATGATTTCTCTGACCGAGAAAAGATTATTTTTTCACTCCTCAAAGCTGCCCCCCATGTCAAAGACTGGTGGGAAACCTACTGTGAGAAAGAGGACGAAGGGGAACCCTCTTTGTTCTCAGCCACAACCACTTGGAATTCATTCCAAGATGGCATCAAGGAACAATATTACCCCGTGGGGAGCTATGAGGACAAATACATCCAATGGACCACATTGCGGCAAAAAAGGGATCAGGATGTGCACGAACTGACGAATCTGTTCCATACCCTGCACACAAAGTTGGGTATTAAAGATTCAAAGAGACATTTGGTGCTCAAGTACCATGGCTGTCTGCACAAACACATCCAGGAGGAAATTGAGTTCCTCGACATTACATCGCTTGGCACGGCATATCTCTATGCTACCAAGATCAAGCAGAAATTTAAGCAGAAGAAGCAAGACTTTGGATCTGTGAATCCGAAAGGTGCCCCTAAACCGAAGAAAAAGGGGCAAGGCCAAGGTGGTTCAACTTGGAACAACACCACAAATCCAAAAAAGGACACAGGAAAGTGGTGTGAATTTCATAATAGCCCCACTCACAGCACAAACTAGTGTCTGGCCAAACAGTCATTGGTGGCCGAACTAAAGGCACCCGAATTAGATGCATTTTCTGATCCTGAGTCAGAACTAGATAAAGGCAATGAAAAAGGGAAGAAGATCATTGATGTGGATCCCAGTGCCATTTTTTCCACCACCAAGATCCAGAGGGAGGATCCAAAGGATCCAGAGGAGGGGGAGCACCTCTTCCATTCACAGATGTGGGTGAAGGGTTCTTCACTGCAATTTCTTGTCGATAGCGGAAGTCAAAAGAACCTCATTTCAGAAAAGGTTGCGCTGGCTGGGCCTACTGACTATAGCACACCCACAGTTGTATACCATCGAGTGGCTCCACCCAGGGAGATATCTCCACATCCGCCAGCAGTGCCGCCTTCCGTACAGTATCAAGCCATTAACGGATGAGGTATTGTGTGATGTTTCTCCTCTTGTTGTTATTACTTTGGGAAATAACTTGTACAGGATACTTGAGGTAGTACCTCCTCCTGTCATCTCTTTGACTACTGCAAAACAACACAGTAAGATTGTTTCCAAAACCAGGAAATTAATTTTCCTTGTAACTCGCTCACAGGGAAAGAAGAATATTGTGGCCACAACCTCGAAACAGGGCTCTCCTGCACAGTTGCAGCAGATGGACAAAGTCACGAAGGAATACGAGGAAATTTTCTCCTCACTCACAGAGGTTCCTCTACACTGTTAAGACAAGCACTCCATTGATCTGACCCTCGACACACCGCTGCCTGATGTTGCCATACCTCATGCGACTACAAAGACAGAATCCACACATGTACTGTCTAAGGCTGATAAAGAAACCAAATTTACTAATTGCATCCAGCATGTCCGCCCTCAGGTCCATGACATCTTCGAGAACATAACATGCCTCATCTCATGGAGGATCTCAACACAATGGGGACCATTGCTTCTTAAGGAGGGAGGAATGATCCAGGTGGATATCGGTGGCCACCCACCTATTCCATTTGGACCCGCACCATCAATTCTTGCAGCTTTTCATTTTCAGCACAACTTACTATTTTTAGTAGGTTTTCGGGTCCTGCACTTTGGGAGACGTTTTGGGGCCTTAGTGATCTAGGTGGACATTGGTGGACACCCACCTATTCCATTTGAACCCCCACCATCAGTTCTTTTAGTTTTTAATTTGCAACACAACTTACTATTTTTAGTAGTTTTTTGGGTCCTGAACTTCCGGAGTCGTTTTGAGGCCTTAAACGACGTTTTTTGGGTCCTGAAATTTCCTAGAACTCTCTCACATTGAAAGTTGTACTCCTCAGATAGATATTTCTAATGAGCTATTGAGGGTGTCAAACAGATATCGGATTCCAAAGTTATGTCTGTATAAATTATATAACTTATGTGTTATATGTCCAAGATTCTCCTGATCTCACACTATTTTAACTTCATGCAAAATACATAATCTTTTCCACCATTGATTATTTGCAGAAATTAAATCAAGATTGCAATGCACACATGAAACAATAAAAATTCACACACATTAACACAATTGTTTAATGGGAAAGCTCGAAGCTGAAAACCCCAACTATCTATATATAATATATGTCATAGAGATCATGTAACAATCCTCATACAAAGCTGATCATATCAAGCTCTCAGTACAATACAATCGCTACACACTAATCAAGCCCGATCTTGCAAATCCATGCACCGATCTTTGCCACCTGCTAGCCTGCCTCTACTATGCAATCCCTACTGAAGAATGGCTCTGAAATAGTTTGAATTACTCCAGCCTTGCTCACGCAATCCTCATTGGCATCATTGAGTGTTGGATGCAATCAATGCATCACTATAGTAAAAAATGATAGTCACACTTGCTCTTTCACCTATCTCTCCACTGGTCTCCACTGAAACTACCATGCACTATATTTAATTGATGTATTCTTCAGTTGATTAATGAGTTATTATTTGTGAATTAATTAACTAATTAATTCACTCCACTGTCACTAGTGTATCAATCAGTTAGACTAGATACAACTAGCTCAACCGAGTCTAACTGAGTTAAACTAAATACAACTCCACCAACTACTTCTCCAACTCCACCAAACTCTATCACATGAGTTCTAACTGAAGTCCTCCATGCATTAGCTCTAGTAAACCCTCAGGAATAGCATAATTCCTTCTGTCAGCTGTTATGCCACATCTGTGCACTTAACTGAAGTGCTCCAAGAGAATAAGATAATGTTTAGAGTCCAAATATTATTAAGAGCTAATAATATTCGACATATCTATTTTTAGACTGGTAATCTAAAAATAGACTCCTCCCAATATGTCTAAAAATAGAAGTCCATATATTTTTCCAACTTGACCAACCATCCACAAATAGCATCCTGTAACTCATAAAATATGATCGACATGTCTAAAAATAGAAATAGTCTAAAACTAGACTTTGCGCCAAAAATAGCCTACGGGCCCACTTAGTGAAGGCGACTCTTTTGACTAAGCTCATCATCTTGTTGAATCTCAACACTCCCTCTCAACAAGATAGGGATTATCTACCACCTCGATCCTGTCTCTATGGTATTCAAATTTGCTCCTGGTGAGCGCCTTCGTCAGAATATCTGCATCTTGATCCTTCGTAGGAATGTAAGAAAGCAACATGATCTTCCACTGCACACAATCTTTGATATGATGGTACCAGATGTCAATATCAGAATCAAACAAACTGACCAAGATATTCCTCATCCATATAGCCTCGCATGAAGCGAAAATTTCTACCATGTACTCGGCCTCTGCTGAACTGAGTTCCACAGATCTTTGTTTGTTGCTGTACCAAGAAACTGGTGTAGATCTGATACTGAAAAATCCCTCCATATGTGCTCTTTCTGTCCGTTGGGCTTCCTGCCCAATCTGCATCCGTGAAGCCATGCAGCTTCACTTCATCCGACTATCTATACCACAATCCATACCCAGATGTGCCCCTGAGATACCTCAAGACATGCTTTCCTGCCTTCCAAAAGAGCTTGGTAGGCTTCACCATCGCTTGTGAAAGCTAGTTCACAGCATAGCATATGTCTGGTCCTGTATTGACTAAATACATGAGCAAACCAACCAACTGTCAATAAACAGTGGCATCCACTACCTCTGCCGATGTAGCATCCTCTTTCCTCCAACCACCAAGAAGAGGAGAGTCAATAGGCTTGCAGCCTTGCATGTGAAACTTCTCCAGTATCTCCCAGGCATACTTGCTTTGAGACACAAATAGTTCACCTTTCCGCTGCCAAATTTCCAATCCCAGGAAATAATGAAGGAGGCCCAAGTCCTTCATCTTGAACTCCTTTGCAAGATCTGTCTTGCATGAGTGTATCAACAGTTCATCACCTGTTAGTATTAAATCATCTACATAAAGCACAATGATCAAAAGCTTACCCTCCACCACAATCTAGTATAGGTTTGGATCCGCCTCACTCTTGGCGAAACCAAGTCCAGTGAAATAACTGTCTATCCATGTGTACCAAACACGAGGTGCTTGTTTCAGCCCATACAACGCTCTTTTGAGCTTGTACACATGTGACTCACTGCTGAAGATTTTGAATCCTTTAGGCTGCTCAATGTACACCTCCTCCTCAATTATTTCATTGAGGAATGCAATCTTCACATCCATCTGATGAATGTGCCAACCCATCTGCGCTAAGAGAGCAAGGATGGTTCGTATGGAAGAATACCTTGCGATAGGTGCAAAGGTTTCTTCATAGTCGATCCCCTCGATCTGTGAGAAGCCCCGGGCAAAAAATCTTGCCTTATACTTCTCAACGCTCCCGTCAGCAGCTTGGTTCACTTTGTAGATCCATCTCGAACCTACCACTGATTTCCCTTCCAGCCTTGGGACAATGTCCCCTACACTGTTTCTGAAAATCGAATCATACTCTTCCACCATGGCATCTACCCATGCAGGATCCTCCACAACTTCCTCGAAAGAGGATGGCTCCGTCACGATACACTTGCTCATCAGAGCCATGTAGTCAGTAAATCAATCAGGTGACTGTCTCTATCTACGCTGTGATGTAGGAGCTCCTACATTCTACGCTGCATCAAGATTCCGTTGCTCAGCTTCTGTAGTGCGCTTCCGCCCTCTGATGTTTAGCGTTGCATGAGTGGTTTCTTCCACTTCATGAACCTCCTCTTGTGGCTGATCCACATCTTGAGGCTCATCTTTAGGAACAAGTAGCTCCTCCTCTACATGTAAGTGTATCTCCCTCTCAAGTGACAACTTCATGGCTTTATCCTCATGAAATTTGGTATCCCGTCGCACAATAGTCATCCGACTGTCTGGAAAATACACACGATAATTGTGGGGTGTTTCTGTGTACCCCACAAATATCCAAACCTCTGCAGTCGGCTCCAGCTTCTTCCTAGTATCCTTCATCACATGAATGTAAACAGGTGAGCCAAAAATCTTCAAATGAGAAATATCAGGCTTCTTACCAGAAAACGCCTCTTCAGGTGTACTCATGCCAAGTACTCTATGAGGACAACGGTTTTACACATAAACCGCAGTGTTGCATGCCTCAGCCTACAAGTGTATGGGAAGGCCCTAATCATGCAACATCACCCATGCAGCACCCACAATCGTTCTGTTCTTTCTCTGTGACCCCATTCTGTTGTGGGTTATGAGGTGCTATGAGTTCTCTTCGAATTCCTTCTTTGCTACAGAAGTCTTTGAATTCACCAGAGATGTATTCACCACCATTATCGCTCCTTAGAGCTTTCACCTGCCTACCTTTCAACCAAAGGCCTTGAACTCACAGAACTTTGAGTATGTCTCGCTCTTCTTCTGCATGAAGAAGATCCAGCACTTACAAGAAAAGTCATAAAAAAATATCACATAATACCTGTGCTTTGTTGTTGAAGCAACTGAGAAAGGTCCACACACGTCTGTGTGAATTCTCTCAAGGATCGTCGAGGCGTGACTATCCTTCTCATGAAAAGTGGTCTTCACAAATTTTCCCAAATTACATCCCTTGCACTAATTTGATTGCGCAAGTGTACCTTTGGGAAGTCCGGTATAAATCTGCTGCAAAATTTTCAAAGCACCATGGTGAAGATGGCCCAATCTCCTGTGCCACAATTCGCCCTCATCCCGGATCACCACTCCTTCTACTTTGCCTGCCATTGTTGCACAGCCATCTACCTGCAATTGATAAAGATTCTTAACTTGAATCCCTATCCTCCTGGTTTGACCAGTTGTTTTGTGGCACAAGAAATATTTTCCCTTGCTAAAAACAACATCATAACCCTTGTCTTCCAACATCGCCACAGAGATCATATTATTCTTCAATCTTAGAACATGCATGACATCCTTCAAGATGAAAGGTTTACCAGACTCCCTCTCAAAGGAAATGGTCCCGATACCAGTCGCACTGTATCTACCATCATCACCCATCTCGATGTGCACTCCAAGATCCTTTTCATCCATATCACTAAACAAATCTTTGTCTCTGGTCATATGGAAAGATGCACCACTGTCAAGAAACCACACTGATCCCATCACACTTGAAACCAAGCATGCGATCAAAGAAAAATCCAGCTCAAACTGCGAGGCTAAGGCCTCTCCAGCTGTAGATCTAGCAGCCTGCTTATTATTCTTCTTCTGTGGGCAATTAGTGGTGAAATGCCCGTGCTGGTGACAATGAAAACACTTCACCTTGGATAAATCCTGCTTCTTGCCTTTAGCTTCAGATTTAGAAGCTTTCTTCCCTTTTCCTTTCTGAACTTTGGCAGCCAAAGCACAATTTTCTTCATCTTCATTCTTCGATGAAGATCCATCCCTGGTACCCCGCCTTATCTCCTCCTGCACAAGATCTGACCAAATTCGCTCCCATCCTGGCAGTTTCTCCCGTCCATTGACAGAGTTTTCGTAGCTATGCCAACTCTTTGGAAGCCCAAGGAGAGCCAAGCTCACCAAGTATTATTCATCAACAGTAACCCCCACACTTCCTAGCTCATCCTTGCAGTTGACAAACTTTGTGAGGTATTTTGGTATACTGTCGCCTTTCTCCATTTTTATTTTTCTGAGCTTGTCTTTAAGCGCCAACTTCCTCTGGTCGCTTCTGATTTGGAAAAAGTCTGTCAAATCCATCCACATTAAGAATGGAGTGGATTTACCGTGAAGGCTTGAAACAATGTGGTCCTTCACACCTTCCAACAGAATTCTTCGACACTTTGCTACCTTTTTTTGCCATGCGTCAAGTGCAGCTGCATCGCTAGAACTAGATTTAGAAACATCGTTATCGATGAAATCCTTCAACCCATTATCATCCAGCACCGCCTCCATCATGTCCTTCAATGCTATGTAATTAGAGCTCACATCAAGGGCATACTCCAATCGCAATCCATTGAAAGAAATTTCAATGAATGCTCAACTTCGACACCAAGAAAACACTGCAGCAAATTCGAATTCCACTAGCACAAAACACAACCACTTCAATAATTGCAATCTGCTCCAATGATCAATACAGATCCGATACCATGTAGAAATTATATAACTTATGTGTTATATGTCCAATATTCTCCTGATCTCACACTATTTTAACTTCATGAAAAATACAGAATCTATTCCACCATTGATCATTTGCGGAAATTAAATCAAGATTGGAATGCACACATGAAACAATAAAAATTCACACACATTAACACATTTGTTTAATGGGAAAGCCTGAAGCTAAAAACCCCAACTATCTGTATATAATATATTTCATAGAGATCATGTAACAATCCTCATACAAAGATGATCATATCAAGCTCTCAGTACAATACAATCGCTACACACTAATCAAGCTCGATCTTGCAAATCCATGCACCGATCTTTGCCACCTGCTAGCCTACCTCTACTGTGCAATCCCTGCTGAAGAATGGCTCTGAAATAGTTCAAATTTCTCCAGCCTTGCTCACGCAATCCTCGTTGGCATCTCCACTGAGTTTTGGATGCAATCAATGAATCACTATAGTCACAACTGATAGTCACACTTGCTCTTTCACCTATATCTCAATTGGTCTCCATTGATACCCATACATCGTATTTAATCGATGTATACTTTCCACATTAATGAGTTATTATTTAGTGAATTAATTAACTAATTAATTCACACCACTCTCACTAGTGTATCAATCAGTTATATTAGATACAACTAGCTCAACCGAGTCTAACTGAAGCAACTAAATAAGACCCACCAAACTCGCCATGAGTTCAATTACCTCTCCATGCATTAGCTCTAGTAAAACTCTGAATAGCGTAATTCCTTCTATCGCCTATTGTGCCACACTGTACTCTAATCGAAGTGGTCCAAGAGTTAAATTTAATGTTTAGAATCCAAGATTATTAAGAGCTAATAATATTCGACATATCTATTTTTAGACTGGAAATCTAAAAATAGACTCCGCCCAATATGTCTAAAAATAGAAGTCCATCTATTTTTCCAACTTGACCAACCATCCAAAAATATCATCCTGCAACTCATAGAATATGATCGACATGTCTAAAAATAGACTTTGCGCCAAAAATATCCTGCGGGCCCACTTAGTGAAGGCGACTCTTTTCACTAAGCTCATCATCTTGTTGAATCTCAACAATGTCCTCGGGAATTTGAAACACCAATTTACCCAAACGAGACCCACAGTTTTGGCGCTTCATCTCCTATGGTTACGTTTTTCGATGTTTCAAGTTTTCCATTGTTTCTCAATAATAAATAGGCCCTTGAGCCTCATTGTAACACAATTCGGAGGTCTGTAGCTGCAATATATCTTCTCAGAGATTTGCTACCAGCACCCTAGCTATTTTATTTCCAATTTTTCTGTAAGCATATTTCTATTTGATATTAATGAAATGAAGCATTATTTACACTGCATCTCTATGTTTATGGTTATTTTTGTATTATGTTGCATTCCTACATAAATCCAGATCATTAAATCATGATAAAAATAGTTTTTGGAAATACTGAGAGGGGGGTTGAGTCAATATTTCATTCAATTAGAGGATTAGTTAATATTCAATCATTATCAGTGTTTGTACAATGATAGCAGTAAACAAAATAAACAAAAATGCACACAGTTTTTATGGTGGAAACCCTCTCCTGGAGAAAAACCACCTAAATGTTTTTATAATAATTCTTTAATATTCAACTCCAATTGAAAATAACGCTCCAACTTCCTAGAATCTATAAAATCATTCTTCTTCAGCTCCCACTGGATGTACGCTCCAACGCTCGAGATTCTTCAGTAGTCAACTGAATGAATGCCCCAACACCCAATGATCTACAACTCACCCTAGCACCACCCTACCAACCTGAATTTTTCATGGGCTTGGACCTACTGGTGAATTCATGCACCAACCTAGCACCACCCTACCACCCTATAGAAGAATAAAAGAAGAATGGACTCCCATACCAGGGAAAATGGTCCAGTTTACAATGATATAGAATGATGTAGAAGAAGAGTACACACTATAACATAACCCCAACTATGACACAACACCCTAATGATGATCCTAGACCTTCTGACACTACCTCTTCAACTATTGGCAGATAGAAACATGTACAATTTTTACAATGACTTAGTACAATGATACCTTTACAGTGACTGTATGCAGTGCTGCCCACTTGACGTCTTCATGTGATGAACTTCTTGCTGCTATTCTACACCTTGATTTCTTCTCTTGTCATGCTATCCTCTGTTGCACCTTTCTTTGCTTCGCAACCCTATAAATTTTGGTCCTTTGCAGCCCTTGACAACACATGATCTAACTTTTTCTTTCCTTCTAGGAGCTTGATATTGAATCTGGTGTATCTATGTTATTTCAGATCCCCAATATGTCATTTTTGGTTTTGTAGTATTTCTCGAAGTATTCTTTCCAATGCCATAGGTTTGACCCAATTTGGCTTCTTCAAGAGAGATTTATTCCTAATCTCTCACAATGACCTAATTATGGACTAGTTCAGTAGAGTGAACTTGTATGGCGTTCCACGTGTCACTGTTTCTTCATTCAGCTCTGAAATTGATATAAAAAAACCTACAGTCCGTACACTATCTGCCACTTTTTACAGAATTTCAATCCGATACTCAGAGAGAGAATTAGGATTATTTTCCCAAGGTCACTTCTTTGAGATGAAGTTCAGGAGCCTACAAAAATATTGACTTCCATAGATCATATATCTGAAAATATTGTGCACCTTGATCTAAAATTTTTACAGGAGCTTCCTCAAGATTTCTGCTTCGCCTCATAAAATTTTTAGCTTCTTAACCTTCGTAGAAAAAAAGTTAGAGCGAAAATTCCACGATGACTTGTTTCAGGTAGCGAAATCCCTACTTAACGAGGATATGAGGATCACAATTTATATAAATGCTTAGGTTGAGAGGGGATTCAACAAGTGAATGAGGGAGGGATTTTAGGATCTTAAAAATTATTAATTATTGAATTTTCAATGACCCATTCCACAACCCCATGGGATTTTAGCCCACTAACTGGGGTTACAAACTTCAAACATGAATATCTCTCAAACCATGAAGAATTACATGGCGTGCCATATATCAACATAAGCATCTCGACAAGTAGAAGCCATAAAAAATATTATTGACCCAAAATATAGTAATTTTGTAGGTCAAAATTACCATGCAAGATCGGGGTAGCCCCTGGTGCTGCTTGGGTTCACATCAATGACAACCACTGATCAGCAATCTCCCCCTTTGGCATTGATTGTAATATTCCTTTTTCGGGAATTTCTGCAAAATGGCCCTCAAGGACGCTGTATAATGGAGGAAGTGTAAAAATAAGCTGAAATGGGGCTTGGATCCCCTTTTTAACTCACTAAAAACTTCTCTTCCAGAAGTTGAGCCCAAATAAATGACTTTAGTTGGGTTATTCAGATCTCCCCAAACTAGATCCCGTAAAGAATGCTCAAAGAGAGAGCTTAAAATAATACATGAAAAAAACCATTAAACTCTGCAAATATGAATGCAACATAAGATGAAATATATTATAACCATCATGTACATTAGTTTATCAACAACAATATACAGAAATATCATGAGGAATAAATCCCTCATGCAATGGGAATCAATCTCCAAAGATTAACACATGAAATACAAGAGATGCAACAACTGTATAAAATGCCGGGAAGCAGTGACAGCGCTGTCTCTAGGAGTGTAGCTACTGCTATAGATGTGCATACATTAAATATGACTGAAATATACAGAGAAATTCCCAAGAATAGAAGAATGGGCTCCAATACAAGATTTCTAGCCAATCTAGGAGAGATTGCTAGAAATGCCGGAAAATGTACAATGTGACAAATGACTTGTCACTGCAACTGAATCAAAATCAGAATGAGGATATGGCAGATCTGAAATACTCATGCCCTCTTATGATAATGTTCTCAAGAAAAGGGTTGATCCCTTTCACTCAAAAACACTCCTCCTGACAAGCTCTGGTGACCCTCCCAGCAACTGCCTGCATAAAATAATGCAGTTTCTTCCCAAGACTGCGCTGTGAGAGATGTTGAGTGATTGGCCTGGTACCAAAGATCTGAAATGAAGCCCGGGAGTCTCCTTTTCTGCTCCTCCAAATAATAAGCAAGAATTCCACTGAAGAACAAGCCAAGATGACTCTACGAGTTCCTCTGTTGCTGCTCCCAGCAACACAATGTTTTCTGCCTAACAAAATAACATTGTAGCTGAAGGTACAAGCTTGGCCAAATACTGGAATGAGGAAATGAAGCTCAAACCCTCTCCTTCCTTGAGGATGAGGTAGGTATTCTCGACCGGGAACACCCTTGGGTACAAGAACACTACAACCCTGCTAAACAGCCTAGGGATGCAAGTCTCTGTAGACCCTACGAAAATAATAAGCCAATGCATAATGAAAATGGGTTGCCATCTCCTCCTTATAAATAAAATGAACTCCTCTCACCATGGGTCCCATTCACACTTGCCACCTAGCTCAATCAAGTGGAGCCTCCACTAAAACTGCGCTGCCCAAGTAGGTTCAATGTATCTACACAGTTTTAGTTGACTTGGTCAAAATGACTAGATCAAGCATGATCCAATCCTGTTCAGACCATGTGGTGCTCAAATCAGCTACTTTATTATGCCTCCTTTCACACAAGGAGTGTTATTTCTTCATCTAAAGGGGTTAAGGGGTCTCCTTACCCATTTTATTCAACAAAATAAAAATATGCAAACTATAATGTTCCATTTAGCTTGAGGCTAAAAATTAGGAACATTACAGTCCTCCCCTCCCACATGTTTCTTTTCCGAAAGAAACTCCATGGAGAGAAAAAAATTCATCCCCCTTCTTCTCTTGTGGCCTTCTCATCTACAATCTCCATCACTGCTCAAGATATGCTGCAATAAATCTGTCCTCCGATGCTTCCTCCCAAATATGCAAACCGGAATGGTGCTCATCATGGAAATATAGAAGGTGTAGGTGGAAACCTTCTTTCTGTGTTATGGCCTCCTCAAGGTAGGAGAGATGATATGCATGGGAAAAATGTATCCCCAATGATGATCCTCTCATCCATGCTATCATCCAAATAAAAATCTTAACCCCTGGTATAGGCAATGTGTTGGGGCTGAATGGAGAGTTGGGCTTTTGATTCCCAAGGTGTTTCTCCCTCCATTTGTGAGACATATGGGGCTGCTTCTATCCTTGGGCTGAAATGGTATGGCCTTCAAGAATGGCCCAAGTTTCCCCATCAAGAAAATCAGCCATGATATGCCCCCTCAAATTCTCCAAGTGGTTTTTCCCACAAGAAGAGAAAAGTAGCAATGTGGAAATCATGGTTTTCCCATGGTGTCTCCTGCAATATAAAACATATACAATGGGGATAATCATGCTCCCAATGGGCTGTACATACAATACTCTCCAAAAAATTCTCCTCATAAGTGTACAAATATCATAAATACAAGGGAGAAATATGCAATAATAACAAGCTGTCATAGGACAACCGGAGAGTGAATCATAGTTCCACTCATGGAACCAGCGCAATGCACTTTTGGCCTGCATCAAAACTAAAAAAAAAAAATTCTTTCCCAGCCACTTTTTTGCTGCCACAAACATCTCATAAGATGGAAACATGAAAATACAAATTGGTGCCAATGGTGCACACCAAGAAGCATGTGGCTTCCCCCACAAACCACCATTAAGGTAGCCAAAATTAATGCTACAAGTAGCTACAAGTACATCATACAAAATGCAAGAAGGGATGACCCCCCTTGATAAAATATGTTGCTCATATAAAGTAAAGAAGCACAAAGCATAATGTGAAATTATACCTTCTCTACCATGTACTTGAGACCTTGAGCTGAAATGGCTCATCTGAATGCTCTCCCTCACCTCCAATGAGTAGGGAAATGGTTGTGCCAACCTCTCAAAAATCATCTGGGCTATGCATCTATCCATATGCTGATATAGATCATGCTAAATGCCCTCCCAAATGAAATCCTCTTGGATATCAAAATATGCATCAAAGTGCATAGCTAGAAAGTCCTCATATGTTGCATGCAATAATTTCTCCTTGAGACTAGAAGCTCTAGTCAAGAAGATCCTGCCATCAGTATAGATGACCATCTCATCAATCATGTACCTGTCATCTCTATCTAGGTCATCAAGAGTCATGCATGCATCTAGATCCTGGGAGTACTATAATAAGAGTTGAGACCTCCAATCTAGATCTACCCTCCTTAGAGACAACATTGGTAATCTGCAGTGTGATGCTCCCCTCATGCTGCTGCCTGCTACTTTGACATCCCCCATGCCAAATTCATCCTCCAAATTGCTACCATGCCCATCATGCAGCTTCTCATGCTCAAATAACGATGGTGCCCTTTGGAAGTTGGCCTCCCATGAGAAGTTATCATCCAAAAGGAATCTCCCAAGCTGGGTCAAATTAAGCATGAGTGGCCTCCATCCACTCCCATGTGTGAAAGAGTCCTTCCTCAAAGGAAGTATCCTCTTCCTCTCCAAATATATGGAGCATTAATCTTGCATCATGAAGATGCCATCCTCTATCCCTGCAGCAAACTCTATCAGTGCAGTGTAACTAATGAGAGTGGGTGATACTAAAAATGAGAGAGTGTCTCCCTCCTCCTTGGGTTTACCCCAAAATCTCTGCACTGTGCTGGACTCCTCCAATTTCTTCACCTCTCTGGAATCCAAGAGTGGTGAATCAAGTGACAAGATGCCCCTCATCATCTCTAGATCAGGTGGCCTTCCAGTTGGAATGCCTCCATATAGTGAGACATCAATCTCGGAAGTGGACTATATGTATGAGTGGACTTATTTTTCCCTCTCTTCACTATGTTGTACAGTATCTCTCCCTTGTGAAAATACTTTCCGGAATAGATAAGGGTGTATCAACCCTTGCTTCTGATCCTTCTCTTCTTCCTCCATCTCACAATCCCCAAATGTTGCTGTAAATGGCTTTGGAATTGTGCTTTGGTTCCCACCTGTTGAATCTCTTGGAATCCCTTGCATAGAAACAAGGACTCCTCCCATGGAAGCAATGGCTCCCTTCTCATCTCCATGTGGTGATGGTTCTTCCTCCAATATGACAGCGCTGTTATATTTAATATGATCATCCTCCCCATCAATAAATGAGATTACCTCATCATCAAGGAGTGACCCTATATCTTGGTCATCTCTTGAAGGAAGTACCTCCATGTCTTCACAAATGGAAGAGGGCCCTTCACAAAATAGGGGTCTTGCCTTTAGCAAGCCATCATACATGTTTTCATCCCCTTCAGAAATATGGAATGGAGTTTGTTTCATGGTTTCCTTCAATGCATGCAAAGTGTTTGATGTTTTGATAAATAGAGATTCACGGTGATTTTCATCAAATTTCCTCATCAACCCTCTAGTGAATCCATCATATTATTATAAATTTGCATGATAACATGAAATAGAATTTTCAGACCACAAACCATGAGACATACCTTTGAGTTGCACCACTGCTGCTCCAATGGCCTCATCTCCTTCCTCCATCCTTCCGGCAATGCAAGTGGGAAATGGACTGCACTGTGGATCTGCATGTGTGGATGAATGCTCACACCCAAAGTGGTCACAACTAGGGCTTGTTTCATCCACAAACCCTCTCAGAAAATCTTTCAAATTTTCCCTTCCTATCTCCTCAAGATCTTCAATGATACCCTCCAGGGTCTGGAAAAGAAGAAGGGAAACCTCCTCTTCCGTCATTCCTCTTTTCTTCCTTCCTCTGTACATCTCCTCTTCCAAATGAGGAGCTTCTCCTTCTAATGGAATATTATCTCGGGCTTCACAGGCTGAGCCAAGATTGTAAATTTCCTCTTTTAAGAATATCAAAATTCTATTCCAGAGATTGACTGTAGGGGCATTTACTGGATATGTCACCTTTGAAAAAAATATGAGATCTAGAGGCTACCTAGCCATCTGTAGACTCTTTCTATAGAGATTTAAATATTCCTCCTTCAGGGATTCAACACTTTGGCTTGAAGCCACAGGCTGAGCCAAAGATCTTGCTTTGATACCACTGTAATATTCTTTTTCGAGAATTTCTGCAAAATGGCCCTCAAGGACGCTGTATAAGGGAGGCATTGTAAAAATAATCTGAAAGGGGGCTTGGATCCCATTTTTAACTCACTAAAAACTTCTCTTCCAAAAGTTGAGCCCAAAGAAATGACCCTAGTTGGGTTATTCAGATCTCCCCAAACTAGATCCCATAAAGAATGCTCAAAGAGAGAGTTTACAGCAATACATGAACACAATCATTAAAATCTGAAAATATGAATGCAACATAAGATGAAATATATTACATCTATCATGTAAATTATTGTATCAGCAACAATATATAGAAATATCATGAGGAATAAGTCCCTCATGCAATGGGAATCAATCTCCAAAGATTAACACATGAAATACAAGAGATGCAGCAACTGCATAAAATGTCAAGAAGAAGTGACAGATAGGAGTGTAACTGTTGCTATAGATGTGCATACATGAAATATGACTTAAATATAAAAAGAAATGCTCAAGAATAGAAGAATGGGGTCCAATACAAGATTTCTAGCCAATCTAGGAGAGATTGCTAGAAATGCCGGAAAATGTACAATGTGACAAATGACTTGTCATTGCAACTGAATCAAAATGAGAATGAGGATATGGCAGATTTGAAATACTCATGCCCTCCTCTGATAATTTTCTCAAGCAAAGGGCTGATCCCTTTCACTCAAAAACACTCCTCCTGACAAGATCTGGTGACCCTCCCAGCAATTGCCTGCATAAAATAACGCAGTTTCTTCCCAAGACTATGTTGTGAGAGATGGTGAGTGACTGTCCTGGTGCCAAAGATCTGAAATGAAGCCCGTAGTCTCCTCTGATGCTTCTCCAAATAATATGAAGAACTCCACTAAAGAACAAGCCAAGATGACTCTATGAGTTCCTCTGTTGCTGCTCCCAGCAACACAGCGTTTTCTGCCCAACAAAATAACGATGTAGCTAAAGGGATAAGCTTGGTCAAATGTTGGAATGAGGAAATAAAGCTCAAACCCTCTCCTTCCTTGAGGATGAGGTAGGGATTCCCAACTGAGAACACCCTTGGGTACAAGAACACTACAACCCTGCTAAACAGCCTGGGGATGCAAGTCTCTGCAGACCCTACGAAAATAATAAGCCAATGCATAATGAAAATGGGTTGCCATCTCCTCCTTATAAATCAAATGAACTCCTCTCACCATGGGTCCCATTCACACTTGCCACCTAGCTCAAGCAAGTGGAGCCTCTACTAAAACTGTGCTGCCCAAGTAGGTTCAATGTATCTAGACAGTTTTAGTTGACTTGGTCAAAATGACTAGATCAAGCATGATCCAATCCAGTTCACACCATGTGGTGCTCAAATCCGTTTCTTTATTATGCCTCCTATCACACAAGGAGTGTTATTTATTCATTTAAAGGGGTCAAGGGGTCTCCTTACCCATTTTATTCAACAAAATAAAAATATGCAAACTATAATGTTCCATTTAGCTTGAGGCTAAAAATTGGGAACATTACATTGATGGAAACACAAGTACTCCCCCTACAATTATGACAGATCTTCCTAAAACATTCCCTCTCCCTTTGACATCAATGGAAAATTGTAACTCCCCCTGAAACACAACCATCTTACGGACCTGTGCACACCTCCACTCCCCTTTTATATTCTGAATAAGGAAAATCTAATGAGAACTTGGGAGAATCCCAAGCTTCTAGTGAAGATATTCCAATGCTTCACGAGTACTCTTACGATCATCAACGCTTCTTTCCCAATCTCCATCTGTAAAGGCTTGAATAATGAGATTGTTACCCTTGGGATACCACAATCCATATTCTGATGTTCCCTTTAGATATCAAAGAATTATTTTGAATGCAATAATATGTGATTCTTTTGGTGCTGCTCAGAATCTTGCTACTTGTCCAACTGCTTGCATAACATCTGGCCGGGAGGCTGTTACATATGGAAGAATACCAATCATAGATCTGTAGAACCTTTGATCCACATCCTTAGATGAGTCATCTATGCTCAATTTTCAACCTATTACCATCAGAGTAAGGATGGGTTTGCAATCTTCCATTTTAAATTTCTTGATAATTTCCTTGATGTACTTGGCTTGACATATAAATATTCATTTCTCTTGTTGAGATATTTGAAGCCCTAAGAAGTATATTAGCTCACCAAGTAAAGACATCTCGAACTCACTTTGGATCTTTGTAGAAAAGTTCTTACTTAGTCGATCATCATTTCTATCAAATATTATATCATCCTCTTTAGCTATTATACATGCTTTAGTTGCTTCATCCAGAACATATATGTCGTTTGGAGCTCGACTTGCTGTAGCCATAATTTCACCAAACCCGCCTTTCCTGATTTCACATTTTTTGGAGTTGAATAGTATTATGTGTCATTGATCACACAATTTTCCAACACTGAGCAGATTGTGATTCATGTTTTCAACCAATAGAACATTCTTGGCTAGAGCATATTTTCTTCCGAGAGTGACGGTACCTGATCCTATAACATTTTAAGATTCATCATTTCCAAGGACACGGTTCCATCCTTCTTCTCTTTTAGAGATACAAATTTCTTTCTATCTCCAGTCATATGCGTTGAGAAACCGCTATCAACATACCACACATATTTGTTATTTTGAGCTTTAAGAGTGAGAGCACAATTATCAGTGTTCTTCTTATTCCATGTTCGTTCGTTCTATGGCTTCGAATATTCTTCTAGAGGATTTTCAAGTCTGCAGTCTTTGGCTATGTGTCCAAAGTTTTGACATTTGTAAAATTCAGTATTATTTATTAAATTTTCAAATCTATTGATATTTCGTTGAGCCTTGGGAGGTTCATATTTGACAAATCTCTTAGAATTGTATTGGTTCCTAGGTACGTGCGACATTCTACAACTTTATGACCAAATTTCCCACATGAATAACAATAGCCATAAACAATATGTTGGTACCTGGATGGAAATCTTCGTCGAGGAATTGTCTTCCAAGGATGTTCTTGTGAATCTTTTCCAATGAAGTCTACATGCATGTCAGATCTCATAGGTTCATTGTATTTTGTTGTAGAAGGTCCTGCTTCTTCTTCTTTGTAACCGAGGCCAGTTCTATCATTGTAAGATCGTTGATTGTTGATGATTTCTTCCAATGCCCTTGAGCTGTTGGCATAGTTTTGGATAGTTTTTCCCTTCTTCACTTCCTTACACAATGAGAGTACTTCAGCTTCTAATGCTTCCCTTTCTTGGTTGCTTTATTCCAACTTCTTTTGAAGTGACTCTTCAATACATTTGTGTTCTTCAACTTCAATTTTGAGACCTTGAACTTGTTCTTCAAGAGTATTGGAATAGATCTTCTCAACCTTGAGCTCTTTTATAAGCTTGATTTCCTCCTTAGAAAATTATTCTATGGTCATCCCTTCTTCTTCGTTGTTTGATACCTCTTGTTTAATGTGTTTGGAAATAAACAATACTCTCTCATTGGCTTCTTCTTTGTTGTCATTGTCTTCATTGGATGATTAGTTAACTTCTTTAGAGAGAAATTTCCTTTTAAATCCTTTATTTTTTCTTTGCTTGTTGAATTTCTTAAAGCCTTTCTTTTCTTTTGAGTTTCCATCACTTCTGTTCAGACATTTTGTTGCGAAATGCCCAACCTCACCATAGCCAAAACATATCAATGAATGTTTACCCTTGAATTTTCCCTTACCAATTTTTAGTTTTCTCGTAAAGTAAGCATATTCTCCATCTGAAATATCGTCTTCATCAGATTCCTTTTCTTCACACTTGCAGGTGCATGTCTGCGCCTTTGAAGGTTGTTTCTCATTATTGGTTTTCTTAGATGCACCGAACACAATTTCTAGATGCGAAGTACCCTCTTCTTCATCAAGTCTCATTTCATATGCTATGAGAACTCCATGTAATTCCTCTTGCTGAGTTTTTCCATATTTTCACTATATTCTAAGACCGATACCTTTGGGTTGAATCTCCCTGGTAACGTTCTAAGAATCTTTCGTATAATAGTCTTCTCGTCAACAAGCTCTCCCAATCCTTCCAAAGTGTTGGTTATTTCATCAACGTGTTGGAAGTATGCAGAAATGTTGTTATCTTCTTTCATTTTGAGTTGCTCAATTTTTTCTCTGTAGATTTGAAGCTTTGCTTCTTTGACATTTGAGTCACCTGCATATATATTCTCAAGCTTGTCCCATAATTTTTTGGCGGTTTTACAGCCCAACACCTTATGATAAGCAGATTCAATAAGTCCACTAATAATAATATTCTTTGCTTTTGCATAATTTACCAAATTCTTCTTACCTTGTTCATTCGCGGTTGATGTAAATCTATTTTGAATAGTGTCCCATACTTCATAAACTTGCGCCAAGAGATAGACATCCATTATTCCTTTCCAGAGTGCATAATTATTTTCATTGAACAGAGGTACACCATTCTTGGTATGCTCCATGACCTCCTTCCAGTTGTTAAACTGTTATTGAAGGAACCAAGCTCTGATACCAATTGTTGGAAATACTGAGAGGGGGGGTGAATCAATATTTCTTTCAATTATAGCATTAGTTAATCTTCAATTATTATCAGTGTTTGTACAATGATAGCAGTAAAAAAAAAGAAACACAAATGCACACAGTTTTTAAGGTGGAAATCCTCTCCGGATAATTCTTTAATATCCAACTCCAATTAAAAATAAAGCTCCAACTTCCTAGAATCTAGAAAAGCATTCTTCTCCAGTTCCCACTCGATGGACTCTCCAATGCCCAAGATTCTTCAGTATTCAACTGAACGGATTCCCCAACACTCAATGAGCTACAACTCACCCTAGCACCACCCTACCACCCTATAGAAGAATAAAATAAAATTGGACTCCCATACCAGGGAAAATGGTCCACTTTGCAATGATATAGAATGATGTAGAAGAATAATACACACTAGACCATAACTCCAACTATGAAAAAACCACCTAATGATGATCCTAGACCTCTTGACACTACCTCTTCAACTCTTGGCAGATAGACACTTATACAATTTTTACAATGATGTATTTACAATGACTTAGTACAATGATACCTTTACAGTGACTGTATGCAGTGCTACCCACTTGAAGTCTTCATGTGATGAACTTCTTGCTACTGTTCTACACCCTGATTGCTGCTCTTGTCATGCTACACTCTGTTGCACCTTGCTTTGCTTCGCTACCCTAGGAAGTTTGGTCCTTTGCAGTCCTTGACAACACATGATCTAGATTTTTCTTTCCTTCTAGGAGCTCGATATTGAATCTGGTGTATCTCTTTTATTTCAGATCCCCAATATGTGATTTTTAGTTTTCTAGTATTCCTTTGAGTATTATTTCCAATTCCACAGGTCTGACCCAATTTGGATTCTTCAAGGGAGATTTATTCCCAATCTCTCACAATGACCTAATTATGGACTGGTTTAGTAGAGTGAACTTGTATGGCATTCCACGTATCATTGTTTCTTCATTCGGCTCTAAAATTGATATAAAAAAAACTACAGTACGTGCACTATCTTCCACATTTTACAGAATTCCAATCTGATACTCAGAGAGAGAGTTATGATGATTTTCCCAATGTCACTTCTTTTAAAAGAAGTTCAGGATCCTGCAAAAACACCGAATTCCACAGATCATATCTCTAAAAATGTTGTGTAAATTGATCTTAAATTTTTACAGGAGCTTCCTTAGGATTTCAGCTTTGCCTCGTAAAAATTTCAACTTCTGAACCTTCGTAGAAAAAAAGTTAGAGCGAAAATTCCACGATGACCTATTTCAGGTAGCGAAATCCCTACATAAGGAGGATATGAGGATCACAATTTATATAAATGCTTAGGTTGAGAGGGAATTCAACAAGGGAATGAGGGAGGGAATTTAGGATCTTAAAAATTATTAATTATTGACTTTTTAATGACCCATTCCACAACCCCATGGGATTTTAGCCCACTAACTGTGGTTACAAACTTCAAACATGAATATCTCTCAAACCGTGAAGAATTACATGGTGTGCCATATATCAACAGAAACATCTTGACAAGTAGAAGCCATCAAAAATATTCTTGGCCCAAAATATAGTAATTTTTTAGTTCAAAATTACCATGCAAGATCGGGGTAGCCCCTGGTGCTGCTTGGGTTGACATCAATGACAACCACTAATAAACAATAGTAAACCCTAATTTTCATACCTAAAGCTACACTGATGGAATGATGATTCACAAAGGGTATCTAGTCTCTTTGATTTTGATTCCAAGGCTTAGGGGATGTTTTAAGGTGATGGTAGATGAAAAATAGGCTTAATAAGCAATTATGGTTGAGTTCTAATCAATTTTGTTGATTGCTACAAGATGTTACATGATTGCATCTAATGTAGGGGAATTGGATTCTAGTCATCAATGTGAGAAAAATTGTCCACATGTTGTGACTAGGTGGGTTCAAATATGTAAGGAAATGTACCAGCAAAGGTGTCAATACCTTAGCTGTCTGTTACACTTAGAACAGATAGGGTTAGTCTAGTAAATGAAGAATTCGAATAGTCAATTCGTGTCAGTTTATGTAGCTTCAGTTGGTAATATTTGGAAAATATTAGGAAAATAATATTTTTTTAAATAAGAAGAAACCGGTCCTCAAGAAGGAACCGAACAATCATGTAAAGGCTTATAAAATGTAACCCTGAAAACAGAGTAGAGGGGGATTTTGCAGTAGAAGACTGAGTCAAGAGGTTTTGCTCCTTGTTTTAATAAATTAGTAGACTTGTTGGTATCTGTGTGTTATTGAAAATTTCCCAAGGGACTCATTCCTTCGACTTTGGGATTTCTAAGTATAAATCTGAAGAATTCAATTTCTGTGTGAAAATCTCCTATTTAATCTCTAGGTGTAATTGAAACCATTTCCTCGGTGTGTGAATTGAGTGTATAGATTCTGTGTAGAAGATTCAAGGGAAGACAAATAGTTGGGCTCTGTTTGAAGAGCGAAGCCATAGTAAGTCTATGTTTGTATAAACACATTAAACCCTGCATGAAGGTTCGTAAGTAGCAAATCCAATCTCTTTGTGAAATCGACTGAATCAACCATATCCGTTGGTTACAACAGCAGAAAGGAGGGTAGTGTTATAGATATGCTTGTGTTAAATTGAATCATTGAACCATGTTATCTGTTCATGAACTGTGCGCATTTTAATCCTGTGCGGATGGTTCAATAGGCATAGATGAGTTCGGTCCTCTCGATGGAGAGCACAAGCG
The DNA here is from genome assembly GCA_034641835.2 of Pinus albicaulis. Taxonomy (NCBI): domain Eukaryota; kingdom Viridiplantae; phylum Streptophyta; class Pinopsida; order Pinales; family Pinaceae; genus Pinus; species Pinus albicaulis. The sequence goes on from CM076581.1 coordinate 688,499,833, forward strand.
GTTTCAATATCCAAACATGGACCATGTTTAATCTTACCACGGATGCCTCTGTTTGTTAAATCAATACCAGAGAAGACGAGTTATAAAGAAACAAGCTAAACCGCCGTGGGAATGCTGAGTTGAGTGCATTCTAAACTCATTGGAGGTTGAGTGGTTTTTTAGTATAATACCACCGGTATCGCATGGCATTTGGCCTGAAGGTGGTTTTTACCTTTAACAACACGATCCAATAAGTTTGGACACGTCAGTTTCATAAAACCGCTTGTATCGCATGTTGTGGAAGTGGTAAAATATCGGCGTTTATCTAAAGTGATTCTTGTTCGATCATGAAGGCAATAGATCCAAGGGAAATCACATACAAAGCTACGAGGTTGATAACTTAAGGTATGATCTATTGTTCTTTGAGTTGATAATTGTTTATTGAATAGTGGATGTGTGGGGCCCGTGGGAATGCAACGTAAAATAAAATGTCTTGTTCCTAGAGTTAGATGAGTTTAATATCGTAAGCTCAAGGGTTGATTATTTATTTCAAAGGGTTGGAACATCGATTCATATTATTATAATAATATGATCTGGTTAGTCTAATCTCCAGTTACAAGCCATGGTGTTATACTTCCAAAGGATTTTCGAGCTTGGATTTTAAGGGAATTTGAATTCAAGGACTTATAATATTTTGAAAGGAGTTGACATTTTTAGAATAATTTTGGAACTATGATACATTTCATACATCAAATTTCATAAATTTTATGAATGAAATTGAAATAACAAATTAGACAGATTCCCAAGCTGAAAAAAAATATTGAGAGGACTGTGGGTAGCTCCCCTTAGCGCCTACATTCATACCTGCTATCAGCATCCAAACGAATTATAAGGAATCTAGAAGAGATATGAAGGTGGGGAAATATGGTGGAAGGTTGGGAAAGAGTGTATAGGACCTTTCCAAGCTTATCTCTATTCATTTTCCCATATTGCACAAGGGGAAAAGTCAAACTAATGGTCTCTTGCAACCTTGTAATGTAATTTTTATGCACAGACAGTTTGGAGGAATGAGTGGAAGAAAGGAGTTGAAATAGATGGTGATATAGAAGATGATATTTTTCTTGTCCTCTAAACCAATAGACCTTATATATACAAAAAAATTTATTAAATAACAAATATGTCATGATTTAAAGGAATGATAAAAGGATAATAGCATAAAATCAAATTGCAAGGGAAAGGATAAGCTGAATTTAAAATAGAATCTAACTATGGTATAAAAGAAAGACCATATTTTTTTTATTTTCCTCATAGGTATTACATCCAATATTTTCAAGAGAATTGACTAACCAACCTGCAAAGAAAACCTTTTTCACATAAACCAGATTTGTAGAATAGTGAACTAGTAACCTGATATAAGTACCCAAATTCATAAGTTGATCAAGTGAAAATGTTATGGGGTCAATTTTTTTATTAATTTGGAAGTTTTTAGGCTTAAATAAAATTGGAATAAACTTGAAATAAGCACATTAACATGTGTTAAAATTTAGTAAAAAGTTATTATGAAAACCAGAAAATTTCAAGAAAATTAACTAGTAGGCCAATCGAAGTAACCAAATGCATAAGTTAATCAAGTGAAATTGTTGTGGGATCATTTTTGTGATTAATTTTAATTTTTTTATACATATATACAATTGGAATGAACTCGAAATGACTTTATTATCATTTGATAAAATTTAGTATAAATTTACTATTGTTTTTCCACAGGAAACTTTAAAAAATTCCATAATTGAGAACTAGTAAACCAATCCAAGTAGCTCAATGATGAATATAAATTTGAAATTTTTTTATAAGGATAAATAATAATTGTAAATATATAAATAAGCTGCAAAATAACTCACTTCAATCATTTAATTAATATAACCTATAATAAATGAAGCATGAATACTAAATGCAAAAATAGGAAATCAAAGAACAAGAGATGTAAGTGTACAAGAAATGCAAAGAAGACAAAGAAATTGTACAAAAGGACTCTGAGGCTCCTAGGATGGCCATGCCAAAATATACTCAGAGTCCTATGAAGGAAACAAATCCTTAGAAGCTAAAAATGAAACCAAACTTCATTATTAGAATCAATTTAAGTACATATCTGTTGGAAATGAAAGTAGAGTTGCTAAATAATAGGTTTTCTTCACAAGAAGACTAAAGAATCCATATCCATAAAGGCTAATTCGAATTTTCACTTATAAAAAATTATGGGGAAGCATCCTCCTTGAAAGGAGTTATCTTTCCCCTCCAAAATCCCTCATTAAGTGTATGTTCCCAATAGTAGAAATATTCATTAAATATTGAGTTATCATTTCACCTGTAGTAGGGATTACATCCCTATATTTTCTCAAGCAGTGGAGCTCCAGAATATATCAATAATTTCTTGACATCCTATTAATTTATTGGTCCATCATTTATAATTTTGTGGCATGGAGAAAGTACCTAAATTCTCTCATTCTGCAGATGTTTAGAATTTACTCAATATTATCTCAATATTTTGCAAAATAAATAATATTAGACACATAATGAGCAAGAGAAAATCAATTTCCTAAGGACCCATTAAGATTATGAATTAACTCTATAAAGTGAAAGTAATAGGGTTAAACAAATGTTTAAAGTCTCTATTAATGAATAAATGGGCCTTAAAATATACACAATTTAGAGGCCCATCATTTGCCAACAAGGCCACTCCATTAATATGTTTTATCGAAATGTTGAGATAAGAAAAGCATAAAAATACACAATTTCCATGACTAGAATAGAGGAAGAAAGACTATCGAAGTTGCAAGGAAAATTTTCTCATGCATGGAACTCTGCATCCAATTCTTAGTATATTGAAAGTACATTTCCATCTAGTCTTCTTTGGCATGCATGATTTGGACATCTTAATTATGATATTCTTTATTTTTCGAAATAAATGATGTTTTTAGTTTTCTAAATATTGTAATGAAATTGAAGCAATTTGATTCTTGTATCGTAGGAAAACATAACGAACAACCATTTCATGAATCTTCTTCTAGATCACATAGAAACCTTGCACTAATTAATTCTGATTTGTGTGGCCCTATCCATGTTCCTTCTACAAATGGAAATAAATATATGACTTTATTGATAATAACACCATAATTTGTTGGGTATAAAAATTGAAAAGTAAATAAAAATCTTTTGAAACTTTCAAAAAACTTGCATGCATGGATTCAAAATGATGCACAATTACATATTGGCTTTCTTCATAGTAATAATGGAAAAGAATATACTTATAATGAATTTCAAAACTATCTTCGAAAACATAAGATTCAACATCAAACAAATGTTCCATACGATCCTAACCAAAATGGTGTAGTTAAAATAATGAATAAGACTATCGTAAATATGCTTCACTCAATATTTTTTTAAAAATGTAATATTGATGTTTTGGGATGATGTAGTTCTATGTGCAATATAAATAAAAAACAAATGCACATCTCATGCTCCAAAAAAAATACTCCTTATGAAATGTGGTATGACCACATTCCTTCAGTAAGGAATCTTAGGATCTTTGGTTCCACTTGCTATGCATTGATTCTTAAGGAACAAAGAAGAAAAATTTATGCAAGGATTCAAAAGTGCACCTTCTTGGGGTACTCATCTACCACTAAATCATATCATCTCTATGATGAGCTTAATAAGAAGTTTATAGTGTCTAGAAATGTGGTTTTCTATTGAATCTTTCAAGACTAACAATATTATTGAGTGACATCTTAATCATTTGGATAGATTTAATTATTAAAAAACATATCAGGAATTTGATAATGAGATTCAAACTCTTGAAGGGGGGATCTCTATCTTGGATCAATCCACGAATATGCTTCTAAATCACTTAATTCCCCTCATGAAGTTACAACCACTTCTTTAGATTAAGAAGATCCTTTGAGTGATGTGATTGAAAAAATTGGAAGGATAAATATTCATGTGACCCCATCTCAATAAAAAAAACAACCTCGTGTTGTATTTCCACAGCACTAGAATCTAGATCAGGGTCTTAGAATCACTGACATTACCAATCCAATATACCACAACAAACTACTTTGCATAGTAGAATATAAATTGCAGTAAATAAACACATGCACAAATATGAACAACTCCTTTTGGCGTACCCTGAATACAACTGTTGGCCCTTCTACTCCAAATTTGTAGCTCCTAACTCTCTTAATAGTCCTATTCCTTTAGATCAGTGAGCTTGACTTCTCCAACTACTCTCTAACTTATCGTTAGTCCTTCAATGCATCAACACATAGAGAATCATACCGAGTTGTTCAAAAATATGGTTGTTCGCGGCTCTCAACTTCCCATTATTGCTCCTCAGATCCTTTGGGGCTTCTTCCCTCTAATTTTTTCTCGTGCTACTCTAATGAAGAAAACTTTGAGCTAGAGGGCTGCCATCTATCACTACAATATGTCCTTCTCCAACAATGAACTTGGGCTAACTCACTCAACTATCCTTTGTCCTTAAAGGTGTCAACACTATATCTTCCTATAAATATGCCTCTCTTAGTATTCCAAGTGTCCTTCCATGCACTACACTTAGGGCTCCTTTGAGCACCTCCTTCCTTCCCTCCAACAACCTTGATATTACTCAACATAAATTTTCCAACCTAGATTCTATCCTCTATCAACAAATCCAACTCAAAAATATCAACACATACCTTCTAGAGCTAGTGAATCTATTGTATACTTTCTAGTCTAGTTAAGGTTTTTATTAGTCGATGCCAACCCTATTTTTTTTCCCAAAAACCCTATCAACAGTTGTGTCTTTCCTCCCTTTACTTGTTTCCTCTACTCACTTCTTGTAGCTTTGATCTGTTGTGGGAAATAGGCCTTTCATCCCCTCCAACCAACCTAGAATAAGACCTTAGTCCTTCTTCTACTCTCAAAAAAAATTTGGACTGCAATAAAAAGAAGAAACCACCCTAAAATATTTCACAAACAACCTATAGTTGATCCCTTTAGCCTCAACCTGCCTCCTTCTATAGTTGTTCCCTCAATCGATCATGAAAAGAAACAATACTTTACTCTTTACTCCTTCACTGAGCTCCTCAGATATGTGACCTATATTAAATTTACATTTATGTGCATACGTTTCTCTTGGATAGTGAGAATGGTTTCTCTCCTCATCTCTATTTATGCACTTCTACTTCTGGAAATGTTTAACCCTTAAGGGCTTATCCTGAGTCTAGGTCGACTTAAATTTAGTGTCACAAGCCCACATGAAAACATAAAACAATAATATCTCCATTTATAAAAGGCATATCTTGGTGCTTCAAGTGGCTCCTTACTTCTTTAAGGATTCCCTTTCATCACCAAGTGTCATGTATTCAAATCTCCTTATGGTTTTAGCCCCACACCTTTGGGTAAAAAAACCTCACCTTGATTTTTAAGCCCATAAACCACTTTTGTGGAGTCCTTTCCTCCAAAACCCTGAACCCTATGGGTTGGAGTACCTCCCAAGCTACCAATCTCAATAATCCCTCTTAGCAAGGGAGGTACTTCTAACACTAATAATTTTCCATGAACATCATCGGTGACATTAGCCCATCTAGCGTCCATCACTGCAGCATACTTTGTATAATGAACCACGCTATATGGATAGTTCCTTTGCCTCATCTCATCTGAACCTAAATACCTCAAAACCTACATAGGGTTGATCCCTCTGAAGCCAGACTCCCTGTAAGTCTACATGATCTCGATTGGATCAACCTACTATTGATATCCTGTCTTACAAGGTCAATCTGAGTTGTGATTGAACATGGGCCATAACTATCACAACTCAACCCTGCAAGCACTCATCCTCCTAGATGAAACACAAATCGTGCACATCACTCTAATCTATGATATGCAACATCATGATCCAATGGATAAATTAGCCTCCTATTATGGTGAATCGCAACACCCCCTTATTTAACTTATTATTTCACGATAATAATGGGGAGGCTTTTCGTAAATTTTGGCCAAATCACTTCTTAACATTTTGTTTTGGTTAAGCGTCCGACAATTTTTTTAGATTTTTGTTTTCTTCATAATTCCATTTTGTTTGCTTCATTGCATTCAAGTTTTTTCTAGCTTTCCATTAGTTCTCATTTTCTCTCATTTGGATGCACAATTTTCAAATGGTGCTCATCTGAAGTTCGATAAATTTTACAGCCTATGTAAACAATGTATATTATTTTAATTTTTGTAAATTAATTGTAAATATTCATTTTTTAGATATTTTTTATTAATTAATTCATTTTTCAGTAACGATCCTACAAAAATTCCACAGCCAAATTGTAGAACAATTAAAATTATGTGTTTTTCCATGGGTCTACAATGTCTAGCATTTTAAATTAAGGATGACCCATAAGAAAAGGAAAATAAAAAAATCTCGTAGAAATTTCTCATGTCTTTGATTTTACGCTGGGGCCTTTGTTTTGGATAAAGCATGAAACCAGTTCTGAAGTTGCGGACTATCTATTGCAGAGATGGCGAGTCGCAGAGCCATTGCGGGGTGCAAAGAGTCGTTGAGGGTTGTGGATGGTTGTTAGGTGGGTGGCAGAGTGCAGACATGCAGTGACACAAGTGGCAAGAATGACTGATAACAAACAGAAATAAAGACTCCAAGAAGCAGAGCGAAGTGTAGAACAGAATGAGGAATGATGGAGCACATCAAGGCAACCAAGCAGAAAAGAAGAAAAGATTGCCAGTGGCGAGAGAAGATGGTAGATAAGGAAAGAAGAGAAGGAAGGAGTCAGTTAGTTCTGTTGTGTTTTTGTTGTGAATAGAGATCTGCAGATACTCTGATATCGAATGTAATATTTTGTAATGAAAGATTAATATAATGCAGAGATTCTTTCTGTGGTCATGTTTTTTGTGTTGAATGAATGTCTAATAGTGTATGGTGTTTTATGGGATTACTTAAAATTTTCTAATATTTCTATTTAAGGTATTCGATATTGTAGATCCCTTCATCGAATGTTATGTAATAAGAGTTGTTTCATGCAAAATCATAGTGTATTTATGTTATATAATAGAGGGCTAGCCTCACTGTGATGTTGTGGTTCTGGTTCTCCTATCTCAGTAAGGTCACGACATGCCTCGGGTGAGACTCCTTACTGTCCTTTGAGAAAGGTGAAAATGTCAGTGTTGTCTTAGACTACAATGGGATCTTGTTGGCCTCTAAGACCGGTCTTTGGTCTTTCCCATAAGTCATTATTTCTCCAACAAATGGTTCCATTTTCGGGACCTGAAACTATATCGGAGAACTAGATCATGGTGTCAAGGATATATGAGAGGGAAATATGAAGTTGGTGGGATAATCATGTAGATCGGTTCATATCACAACAAGTTGAACTCTGAAATTAGAAGGAAAGGAATATAAAATATCAGATCCTATTTTCTAAATCAACGAGCGACTTGTATGAGATCTTTTGTGGAAAGTTTCCTGAGGAGCTCTACAATTGGTTGCGAAGGCTCCAGATCAAAGAAAACTCTGGAGCATTACGTCGATCTGATCCTGTCGTAGTTGGACGTATGTAGATCTGAAAACATTGCATAGGTTGGATACTGATCTAACGCAAGTAGAAAATTTTTGGGTTCATTCCATAGTAGAAGGGTATATTGTGGAATTTGTGACTGAATGTCATCAATATTTCGTTAAAGCATAAGTTATCTTCAAGTCTGGGTTGTGAGGGAAGTTACTGAAGGAAATTCCCTTGTGGATTAAAGCTTTGATAGTGGACGAGGGACTAATGGCTTTCCCAAGTCCCAGTATGGAAGCCTAAACACCTAGTACTGTGGGAAGGACTTAAGGGAGAAATTATACGGAAGGGGAAAGGGGGAGCTAAGGAAATGGACGCTAGAAGTTCCAACATGTTAAGATATCTACGAGCATATTGGAGGGCGCAAATCGCCAAGAAGTGGCGACAGAGGGAAATATAAGAGTTCGAGAAGAAAAAGAAGAATGTACATCAACGAGAAGAGGCGTTGCAGATGACAGTGGAGAAAGGACTTGAGATAGGGCCCACAGGAATGGAGGGGTCCACTCAAGAATTTAGACAGGTTCATAGCAGCCCATCCTGAGAGGAGAAGGGAAATATGTCTAATGAAGAGGAGGACACAAGCCCCGAGAATGATTCAAATGCTTAGCTACACGTTGTGATGGAAAAATTATTTAAATAAGTATCGACGACCTCAATGCAAGGTAATCCTATTGCCAAAATTCCAAGTAGAATTTTTCCTAACCTTCCCCTAGTAATCTATCACCCACCGGAATTTTTTTTGATAAAGTTGCGAAGGTCAAGAAGAATAAATAATATTCAATCTAGAGTGCCAGTAAACATTAGTAGTAGTGCTAGTAGAGGAATTTCTCAACCAGGAACTAGAGGGTTTGTACTACTTCCACCAACACAAACAAAAATGGCAAGGTCATTTACTAGATATCCTTAGTTTTCAGGAAAAGGGAACGACGATGTAGAATAGCATGAGTATCTGTGTGAAGCAATCTGGAGAGATCACCACACGCCAGATGTTGTCAAGCTAATTGAATTCCAAACTACGCTCCAGGAAATAGCACTACGATGGTTCATTAAATGGTCCAAGGTACACCAAAATCCAACCGTAGATGACATCAAGAGGGAATTTGTGTAGGAGTTTAAATTGTCATAGACTAACCAACAAGGGTTATCTGAGCTATGGGAGATTAAGCAATGAGAAGAAGAAACCGCTTGGGACCTAATGAGAAGATTTAACGATGCAATTGGGAAGTTGAGTTACCCAATAGTCCCAAATCATCAACACGACTAGTTCATCAAGGACCTTCTACTTCTTACTAGGACACCGTTAACATAGCAGAATATTGACACACTCCAATATGCACTGGAATAGGCAATTAAAATTGAAGAAATGGTCGGGTACTCACAAGAATTGAGGGGAGGGATAACCGCACAAGATCCTTCCATACTGGGACTACAACATCAAATTACAAGTCTAATAGAGAAACTCAAGGATATGAAATTGACACGGAAAACGTGACCCAATGTACGGTGCAAACATTGCTTGCTAGAAGGAAATATAGTCTCTGAGTGCCCTAGGTTGTGCGGAACCACTGTTGGAACATCATTAGCAGGACCAAAAGGAATGCCGCTAGTGGGAGGAGTCGCGCAAGTAAATACGCAAGGACTGTACCCTGGAAAAACACATTTATATGGCTTCCCAAAATAGCAGAATACAACTTCAAATGAATATTATGAGATATAAAAAGGATTTGGCCACCCCCCTCAACTGTGTCCCATTCTATAGAAGTACTATAATGTCCTAAAAAATGTCTACTTTTATTTTTGTGCCTCGATGACCCATCACACAGACCAGTGTAGAGATTTGGATGCACTGGTCAATAGATTGGATAGAACCTCTTACAGGGTAAACGAGGCTTCACAGGGATGAGGAAGGTCAGGAATGAGAGGGGGCAAGATGGGTTGAAGAGGGCCCCTAATATGCTACAACTATGATCAAGAGGGCCATGTTGAAAGGTAATGCCCATTACCAAGAAGGCCATGATGTTCTCATTGCATAGTAAACACACATGCCACAGAGGATTGTCCTAAGTTAATAAAAATTTGAGAAGAAAGAAATAGACAGTGGGGTGCTAACTTGTTCAATGCAAAGCCAAGATTGTCTGAGGTGCAACCTTTACCGAGTATGGCCATAATAACCAGAGGAGGAAAGAAGATGGGAGACGATGCAAGAGAAATGGATCCATTAAAGCTGATAAAATTGACATCGCCAAAGAAATCCTATGACTCCAAACAACAAAGACAATACTTTAGAGAAGCGGTGGAGATGTTTTCAAAATTAGGCATCCACAGAGACCTACAACAAATAAAACCAGCGAAAGAAGGAGAAAAGGTTGCAATAATAGGTACGCTAATAGAAGAATGGTTCAAATTATTCCTAGCATCATAAATGATGTGCAAATGCTAGAAATTTTGAAACAGACTTTGAAGACAGTTGTGGGAGGAGGAATGGAGCATGTAAACCCAATCAATGTTGATCTTTCAGAGAGGCATGTGCGAAGGGTGAAAATAAATAAGCGACGGACAGGGAAGGAATTATGGATAAATGCACAAATTGTGGGTTTCCAAATAAGGAATACAATGTTGGACTTAGGTTTAGATGTAAATATAATTCCAAGAAAAACCTAGGAGGCGTTAGGTAAGCCTAAGTTGGCATTCTCTCCCATACAGTTACGTATGAAAAATCAGTGTTGTATTGTACCAGTGGGAAGATTATAATATGTTGAGATGGATGTGGTAGGGGTTAAAACCTATACTGATTTTGAAGTGATTGATATTATGGGTGATAAAGACCCATACCCATCCTTGTTGGGGATTGACTAGGCATTTGAGAACTACGCAGTCATTGAATTAAAGAAGGATTTAATGATATTTTAATATGGAGAAGTCAGAGTGGTTCAACCACTAGATCCATATCAAGGGCCTTGGTACACAGAAACCGTCGACACCAGAGAATATGCAAGACTCCTAGACCAACTATAATAGATGATAGTAGGAAAAAGAGAACATTATATTAATCTGACGACAGAGGGGAAATTAAGCTGGTGGGGTATTCAGAGCTCTAAGGTGGGGTATGAAGTCGCATGGGAAGACTAGCAGCAAAGAGGGTACGAAGTCAAAACCATAATGTGCTTTGCCATTCGCGGAGTCAACTGGATCGGGATAGAGGTAAGAGGCTACCCCACTCTTACTAGCATGGAAACTGTTAATAATTTTATCAATAAAGTAGATGATATCATCCTAGAGGAGCATAAAGTTTCTCTAATGAATGTGGTGTTGCAATAAAATTCGGCGAGGTGGTGGGGAAACCACCACAACTACCTTCATAGTTGGGAATGGATGGCGAAGGCCATGAGAACGAGACTCCAAGCATCAGCCAGACTGCAACCAGATAAAAATTACAGGGGAAATTCAGACCCCCATTCCCACATAAAATACTATGAAGACCGATGGGAACTAGAGGAATATCCCATATCCTTGTGGGTGCATAAATTTGTGCACTCATTGGACATAATCCCACAAGCATGGTATCTTACGGAAGAGGAAAAGAGACAAGCCAGTAATTGGGAATTACTGGCCGACAGGTTTGTAAAGAGATTTTCCTTCGAAGAAGACACTTAACAGTTAACAAATGCCTTGCAAGCCGTGAAAAGGATTATGCTCTCCCCAGGGCCCATGGATATTGCAGAACAACCTTCTTTAAATAAGATACCTGAATCAAGCTACTGAGAAGCAGTGGCTTGTGGTAAGCTAGATCAGGAAATGGATGATGATGATCTAGAGAACCACAAACATCTGTCGTTCGAAGAAAAGGAAAGGGAGCGAATAATTTAGGATGAGCCTACCACAGAGGGACTAAAATAATTTCCGTTAAAGATCAAAAAACATAATATCAAGAGTGTCGAGAAATCCAAATTAGCTTCCATATGAGACTATTGGGATGAACAAATGACAAAAGAGATTTTTGATCTAAAAACAGAATATGAAGACCTGTTTCCATCTTCTGTAGTAGAACTGAAGGGCATCAAAGGAGATTTGGGGGAGATGCGCATAATGTTGAAACCAGAAGTGAGACCGATGAAACACAGGCCCTATCAGTTGAACCCTAGAGTAAAAGAAAAATTGAAGAAGGAGATAGAAAAAATTCTAGATGTGGGGTTGATATTCCCAGTTGAGGAAGCAGAATGGTTTAGTCTGAGAGTCATAGAGAAAAAAAAATAAAAGTTGGAGATAAGACTATGTGTAGACTAGTGGAGTCTAAATAATGCATGTGTGTATGATCATTTTCCTACGCAATTCAGTGATTCTGGACAATGTAGCAGGAAATGAGGCCTATTCCTTCCCATATTGGTTCTCTAGGTCTCGCCAAGTCAGGATAACTAAGGAGGACAAAAGAAAAACCACATTTACCACCAAATGGGGCTCCTATGCTTATCATGTGATTCCTTTTGGATTGAAGAACACACTAATGGTTTTTTCAAGAATATTCATAGCAGCATTCAGAGAATACATACACAAATTTATGGAGGTTTACATGGATGACTAGATTGTATATAGTTTATTGAAGAAACGTGAAAGTCTACTTTGTATAGTGTTTGATTGGTTTAGGTAGTTGCAGATCACTTTAAACATAAAGAACTGCATTTTTGCAGTTCCCTTGGGAACATTGCTGGGTCACATGGTGTGTAAAGAGGGAGTATTTATGGACCCCGCCAAGGTTGCGGTAATTTTTAATATGTACCCTCCGTAGAATGTTTAGCAATTGAGGTATTTTCTAGGGCATATAGGCTAATATAGAATATTTATCGCAACTAGTCCCACATCACTACCCAATTGGAAAATATGCTTTGGAAAACAAAACAGTTCACGTGGACTGAGGATTGTAATAAAGCACTGGATGAACTAAAATAAAAACCAGCCAGTGCACCTATCCTGACATACTCGAATTGGGATAAGAAATTCCTTGTGAACATTGATGCTTCAGGCATTGTGTTGGGGGTAGTGCTAGCACAACCAGGAGAAAAAAATGTAGACCATCCAGTATATTTTACAATATGGAAACTATCAACCATAGAGAGGAACTACAAAACCACAGAAAGGGAAGCTCTTGCGATGGTTTACTCCCTACAGAATTTTTTCCACTACTTGCTCAGTGGTTCCTTCAAATTATTTACAGACCACTCAGAATTAAAGTATCTGGTAAACAAACCAGTGCTGGAAGGCAGAATATGTAGATGGATATTACTGTTCCAAGAGTTCACATTTGAGGTTATAGCAAAGCCGGGGAAATTAAATGTGCGGCCCGATCATCTATCAAGACTGGAATTGGGAGAGAATCGTGGGTCAGTCGACGATCAGCTACCAGATTCGGATTTTTTTCGCGTGGAGGCTATCCCATATTACTTGGAGATAATAGCAACATTTTTGGCTTCAGGAAAGTGCCTGGAAGAATACACGATAGTGCAAAGGAAAGACGTAGTCATCAGGGCAGCCGACTACCAGCTTATTGTAGGCCATTTATACAATATGGGACTAGATCACATCCTGAGAAGATGCGTATTAGACCATGAAAGACTATAAATTCTATGGGAATGCCAAAATGGAGTTGCAAGAGGGCATGTTGGAGGAAAATGTACTGCAAGAAAAATACTACAAGTAGGGTTATGATGGCCTACAGTGCACAAGGATGCTAAGGAGTACGTAAAGAAGTGTGATGTATGGCAGAGAACTGAAAAACCTTCACACAGGGATGAACTACCATTACAACCCATCAGAGCGGTATAGGAATTTGAAAAATGGGCAGTTGATTTTATAGGACCTATAGCCTCAGTTGCACGACATTCACAGGCAAGGTATATCATAACAGCAACTAAATATCTAACCAGGTGGGCTAAGGCAACACCAGTAAAGGATTGTATAGAAAATACAACAACTAGGTTCATTTTTTAGAACATCATTACAAGATTTGGTTGTCCAAGGAGCTTGACAAGAGATCAAGGCACACATTTCATCAATGTCATAGTCCAATCGTTGCTGCAAAAATTTATGATACAACACCACAAAAGAAGTCTGTATCACTCGTAGGAAAATGGGAATGTAGAAGCAATCAACAAAATTTTATAAAGGGGCCTGAAATTTTTTTGCAGTGGAAACTGGGATGATTAGGATGAGAGAATTCCAACTACATTATGGGCATACAGGACCACGGTGAAGATATTGCACAATCAGATGCCATTCCAGCTGGTGTATGGAAGGAAGCGGTCGTACCAATATATTTTATTGTTCCTAGCCTCTTTATTTATACAAAAAACCATATGTCTGAGGAAGAGTCTATAACAAGGTATCTCCAAGAACTTTAAGAGTTGGAGGAATCAAGGTTCCGTGCGGATTTCCACCAATTAGTCCAAAAGCAGTGCTAGAAAGCTTGGCATGATCAACATTTTAAGAAAAAGACATTCAACATTGGTGGATGTGTACTAATCTATGACAGTAAGTTCCAAAAGTTTCCAGGGTGACTCCAAATGCACTAGATGGGGCCATTTTATGTCATAGAAATATTGGATTTAGGAGCTATAAAGCTCACACAGTTAGATGGAGTAATACTGCCTGGTTGGGTGAAAGGTGCACGCTTGAAACCCTTCCCTGAATGATCAGTTACAATTTTACTTAGAATAAAATATCTCACTCGAGATAAGTCTATAGGATAGGTTAGTTAATAAATATATCACACCTGAAATACCTCTGTAGGTTAGATGAGTTAGTTTTCGCAAGTTTGTTAAAACGTCACCCACTGAATAACACTTGTGTCATGAGTATTCCATCGATACCCTGTTGCGACATGGGGACCATACCACAACCAATTGGGGTCGGGGAAGATTTGTACAGCCAAACTACATCAACCACCATTCCTTCATAATTATCGATCATTTAGGTGTCAGTTCGTAGTGTCAGCCAAAAATTTGAAAATATTTTCCGTAATTAGAAACATCACTCCTTAATAAAGTTTCCACATCAGTCCATAATAATTAGCCATCACGTACGTCCAATTTCTGAGACCACCGTTAGCAGAGTCAGATTCCACCTTATCAAAAGTAACCACCCACACGATCGTAACCATGGATGGAACCTGAAAAAATAATTAGTTATCTAGTCACATCAAATCCCACCATGCCAAAGCTCCTACTTAATATGCATGGAGGAAGGAAAAACCAGAGTGTCGAAAGATAGAGAATTGGGAGAGAACGAAATTGTTGTAATGATCAGACACATCATTCCAGAAGAGCTCCAAAGGTGTAGACCACCAAAAATAGTGCTATACTACAGAAGAAACATCGTGACGAAGATGATAGTGTCAGTGGTGGAACCAGAGCTTGATCAAAGAATTCAAAAGTTGGAGTCACTGATAGGAAAGTATGAAAATGCTACTCTAATAGATACAAAATTCACTAATTCATTTCATTTTCCAGCATTGAAAAGGAATATTTATATCGAGAAGTATGTTAAGGAAGGTGGCAGTGAAGCAACACAGGTCCATCCGAATTTTTGAGGAATCCAAAGGTCTACAATTATCCATTTGCGGAGCCTACCAGTGTTCTTCATGCAAGGATAAGAAATGCAATGCATAAAGCTACTAATAAACATAATTCACAATGATTCCCTATGTCTTGTTAAGGAGATAAATATTCATGCAGATGACATTCACCATCTCATCAGGATATCAGTGATAGGGAGCGATGTGGTCACAACCTTCCAAACTACCTCCAAGAGAGAGAAGAAGGTGGGAGAGAAGGATTATTACAAAAATTATGACACTAATAGAGGAGGAAAATGGGAAAAGATAGACCTGATTAACGTGCCCATTGTAAAATTTTCATGCTATTTGGTTGTGGGAAAGACCATGAGGCATTATACCAAAGTGGAGTGCACACTGGACACTATCTCAGTTGCGGAGCACTGTGTCTGGGGGGCACAACTTAATTAGTGTGCTTTCTTACTACAATAACTCTTCGAAGTATATGAGGACAACTTCAAAAAGGCCACATGATTCATTTATGGATATTTGATAATGACGCTAGCCATGTGGAAGTGGTGCTCGCCAGGGAAGAGGTCACTTGCAGAGATAATTGAAGACCATCAACTAGCCCTTAGGTATACGCCGTGGAAAGTCTTGGGGGATCCCAACAACAAGGATATAGATGAAGAATCGTTTACACAATGGTACAGATTGCTACTAGATTTTATACTCGCCTAGCAGATAATTCCTAGGATGTTGCTAGACGAGTACTCTGAACAAATATGGTTTGGAGTCTCGCATGGTAATACGTGGCTCAGACCTCACTGCATCATGATGGATACATTTCAAAAGAGACCATTGAATTTCCAACTAATAGAGGAGGCTTTTCATATGGAGATCATGTCTTGGACATTAGTAGTAGGGGAGATTCGGGACAAGAAGCACATAAATTCCTTCGAGGCCATGGTTCCCCAGCCACTTCTAGGAGAGACACTAGTGGATGCAGCTCAACGAATCTCTTAGATACAACTCCAACCACTACTGAAAAAACTGGACACAAGGGTGCAAGAATTCAACAGGGTAATTCTAAGTATATGAGTTGCGATCACTCCCTTTCCTTCATGTAATGAATTTCAAGCTTTCAATACCATGTTGCCTTTGATTATGACCCTGGTCCTCACCGCTCTCCCTGCCACCACCCTCCATTCACAACCTCAACTGAAAATCATTCCCCTTTGCAAAACCAAAGAAGCCAAGCCACCCATCCCAGGCCCCAAAGGAAAAAGGGCCAAAATTGTAAAACCTGCCCAAGTTGTGAACTTAACAGAGGAGGACCATGTACAACAAATAAGTACAGGAATTCCTATTACTGAAGAACTAGAGAAGGGTACCCAAACTCACTTAACTATGCCACAACACAATCCTTCATCATCCCAGGGCACCCCAACATCCTCCCAGAACACCTTGAACTCATCACCACACACCTCCCATACTTCCAAGGACCCTTCAACCCACACTGTATCCATTTCCATGACCATTTCTGATGCAATTCCAATAGGAATGGTTACAACGATTGACATCAAGGAGGAAGTTAACTTGGGTACTGCCCAAGTAATCGTGGTTAACCCATCCTTGGTAGAGCCGGGAACTTTCCTTAATTTACTTATTCAAACATAATTGCCAATGGTTGAAGCTACACTAAGCGAAACCCATTTTTCTAGATTTTAACAATCCTTGATAGAATTACCTCCATTCATATCCATTACTCCATCCACCCTCAATCTAAACCCAACTCAAACCCCGATCACGTTGCTGAATCAGCCAAACTCCCCGTAGGAAAAATCTGACCGATCCATTGCCAGCGGCTAGCTGCTTAGGGAGAGGAATCCAAGTCTTGAGGCAATGTGAAAAGGGGACCTCTAGGGGTGGACACCAAGTCAACTGTTCAGTTTCATACAAGAAACAACACGATAAGCATAATCCCTGCACAAAGATCTGGTTCAAAAGCATGAACATCAAAACAACAGGTAATGTCACTTACTGAAGAGCACCACCAGCTGCAACAGGAAAGGGAGACCCTTAGACAACAGATCAATGACGTCATCGAGAATTTCCAAGGATTATGGCCTTCAGTGACAGAAGTAGTTGAGGATTCCCCAACAAATATGTGGCCATGTGACATTATGGAATGCTCCCTCCATGTGAGGGCATCATGCACAAACCTGAGCTATAAAAATTAGGAACTCTGACAGGCCCTGTCAGCCAGATCGGCGTTGTAAGATCCAACCACAGTCTACGCAAAGAAGATAACCCAAAAAATAGAGCAGATGAATCATCTCAAGGAGACATTGGGAAGTACAGTCACTAAGGTGTACACATTGCTCGAGCAAATCCATGAATGCTCAAATTTACTATCCATGAAATCTCAACCTATATTTGAGAAGTTGCACAAACTCATTACAAAAATTAAGGGAACCACTGACCCAGTTTCCCATAGACATCTATATGATTAGGCTGATGCTTTACAGATGTAGATTCAAGAAATCGAGGAAAACTCCACCAAGACCAAACAACTCCTTCACGACCTTAGGCCTCTAGTCAAACAAAAAGCAGAACTTATTTAGCAACTGGTCTCTGATTCAAAACCTCAATACAATGCAACATTCGCAGACCTACCACAACCAGTCAACGCCACTCACGTAGACAAGGTGGCTCATGCTACAAACATAACGATGAAGACTTGGGAGGAGGCAATCGTTGAATTCCTTTAGCTCAAGACATAAGCTGTGAAGAAAGTCCCAAAATTGGGGCCTTTGTTTGAGTAACGGGAGTCGAAGTAGGTTCAACCAGAGTGAGCAACAACAGAACCGGACCAACATGGGGGCACAACAAAGGACCACATGGAGACCGCACCATCTGAGGAAAATTGACTCGGGACGAGTCAATAGCTTGTGGTCGGGGCTTGTTGGGGCCTTTGTTTTGGATAAAGCATGAAACCAGTTTTGAAGTTGCGGACTATCTGTTGCGAAGAAGATGAGTCACAGAGAGCCACTGTGGGGTGAAAATAGTTGTTGAGGGTTGCAGATGGTTTTTGGGCAGGTGGCGGAGTGCAGACAGGTAGCAACACAAGTGGCAATAATGGCTAACAACAAACATAAAGAAGGACTCCAAGAAGCAGAGCGAAGCGCTGAACATAATGAGGAACGATGGAGCACAACAAGGCAACCAAGTGGAAAAGAAGCAAATACTTCCAATGCTAAGAGAAGATGGTAGATAAGGAAGGAAGAGAAGGAAGGAGTCAGTTATTTCTGTTGTGGTTTTGTTGTGAATAGAGCTCTGTGGAGACTTTGATAATGAATGTAATATGTTGTAATGGAAGATTAATATAATGTAGAGATGCTTTGTGTGGTCATGATTTTTGTATTGAATTAATGTATGATAGTGTATGGTGCTTTATGGGATTACTTAAAATTTTTCTGATATATCTGTTTAAGGTATTTGATATGGTAGATCCCTTCATCGAATGTTATGTAATAAGAGTTTTTTCATGCATAATAATAGTGTATTGATGTTAGATAAGAGAGGGCTAGCTTCACTTTGATTTTTTGGTTTTGGTTCTCCTATCTCAGTAAGGTCACGACAAGCCTCGAGTGAGACTCCTTGCTCTCCTTTGAAAAATGTGAAAATGATGGCATTGTCCTAGACTACATTAGGATCTTGTTGGCCTCTGAGCTCAAACCTTGGTATTAGGCATAATTCATTCTTTTGCCAACATTTTACCTCTAGTTATTTTGAATCTTACAATTTCCAAGATGATTTGAACCTCTGCATTGCACTCGTTGATCTTCCATCCACTTTAGTCACATTCCTTTCTTTCGAGTCAGAGCCTCTAACTGGTAAATCTTGGAATCTTGATCTTGTGTTATTCATTCTTCCGAGATTTCCATTTATCTCTATTCTGAGCCTCTTAATTTCTCGGATTAGTGAGATTTTGGACTAATATAATCTTGTTGGCCTCTCGTCAATTTATTCAGTGCTATATAGTATTACTTATCATTATATTCACATGGATTCCTCTTTTCTCATATATGTATATTTACGTTGTCTCCTATGTTATCATGATGTTTGAGAGCCTGGATGTGTTTTTAATTATAATTTAGTCTAGCATTTAAGTATTCATTACCCTAGATGATTAAGTAAATTTAGGGATATCCATTCTTCATGGTGTATGCACATGGATCTTAACATTCTACTTTCATTGGACATATATCCTCACATGTATGTTTGGGCCTCTTTTACTCTTCACGGAAAATCATCCTGGCTAGTGAAAACTTCATAATCGGTGTTTCACTTATGTTTTGGTCTTTTCCCCACTATTGGATGCTCATCTCATCATCCTGATCAAATTTTAGTGTGCATCCTCATTTTCTTTTCAAGGCATGCTTAAGAAGCCACTATGATGATGCAACCAATTGGCAAGGAAATTTGGAACACGCAAAGGTAATGAATCATGGTCAATTCATGTTTGAATTCTCTTTCATTTGAATTTTTGAAATATTGCTCCATAGTTAGCATACAAAATTTAAGTCCTCTCTGTATACACATAAGCATTACATTAGTTGGGAATTGGTATTGATTTTTAATAATTTTTGAAAATATTGAAGTTGATATGAAATCTAAAAAACGAAGAGAACAATTACTGCTGCAATTCATAGTGATTCACATCCTCATTTTCATTTCTGATGGATTTTATTTACTTCAAATTCCTTGAACATGAATCATAATTTTACTAGATTTACTGCTTGCCTTAGTTTAGATTTAATAAGTTATGATTTTGGGCTAATGAAAACTTCATAGAATACAACTTCTTCGTGCTTCTAATTCCAATTAAAAAAAATGGTTATCTTCTGTTGGAGAAAATTGATATATTTTAGGTAAAATTTAAACAAAAATATTCAAATGGTAAGTCTCATGTACCCATTTTCATCCTTTTCTATTTCTTTCCATTTTGTTTCAGTTTTTTTTTTAGTTTTGTTGATCTTAAATTATGTTTTGCAGGACTTCAAGAATTGTTTCACACCCCTGCTTGCTCAGTTTTGACACTCATTCTCTTGGTTTTCTTTCGTGTTCTTGGACGAGAAATAATGATGTTTATGAAAATACCTAAACTAGTGAGTCCCTAAACCTTCAACTTGTTTCACAAGCATTTATTTTATTGGAACTGTTATCCTTGATAACAACTACGTTTGTCTAGGTTGGTCTTAGGTAAGTTAGGTTAGGTTATTAGGGTGAAATAAGGTCATGAAGTTCATTAATATTCAAAAAATTTATATATGTGGGGGTCTTAAACGTCATCATTAAGGTGATAGGTGTCAATGTTAAATAAAAATCTCAAAAATATCTCGTGCATAAGTGAAATTGGCCATTTCATGTAAATTTGGCACTTCTACACAAATTCATAGTGAAATCAGTGTAAAACAGTCAGAATTCACTACGAACTTGCCAAAAAACTCTATTTTTACAACGAGCTGATTTTTTGGTATTTTTGAAGCATTTAATCTATTTCAAAGAGCATATGAGTCATCATAAGAGTTTAGGAGTGTCATTGGGACACCTCTTGATGAAGATCGCTTAGCAAAAGGATGACATGGCTATCAGCACACCATTTTTTCCACCTCACCAATACACAGCTCATATTCAAATTCGGAATATAAGGACCTGAAATCTAGCATAAAATTTTGCCATATGATCATGGTTGTTGACACCTCAATATATCAGTTTGGTTCAATGGAGATGGAGTAAGAAAAATTAAAGAAAAAAGGGCTTCAAGATGCTTGTAGTGGATGACCTCATTGCCACTGGAAAGATGGTAAGATACACTTTTTGACCAATTTTGTCTTAGAATACTCTATCAAATCAATTACAGAGCTGTAAGCATGTTTTTTGGAGATAAAGAGTAAAAATTTCAAAATCTGGAAAAGTTAGGCAAGTTCGTAGCTAGCTCCAAGCTTGAAGCTGAGTTTTTGCTACAAACTCACTGTAGAATGTTTTGAGGTAAAAATTCCAAAAAAATATCATGACAGGGGTGAATGAAGGAATTTTTTTACCTTATTTTACCTAGGGAAGACCCTCCAATAGTCAAAAGGGTCAAAGGTTATGCAAAAGTTATATTTTGGGGTACGCTGCGGAATGAGCGCTATGAAATTTCCTGTACATGAATATTTTAGAAGTCAACTTCAAGTTCAATTTATGACCCAATGAAAAAGAATTTGGGAAATCGAAAGGTTTTTTTTCTTCATCACAAGCCCATATACAAAAACCTCTCTCAGTGTTTGCAAAGCCATCATGGTTTGGAAATTATGCACTCATATTTGAGGCCTATTTTTCATAATTTTCGCTAACCAGATTTGTGTAAAAATTATAAAATTCACCTTGGAAGAGGTCCATCTCAACATCCACATGGCATAATGACACATCAACAGTCTAATATACTCAGAAAATTAGTTGGTTGCATTTGATAAGGGTTATTAAAGGGATTTGTTGAACTATTTAATGAAAGAAGTGTCCTTTTTGTATTCAAACTCTACCACACAAAAAATATCCTTATGAAGTCTCCAAGTGATGTAATCCTATTTGAAATAGGTATCTGAGGTAGGAATTCGAAGTTAGAAAGGTGGAAAACCATTTGTATGAGTCCTCACTCTATAAATAGAGGATTTTTGAAGTTAGAGAGTGATTTATGGATGTAGATAACTATGCTATCATGTAATTTTCATTTAGACAACTAATACATAGTTGCAAAAGACTTTGCTCATACATAATTACTTGGCATTCATAATTCTTATGCTCCAACTTTTTTTATGCATTATGTTTGTAGTCAGAATTATTTTTGTAAGATCTCATGTGCCTCAACTTCGATGAATGATTCTTGTTTGTGATTGATTTTTCAAGATGAATCCATGCCCAATGGTAGCCATCACTCATCTTCCACCTCAAAAAAATCATCTAAAAACGTCTGAGAGTTGGCCATATTCATTTTAAATATTGTTTATTGAATATCATATCTTTCCTTGAGAGAGCCCTCTCTGGTTGGAAGGGCTAACCTCCAACCCTATGTGGTTTGAAATAGTTACACTGAATTGACTGTTGAGCAGCCAAATTAGTCTCAGTTTGGTGATAACATTTTGGTGCGTCTATCGGAAGACTGAAATTCATATCATTCTAGGAGATTCTTCTCAAAGGAACTAAGCGCTTGAAGGTAGCAGGAGATCAAACAATTTGAAGGTTGTACTTCTACCTTGGCGAATCCATTCTTGAATAATTCAAAAATTCATGGCTTCATGGTAACACTACTGGGAAATGAGAGACTTATATGCAACTACAGTTTCTTCAAGGTATGCATGTGTGAATTTTTCAAAATTTTATGGATTTTCAAATCTTTTGCCCAAGGCTACATATCTTTCAAGTATTGGCCCTAAGTTTGAAGGAAAAGATTTAACCTTGACTTTAGAGCATGCATCAAAGTTTCATGACTATACTAATCTCCTTAGAGTCAAACAAGAAGATGTATTCATTAGGCTTTTATATGATTCGTTCCAAGGAAAGTGTAAAAGTTGGGTGGAAAGGGTACATGATAAATATATTAAATCATTTTCATTTTTTTGACTTATTTTCTTGGAAGCATGGATGGAGAAGACAAATTTTGTGGCAAGCTCTATTTCCATTCAGGAGTTCACAGGATGGTGCTCTGATGTAGAAGTTGGTGAGAACTTTTCTTCATCACCGTATTTTTATTTAAAGTCACATAAAGGAAATACTGAAAATAATATCATATTTTTAGATGAATTGGCTCGTGAGATTAAAAAATATATTGAAGATGTTGAAGCTCAAATTTAGTGTTATAATTTTCAATATCATATATAGCCTGTTGAAAGTTTTTTCTAGCTAAAACAAGAAGATGAGCTATTGTATTTTAACATCAAGATGGAAAAATGTTTTTTTTTTAAAGAGATCTGATGACACACAGCTGAAAGTATATGATGACATGGAAAATAAGTGTGAAGTGTTAAGCTATGACGATTTAATTGCTCAAGATTTTGAAAATATTCATCAAAAATATCATATCTTTATTGATCATGTAGCAAACTATATAGATAGTTTTTTCAGCCTGCATTTTTAGCCATGTCTTCATTGTGAGAAACAAATCCACTATTAGTTTCCATTATATTTTCCAGTTTTGATTTTGTTGGTGCATAGTCAAGCAGTCATTTTATTTCAGTAGCTACTTGACTGCCTTCACTAGCATTTTTGTATCATATGATTTAGTAGTTTCTCAACAGTATAAGGTAGGTAGGCGTGTGTGTGAATAAGCTCAAGTATTCTGAGCATATTTTCAGTATCTACATATTTAGTTTTCAACTTGTATTGCAATTTTGTTTGGTTGCAAACAATTCAAAGTTGCAGGTGTGGATGATCTCTTCAACAAGTTTGAGCCCAAGAAGAAGGCCATAAAAGCTTGAAGAATATTTCATCAAGTTCATAACTTTTAGTTTTCAATAAGGTATTGGAGCTATTGGTTCTTTGCTACACCACAGGGGCGCATCATCCCCATTGGAGCCACTGTTATCCTTGATAACAACTAGGTTTGTCTAGGTTTGTCTTAGGTAAGTTAGGTTAGGTCATTAGGGTGAAATAAGGTCATGAATTTTATTAATTTTCAAAAAATGTACATATGTGAGGGTCTTATAGGTCAGCATTAAGGTGATAGGTGTAAATGTCAAATAGAAATCCCAAAATATCTCATGCATAAGTTAAATTGGCCATTCATTTAAATTTGGCATTTCAGAGAGTATATGAGTCATCAAAAGAGTTGAGGAGTGCCATTGGGACATCTGTTGATAAAGATCACTTAGCAAAAGGATGACATGGCCGTTAACACACCATTTTTTACACCTCACCAATACAAAACTCATCTTCAAATTTGGAATATAAGGACCTGAAATCTACCATGATATTTTTCCATCTAATCATGGTTTTTGACACCTCAACATGCTAGTTTGGTTCAATGGAGATGGTGCAAGCAGAATTGAAGAAAAAAGGGTTTGAAGAGGATTGTAGTGGATGACCCTGCTTCCCCTTGAAAGATGGTAAGATACACTTTTTGACCAATTTTTCCTAGGATACTCTATCAAATTAGTTACAGATTTGTAACCATGTTTTTTGGAGATAAAGAGTAAAAATTGAAAAATCTGGAAAAGTAGGCAAGTTCGTAGTGAGCTCCAGGTTTGACACTGAGTTTTCGCTACAAACTCGTTGCAGAATGTTTTGAGGTATAACTTCCAAAAAAATGTCATGACAGGGATGAATGAAGGCATTTTTTTACCTTATTTTACCTAAGGAAAACCCTCCAACAATCAGAAAGGTTGATCAGGAGCTCAGGACCAAGTGTCGTAAAATGGTCAAAAATGAAGTTGCTCAGAATGGCTCCAAAATAGATCGACTAGAAATAGCTCATCAATACGATCCCAACGCCGTGAACGGCACTCAAATCCGACGTCGTATGCAGAAGTTATTCAACGTTGAAGTTCGCCAGTTTCAATTAAAAAAGGCCAAAATTTGACTTTGGGAAAAAATATATTTTTATTAAAAAAAGAATATTCCACAAAATATTCTGGGAATATTCCGTGGAATATTCCACAGAATATTCTGTGGAATATTCCGCTTGTGGCCAATTACAGAGCGCCACGTGGCTAGCCCGGAGGCCGCCACGTGGGCCCCCAAGTCGGATTGGAATGGCGCGTTAAAATTTTTGGTATGGAGTCAGCCGGATTCGAACGCAGGACCGGGCGGGTAATAACCAAGCGCCTTAACCATTGGACCACTGTTCGTTTGTTGTTTAATGTTGCAAACGGAGTAATATTTAATGTTTAAAATTGTTTTGGGCGGGCCCAAAAGGGGGCCAGCCCCTAAGGGCCAGCCCCCTCCGCATGGAACCACAGCCCGAGAACTTATGATCTAATTCATCGGCGCGCAATTGTTGGGGTATGGTCATGTATTTGCCAAAAGGTGCGGAGTTAATTATTTCATATGATTTATTATATTATGGTTCAACGTTATTAAAACTTCCGCATATAACTCCATTCCTCAACCACATGGCCGACGGGCGCGGTCATATGACCCCGTGGCCTTATCTCTTAAGCTCCCACAACTGGCGGTGATTATGGCGGACCCCTAAATTTTAGCGCCACCCCTATTTTGTCAGGGTTATCTGGCAGTCAGCCAGATTTAACTGGAGTTTGTTTAGGCCAACTGGCAGATGGAGTAAAAGTGCCATAACTTTGGCTAGGAGAGGTCTTTTGCAGTGAATTTTTTTTTTTATTTTGGGTCTCTTCGACCTTCTGAAGCCATTTGGCACAGGTTTCACAGCCATCTGAGGTCGTTTGCAGGTAATTTTTCTTCGTGGAAGTTCCAGGAGCCACTAGGGCCAAATCAGTTTGGGAGCTGCATTGGGAATTGTGCAGCCAGTGAATGTGGAACGAAGGTCATTCCTGAAGTTTTTCAGCATTCTGAATCCATTTCTACAGCTCGTTTTCTGTACAGGGAATTCTTCTCCTTTATTTAGCTTCGGGGAAGCTTTCGGGGTATGGGAGCCATTTCGATGTTGGGCTTGTTTGGGGGACTATGTTCATCCATTTTTGATGATTCAAAAGCCTATTTACTCATTTTTTCGACCTTAAGTCCTAAAACAATATTTGAAGGCTAATTGAGGTCTCTTCACCTCAAAATTCTCCATGCAAGTCTAAAGGGCCACCAGGGCCAATTGGGGAAAGTACTGTATAAGGTACAATTTCACTGTTTAGTGTTTGGGAAAGAGCATGTTTAGCTAATTCCTATCTTATGATTCTGTATTTACAGTTAGATCTGTCTTTCGAGACACTCATATTCTTGTATTAGCCTTTGTAGCATTTTTAATACAAGAGGAAAAGCCTAGTTTGAGAGGCTTGGTCCAGCAGATGTAGCCCAGAGGGGGGGTGAACTGCTTTATCATTTTGATGTCTTTATTTGCTGAAGATGATATGCTAAACAAAACTGATATAAATTGTTAAACAGAAAATATACATAACTTTCATACACACATAATCACCTACTGAAAATTTTATAGAAAGAGATTCATTGCAACATCTTATTACGCAAGACATCAAACTTGAAGTATGTGTATGTCAAAGACTTCTATGGTATTTCTTTAGGCAGAGCCTGTAGAGGGCCAGGTAGCCTCTGGAACTCATCCTCTCTTCAGAGGTGACATGTCCAGTGAATGCCCCTACAGTCTATCTCTGTATAAGAAATAAGAAGTTTTCACATTTTCAGAGGTCACTTGGAGTGTATAGCTCAATTTGAAATTATTGGAAATGGATACCTTGCACCCTCAAACAAGTACATTCCATTTTCAGATCAGATGGTATCGGAGCACTAGGTTTGCTTGACTGACATCACTAGCTTGATTGTGTAGCTTGAAAGGTGTCTTAAGCAGTGTTGAAGATTGACTGCTTTATTATTCTGCAAACTACTTGTTGTTTGAGTTTGCTAAAGCTCTTTTGTTCATTTTTATAATGACAACTTTCATAAGTGAGTTCTCAAAATCGTCCTCCTTCACAAGATTTTTTGATGAAGGCTTGAAGCAAGAATTTTTCATCATGATGAATATGGTGAGAGAAATGTATGAGGATGAAAGAAAGAGCTCTAGACTTCAAGAGCAGTTGAATTCCATGAGGGAAGAGAAGAAGTTGCTTTCTGACCAATTGCAGGAAATGGAAGGCCAACTTCGTATTACAAACATGAAGCTGGAAAGGATGCATGAGTTGGAGACACAACTCCTTGTTGCCAAAGAAGCCTTAGTCAAGTATCAGCTTGAAGAAGAGGTAAACAATTCTAGTTTGTCTTCAATTTCTTATAAGAATGTTTATGCTGGTTCTTTTGAGAAACATACCAAAGGCATAGGGTCCAAGTTGATGTCCAAAATGGGATATGAAGGAAAAGGATTGGGAAAATATGCACAGGGTATAGTTGAGCCAATAATGGTTGAGGTAAGACCTAAGAATTTGGGTCTTGGCTATGGACAATCTTATGGAGAAAGTTCCAAAGCAGCCATGAAGGAAGAAGGTGTGCATCAGCATGCACTTGAACAAGGGAGTGGTGAAAGCTCTAAAACCATTGATGGGATTGATAGTATTCCAAAGGGAGCTTCTTCTTCTTTTGATTCACCTTCTCATGAAGGTAATGAAGGTGAAAGAGAAAGGTATAAATCTGATTTCAATCATATTTCCTTTGATCATGTAAAGCATGGAAAATTTCCACACAAGCATTGGAAAAGAATTGCATGTTCTTTTTGTGGTTTGTTTAACCATAATGTTTCTAGATGTTGGAAAAGAATGGCAACATACAGGAAACTTTTGAAGGAAAGGAGGCAAGAAGCCAAAGTTCCAATGAACAATGCAAATCATGCGGTCAAGAAGATGAACATGTGTTGCACTTATTTCCATAAGCAAGGACATACTGTTGAAAGGTGTTGGACTCTGAATCCAACAATGCTTCCACAAAAGTTGAAGAAATGGGAGAAAGAGTATGGCAAGAATGGGGAGGAAGTTTCCATCATTGATATGTGTCAGGATGATACACATGCTGATATCGATGTGCAGTTAAAGGAAGCGCCTTTGAAATGGATTGGTAAGAAATGGTTAGAATTCTTATCCAATTAAAGTTGCATGTCTTTTGATTGAAAGCATTTTCTTTATTAAGGGAATGCAAGTTGCACGATGGAAAAGCTGAGTATGAGACTCACTCTATCGTAGCGAAAGTTATATTCATTTCAGCTTTGAAAGTACATGTACATGTGATTGAGGATCTTGTACTTATGATTGTACTTAAGAGAAAGTTGAAGGATAAACTGCATGCATGAGAATGAGATGCATGAGCACAGGGATCATGATGATTTCCTTGTATTTTAAACATGTATGTTTGATTAACTTGAAGGGTTGATTACTTTGTTTTTAACCATGCATGTAATGTAATATTGACTTGGAAAAAGTTAATTTGATCTCCAAGATTGTAAAGAGGAGAAATGATGAAGTGTTTCATCTTTGTAAAAGCCTTCTCATTTGGGAGGCAACTCTTCTTCTGGAGCGGAGGTGCCATGGATGGGCATCGTGACAGTTGGCAAGCCCACATGTTCAGGGGAATATTTCAGCTCATATATCAGCAAGTTTCATTGTTGGTTCCTGAAATTTCAGATTTGTCTGGTGAAAGAACTTGGTCGGGATTCGACAAGTACTTGGCGTATGCAGCAAAAAGTCGCCATGACGACAGTTAGCAAGGCAGGACATTTTTGGCATCAGTATGCTCTTTTGGCTGACTGGAAGAGGATATTTCTGTTCCTCAAGTGCTGTACAGTTCAGATCAGAGATTCAGTAAGCTTTTGGGGACAAAAAGCCTTCTCATTTGGGAGGTGTGATCAGGAGCTCAGGACCAAGTGTCGTAAAATGGTCAAAAATGAAGTTGCTCATAATGGCTCCAAAATAGATCGACTGGAAAGAGCTCATCAATATGATCCCAACGCCGTGAACGGCACTCAAATCCGACGCCGTATGCAGAAGTTATTCAACGTTGAAGTTCGCCAGTTTCAATTAAAAAAGGCCAAAATTTGACTTTAGGAAAAAATATATTTTTATTAAAAAAAGAATATTCCACAGAATATTCTGGGAATATTCCGCTTGTGGCCAATTACAGAGCGCCACGTGGCTAGCCCGGAGGCCGCCACGTGGGCCCCCAAGTCGGATTGGAATGGCGCGTTAAAATTTTTGGTATGGAGTCGGTCGGATTCGAGTGCAAGACCGGGCGGGTAATAACCAAGCGCCTTAACCATTGGACCACTGTTCATTTGTTGTTTAATGTTGCAAACGGAGTAATATTTAATGTTTAAAATTGTTTTGGGCGGGCCCAAAAGGGGGCCAGCCCCCTCCGCATGGAACCACAACCCGAGAACTTATGGTCTAATTCATCGGCGCGCAATTGTTGGGGTATGGTCACGTATTTGCCAAAAGGTGCGGAGTTAATTATTTCATATGATTTATTATATTATGGTTCAACGTTATTAAAACTTCCGCATATAACTCCAGTCCTCAACCACATGGCCGACGGGCGCGGTCATATGACCCCGTGGCCTTATCTCTTAAGCTCCCACAACTGGCGGTGATTATGGCGGACCCCTAAATTTTAGCGCCGCCCCTATTTTGTCGGGGTTATCTGGCAGTCAGCCAGATTTAACTGGAGTTTGTTTAGGCCAACTGGCAGATGGAGTAAAAGTGCCATAACTTTGGCTAGGAGAGGTCTTTTGCAGTGAATTTTTTTTTGATTTTGGGTCTCTTCGACCTTCTGAAGCCATTTGGCATAGGTTTCACAGCCATCTGAGGTTGTTTGTAGGTGATTTTGCTTCGTGGAAGTTCCAGGAGCCACTAGGGCCAAATCAGTTTGGGAGCTGCATTGGGAATTGTGCAGCCAGTGAATGTGGAACGAAGGTCATTCCTGAAGTTTTTCAGCATTCTGAATCCATTTCTACAGCTCGTTTTTCCTTTTGAGGAATTCTTCTCACTGTTTAGCTTCAGGGAAGCTTTCAGGGCCACGAGGGCCATTTCAGTGCTGGAGCTGTTTGGGGACTATGTTCATCCATTTTTGATGATTCAAAAGCCTATTTCTGCTATTTTCGACCTTATGAGTCTAATGGCAGAGGTTTCAGAACCAATTGAGGTCATCTTCACCTCGAAATTCTCCATGCAAGTCTAAAGGGCCACCAGGGCCAATTGGGGAAGGTACTGTATCAGGTACAATTTCACTGTTTAGTGTTTGGGAAAGAGCATGTTTAGCTAATTCCTATCTTCTGATTCTGTATTTACAGTCAGATCTGTCTTTCGAGACACTCATATTCTTGTATTAGCCTTTGTAGCATTTTTAATACAAGAGGACAAGCCTAGTTTGAGAGGCTTGGTCCAACAGATGTAGCCCAGAGGGGGGGTGAACTGCTTTATCATTTTGATGTCTTTATTTGTTGAAGATGATATGCTAAAAAAAAACTGATATAAAGTGTTAAACAACAAATATACATAACTTGCATACACACATAATCACCTACTCAGCTGCAGAAAGTTATTTGTCTTATTCCGCAAGACATCAAACTTCAAGTATGTGTATGTCAAAGACTTCTAATTGTTACTTCATTATTTCTTTAGGCAGAGCCTGTAGAGGGCCAGGTAGCCTCTGGAACTCATCCTCTCTTTAGAGGTGACATGTCCGGTGAATGCCCCTACAATCTATCTCTGTATAAGAAATAAGAAGTTTTCACATTTTCAGAGGTCACTTGGAGTGTATAGCTCACATTTGAAATTATGGGAAATGGATACCTTGCACCCTTAAACAAGTACATTCCATTTTCAGATCAAAGGTCAAAGGTTATGCAGAAGTTAGATTTTGGAGTGTGCTACGAAATGAGCGCTATGAAATTTCATGTACATGATTGTTTTAGCAGTGAACTTCAAGTTTAGTTTATGACCAAATGAAAAAAAAAAATTGGGAAATGTGAAGGAGGGTTTTCTTTAGCACAAGCCCATCTAAAAAAACCTCTCTCCTTTTTTGCAAATCCATCAAGGTTTGAAAATTATGCACTCATCTTTGAGGCCTAATTTTCAGAATTTTCACTAACCAGATTTGTGTAAAAATTATAAAATTTGACTTGGAAGAGGTCCATCTCAGCATCCACGTGGCATAATGACACATCAACAGTCCAATACACTCAGAAAATTAGTTGGTTGCATATGATAAGGGTTATTAAAGGGATTTGTTGAACTATTTAATGAAAGAAGAGTCCTTTTTGTATTCAAACTCTGCCAAACGGAAAATATCCCTAGGAAGTCTCCAAGTCATTTAATCCTATTTCAAATAGGTCTCTGGGGTAGGAATTTGAAGCTAGAAAGGTGGAAAACCATTTGTATGGGCCCTCACTCTATAAATAGAGGAGTTTTTGAGTTAGACAGGAGTTGATGGATGTATATGACTATGACATCATGTAATTTTATTTCACATAGCTAATGCATATTTGCAGAAGACTTTGTTCAGACCTGAGATTCTGATTGGGTTCTTATGTGTGTGTCTCCTTTATCTTTTCATTGTTATTTTAGATTACTCATACATAATTACTTGGAATTCATAAGTCTTATGCTCCAACTTCCTTTATGCATTATGTTTGCTGTCAAAATTATTTTTGTAAGAGATCATGTGCCTCAACTTCCATGAATGATGTGTGTTTGTAATTGATTTTTCATGTTGAATCCATGCCCAATGATATCCCTCACTCATCTTCCACCTCCAAAAAAACATCTAAAAAGCATATGAGAGTTAGCCATCTTCGTTTCAAAGCTTTTTTATTAAATATCATATATTTTCTTGAGAGAACCCTCTCTAGTTGGAAGGGCTAACTTCCAACCGTAAGTGGTTTGAAGTAGTTACACTGAATTAGTTTGGCGATAACAAGAACATTGTAAAAATGCATTTATGCACGATTTTCTTTGAAAAAATAAAATTTTCAAAAAGTGAAGCTTCTCATTTAGCTTATTATCTCTTATGACCATTATTAACCTTACTCTTTGAGAGCCTAGTTGCTTACAACTCTACAAGATAAAATTAATTAAAATATCAACATAAGACACACAGATGCTTGTCTTATTTTACTCTTTTTTTGAGACATTTGTATAGTTAGTCTTGTAGGGGTTGTTTTTAATTTGGGCTTGTCATTCAATTTTTCCTATCTGACTTTTTTTGGAGTTGGATGATTTCTTTTGATTTAGTTTGGATTTCATTTTCCTTTTCGCTATTGGATTTGGTTTTGTTATGGTTATATTGCCAACATTTATTTGGAAATGGCTTTTCCATACCCAATAGTAGTTGGCATACATGAGAAATTTTACTTTTTCTATTTAATTGAGTTTCATTTACCTTTAAGGTGTATATTTAGGGATTCCTAAAGCCCTCTTGCCCTAAATATTTTTCATAGTAGAACATGCATAATTTCTAATTATTATATTTCACCTTTTCAAGGAAATGATCGATCTAACTTTAACTCAATGGATCACTCCCATCCCTCCACTTGATAAAAGCCTTCGAGTTGATAGTCGCGGGGAAATATTTTGGAGTCAACAATATGGAAGTATTATATCCATTAGCTTAAGTCTCTTTTACCATACCACCTATGTGTTTATCAATAGGGTGATCAAAAAAGGAAGCATGGGAAATACAAGTAAACCCGTCGGTGCTATGGACTCTCGCTGGCAGTGGGGCAATGCTTGTATTGCATTAAGGACAATTTAGTCAGGGTACTGATCATGCTTGTTGGCAGCGAAGTAATGTCAGAGACCATTCATATCGATGGATATACGTTTTATCAAAAAATCTTATTTCTACCTTCTTCTATTTCTCATAGGAGGTAATCTTAAATATTAGATATTTCCAAAAATTCGGATTCATGACTTTAAAATCAATTTTCTCTGAGTACTTATCCTTTTTGAACTTATATTGCTTGAATCACTAATGTGGGACCCATGCGAAATGTTTTATTTTTTGACAGCTTAATAGAGTTACTCACTTTTAACCTTTGGATAACTGAAGTTTATCATATTTTTGCCAGAGATAATTGGTTCTTCCCGTGTGTTGCCATTGTTGTTTTTAACTTATTATTTCATGATAATAATGGTGACCTTTTTCGTAAATTTTGGCCAAATCGCTTTCAATATTTTCTTTTGGTTTAGCGTGTGACAATTTCGCCATATTTTCATTTTCTTTGGAATTTCATTCTGATTGATTCATTATGTTTGACTTTTCGCTAGCTTTCCATCAATTCTCATTTTGTTTCATTTAGATGCACAATTTGCAAATGGTGTTCATCCGAAGTTTGGTAATTTTTACC
This sequence comes from Pinus albicaulis, assembly GCA_034641835.2. Taxonomy (NCBI): domain Eukaryota; kingdom Viridiplantae; phylum Streptophyta; class Pinopsida; order Pinales; family Pinaceae; genus Pinus; species Pinus albicaulis. Next base: position 688,532,960 of record CM076581.1, read on the forward strand.
ATCTAGACTAAAAAATGTACTAAATGTATATTATTTTAATTTTTGTAAATTAATTATAAATATTCATTTTTTTAGTTAATATTTATTAAAAGGGCCACAACCAAATTGTAGAACAATTAAAATTATGTGTTTTGAGATCTCAGAGGTCTATGTCAAATCCCAATTTAAAACAAATTACGAAATCTGAAATCCCAAAATTATAAGTACTTGTAGTTTTTTTTCAACGTCCAGACTTTATTTATAAAGTAGTTGTAGTTCTTTTAATTCAATTAACATAAAAAAGTGGTTTTTCTTTATATAAAAGAAAGAAAGTCCCACTCCACGTGGCCCTCTTCTCATTCTCTCACTTCTTCTCTCATCTCACCATATCTCATCCTCTCGTCATTTCAGAGGCCTTCCATATCGTAACTCATATTTTGATTAAAATATGATACAAAACCCCCGAAAAGTTCCTCCCTCTTATCACTCCACCCCACTCCCATTTCGAAACTCATATTTTCGGAGCCTTATTTAAATTCTCTGAAACCCTCTTACCTCAAATTCTCTAAAACCCTCTTACCTCACTCCTGAGCTCATCAAAACTTCTGAACATTATATATTTCAGAGACCCATTTAATAAAACCTATAAAAGCTAAAACCTTAGAGACCCATTTAATAAAACCTCCGATAACACAAGGAATGCCTCATCATCACCTCGACCTCAGAGCTCCCTTTTTATTCCTCTTTCTTAAATAGTTTCTCCCGAAACTCCGATGACCACACACCTTATACCTCTCTCACCATACTTCACCCCCTTCCTCAAGATTTCTGATTTTAAAATCTCGTAACATCATTTTTTAAATCCCTCTAAAAAACTTCTTCCGAAATCCCTCTTCTCACTTTACTTCAGGAGTCCCCTCTTCACTTTGTATTAAGTCCCTTGTGCCTCCCACTTTCGTTTCACTATGGCTCATACGTTGAGCCAAAAGCCACTATGTTCCATTATATGGCCAATAGCCACTCATATCATGACATGTGTTTCATGTTTATTTTTTAAATATTAAAATTAATTTATTTTAATTTAAATTAATTTAAATTTTTAATTATTTCAATTAATTTAATTTTTTTAATTGTAATTAAATTGTATTTTTTATTAATATAATAATTTTAATTAATTAGCTTTAAGTATTTAGTTAATTATTCATTATTAATTAAGTTAATTATGATTATATTTTTAATTATTTTTTTTTAAATTTTGGTTCATGTAGACATTTTTCCATAATTTTGATATTTTTGACCCTTCATCTTTGAAGAGACATATCTAGAGATTTACTTAACTAAATGAGATTCAAAATAGCTCATAGAAAAGATAAGATAAATGATAATTATATTGGAAGATTAATTTTAGCATATTCAATCATTTAGTAAACAAGAAATTTAGCAGAAAACAAAGTGACGAATTTGCAACAACAATTAGTTTTTTCAAAATTGATTTGGGAAAATTTCATTGGATTTGGAAAATTGTTGGCACTAATTTATCATCTGGCATTACTCAAAAGATAATCAAATCCATCAGAAGAAATCACATCTGGGAAATTCTTTGGATTTTATTTATTTTAATTTAGCAATTTCATGAGAGTTTTTTTTCAAGATTTTCTAATTCTGATTTTAGTATGCAATTTCATTTATCTTTGGATTTTGATTGGTCTGTGACATGAGATTAGTTGAGGAAGATCATATATGAGGCACTTCGGAGCAATGGAAAAAGATCAGCATGAAGAATTTAGATCTCTAATTGAAGATCTGGAGAATTATTAAATAGTAGTTTAGAGAATGAACAAGAGGTTCCTCTTCTCTGTAATTTGAGGCTCTTAAAGCACTATTATAATAGGATATATAGAAGTAGGTGAGGGGAAAACTTCAGATTTGGTATTTGGGTAAAAATTTGTGATTTATCTTGTTGTGCATTTGCACTACTGTAATGTACTATGAGTTGAATTATGGAGAGACAGAGCATTTTGAGCTCTGAAAGAGAAGCTTGTTTTGCACTATTGTTAGCAATTTCTCCCAGGAGTTGAAGCTGCTCAAGGACTGCAAATACTTGTAATGATATTTTGGTACATTTTTAATTAATTTTCATTTTATGTGCACTATTGTCTGAAATGTGAATTAATCATTTTGTTACCAGAATTTCTACAATTGATTTTAATTTTCTATTCTAAATAGTGTATTGCATTCTAGTATTCGTATTGATTTGTTTTATGATTTTGAATTTATGTAAGAACTATGTTTGAGGAGCATAATAGAATTAGAATTAATATAAATTCATTGAAATAAGAATGTGATGAGCAATAACTGTTGGACACCTAATCCTCTATGGGTAGGTGTGGAAGTCGAACAGTCATAAAGGAGTCCAAGTGACCTTGCAATGCGGAATCCAAGAGTCACATTAATGTAATATAAATGTACATATATGAGTAATATAAATGCAACTCATGCTTATCTTTCTATGTGTGTGTTTAGGTTCTCATCTACCATGCATGTGTTTAACATGGTATCGGAGCTTAGAAAAGGCCTAGGCACTTTCACAATATTCTGACCGCCATTTCTATATTTGGCCTGTCAGCGATATCCGCTCCACCTAACTACTCTTCTGACCTCTTCTGTCAAACCTAGAGCACTCTATCAAGAATATATCCGGTTACTATTCTGCATGTCCTTCCCCGGGCTGTCAAGGTTTTGAGCGTTGTTTCTCCTTTTGCGTTGTCCGACAGGCCTTGACTCCTCTACTCCGTCATACGCACATGTTGCCCACCGTGCTCCCTTTCCCTTATCGACCAGTGCCCTCCAGGCCCATCGCATCTCCTTTTCAACCCTCCATACCACTGCAAACGTTTATTTTCGCTCCTCTAGGCCCATCACATCTCCTTCTCTTAAGCAAGCTTGAAAATAGGAATAGTTGAAAACCATTCTTCCACTGTCATAATTGTTAGTTTTATACTTCAAAAGCCTCTGAAGATTTTTTGTGTAACCAACTCCAAAAATAGAAGAAAATAGATATCAACGCCTTAGAAATGAGCCACTTTGAGGGGGAAACCTCCAATACATTACATAAATGAACAATTCTTGGATGATACAATTTACAAAACCTCCTTTCTATATATAGGAGTCCATGGGGCCATAATATAATCCTAGTGGGCCACAATGTAATCCTAGCCGACCTAACAACAATAATTTAAGGGCACAATAATAACAATATGGGGGTTACAGGGGTACAATAATAACAATAAGGGGGTTACACTAACAACAATAAGGGACTATACTAGTAATATAGGGACCTAACATGCCCCTCTCCTTCAAAAAAGTGTTGTCCTCAACGCTTTAGTAACTCTGGGTGCTTCTGTATAAAATTCTCATCCTCCCATGTAGAATTTTCAGTGGGTAAGTTCTTAAACTTGATGAGATACTCTGAAATTGATCAATTCCATAGCTGTCGAGTTCTTATTTCCGTGATCGTTTCAAGTTCCAATATGATTTTTCATTCCTCATCAAGTTCTGGCAATATTGTTTGAACTGGAAGATTTTCACCTATAAACTTCTTTAAGCATGAAACATGGAAAACTGGATGTACTCGCGAAGAAGCAGGAAGCTCCAATTTGTATGCCATAGTACCAATCTTTTGCAACACCTTGTAAGGACCATAGTACTTTGGCGATAATTTATTATCCTTCTTAGCTTGCTTGAGCGACATTTGTTTATATGGTTGTAGCCGTAAAAATACCCAATCTCCTATATCAAAACTTCTCTCGCTGCGATGTTGATCTGCCTGTTGTTTCATTCGATTTTGTGCCAAATTCAGGTTATCCTTTAAGAGTTGGAGAACTTCTTGCTGATGCTCGACGTGATCTTCCACTGCTTGAACCTTCGAATTTTTCCTTAAAGATGATGTGATCGATGGTGGATGATATCCATAAAGTGCCATAAATGGGGTCATTTTTGCTGCAGTATGGAAGGAAGTGTTATACCACCATTCAGCAGGAGGTAACCACTTGACCCATTGTGTTTGTTTATCAGATACAAAACAACGAAGATATCCTTCCAAACATTTATTTACTATCTCAGTTTGACCATCAGATTGAGGATGATAAGATGAGCTATGAGCTAATTGAGTACCAAAACAAGAAAATAACTCTGTCCAAAAATTTCCAGTAAAAATGGGATCTCTGTCGCTCACAATAACCCTTGGGTTTCCATGTAGCTTTTGAATTGTGTCCATAAATGTAGTAGCAACTGTACTTGCTTTAAATGGATGAGATAATGCACAAAAGTGTGCATACTTGGCAAGTCTATCAACTACCACCATGATGACACTCTTTCCTTCGGACTTAGGTAAACCTATGATAAAATCCATTGAAATCTCCTCCCAACGTTGACTTGGAATGGATAAAGGTTGTAGAAGTCCCGGGGTCTTAATTGTCTCAACTTTATTCTGCTGGCAAACCAAACATTCCGCCACAAACTTTTGAATATCAGATTTAAGGCATCCCAAAAAAATTCTTTCTTCACCCTGTGGTAAGTTTTTAAAAATCCTGAGTGTCCTCCTAAAGGAGAAGTGTGCAATTCCAGAAGAATCTTTTGTTTTATTTGGGAATTTTTACAAAGATATAAGCGATCTTTGTACCATAAGGAATCATTTTTCCAACTAAATGTATCAGATGTACTAGGATCTTGCTGCAACTTTTGAATGAGTGTCCATACATCTTTGTCCTTCTTCCATTCATCTCTTGCTTCGGTTATCCAATCTGGTTGGATAATAGAAATGGCACAAAGCAATGCTTCCACCTCTTCATTCCTTCTTGAGAGTGCATCTGCAACAACATTAAGCTTTCCTTTTTTGTAGATTATTTCAAAGTCATAACCCAACATCTTTGTGACCCATTTTTGTTGCTCTTCTAAACATAGTCTTTGTTCCAAAAAGTGTTTAAGACTATCATGATCAGTTTTTACCTTGAAGTGTCCTCCCATTAGGTAAGTTCGCCATTTCTTTAGTGCATGCAGTATTGCTAACATTTCCTTCTCATAAATAGGTTTCTGTAAATACTTTCCTTTGATTGGACGACTTTGAAAAGCAATGGGTCTTCCTTCCTGCATTAAAACTGCACCAATTCCATTTCCTGAGGCATCACATTCCACAATAAAGGTTTTTGTGAAGTCTGGCGTAGCTAAGACCGGTGCTAGGCACATTGCCTCTTTAAGATCTTCAAAGGCCTTAGTTGCTTCAGGAGTCCATGAAAATGCATCTTTCTTCAATAATGTTGTTAGAGGTGCTGCTATTCTCCCATAATTCTTAACAAAATTGCGATAATACCCCGTTGACCCGAGAAATCCTCGCAACTGCTTTATGGTTGTGGGGACTTTCCATTCCTTAATGGCTTTAATTTTGTTAGGGTCTACTTTAACACCCTCGTGAGATACAATATGACCCAGATATTCCACCTCTTGTACTCCAAAGAAACATTTGGATGTTTTGCATATAATTGTTTCTCCTGCAATAGTTTGAGCACCCTGTCAACATGTTCAACATGATCCTTCCAAGACCTGTTGTAGATTAGTATATCATCAAAAAATACTAGCACAAATTTTCTAAGGAAGGGTTTGAAAATGGAATTCATCAACCCTTGAAATGTAGAAGGTGCATTGGTAAGGCCAAAAGGCATGACCAAAATTCATAATGACCCTCATGAGTTCGAAATGCTGTTTTTGGAATATCTTCAGTCTTCATTCTAATTTGATGATATCCTGAACGAAGATCCAACTTGGTAAAATAAATTGCTCCAGGTAATTCATCCAATAATTCATCAATCACAGGAATGGGAAATTTATCTTTAATGGTGAGCTTATTGAGCTCCCTATAATCCGGACACATTCGCCATGATCCATCCTTCTTGTGTACCAATACTACAGGAGCAGAGAAATAACTTTGACTAGGTTGAATTATACCCGCCTCTAACATTTCCGCAATCATACGTTCAATTTCGCTCTTTTGGAAGTAAGGATATCTATAAGGCCTGATGTTTGGAGGAACACTTCCTGGAATCAAATGAATAGCATGATCATGATCACGAATAGGTGGGAGTCCTTTGGGAGTTTCAAACACCTTTGAATGATTGTCCAAGACTTGTTGGAGATCTGTAGAAATAGATGATTTTGATGTCGGAACTTCTAGTGAGCATAATTGTGCAATTACGCCTCGTTGTTCTTTCTTTAGAAGCTTTGTCATGACATTAGAGCTTATTATCCTTCCTGGCTTCCCTTCAATACCCCGTAATTCGACTTCCTTTCCTTCTGCAAAAAATTTCAAGAAAAGTTCTTGAAAATTAAAAGCTACCGTCCCCAAAGATTGTAACCATTGTACTCCTAGTACAACATCAGCACCTCCCATAGGAATGGCAAGCATTGGACTAGTCAATACATATTCCCCATGGTTAGCTTGATATTATGGCATTTTCCAGAGCAATTTATAGTTCCTCCATTTGCAACCATCACTTGACATTCTGGTGCTGGGTATAGAAAACAATTTAATTCCTTCGCTACCTTACAATGAATAAAATTATGGGTGCTACCTGAATCAATCAACACTATTACCTTTCTCTTCTTGATTTGTCCTTTTATCTTGAGAGTTTGAGGAGTGGTAATTCCTGCCAGTGCATTACACGATATGGTTGGATTCATTTCTTCCTCTTCTGGGGCTGGTTCCTGGTGTATATCCTCTTCTTGTTCATTTTCTTCTCCCTCTTCACAATCTATGTAAAATAATTTCTTCTCAGCACACTTATGACCTTTAGTGTATTTGCTATCACAACTGTAGCAAAGCCCTTTTGTTCTTTTTTCTTCCAATTGTTGTGGTGTCAACCTTGTAGGTTGTGGAAATCTAGATGTAGCAACACTTCCTTCTTTATAGAATTGAGTGGTAGGCTTCCTTGTCGCCATAACTTTACATTCAACTTTTCTTGCCAACCCGAATGCCTTCTCCAATGAATCAGGTTCCAGAACGCGAACTTCATGTTGGATGTTATCCTTTAAAGTGCCTATGAAGAGATCAATCCTGTGTTCCTCTGGAATATCAGTTACCCTTATATTCAATTTTTGGAAGTCCTCAATGTGCTCCCCCACGAAACCCTTTTGTTTGAGATTTATCAATTGGCTAAAGAAGGTGTTGCTCTTTGTATCCTCATAATGTGCTATCATTTCCTCCTTAAAAATTGATCAAGTGACAATTTTTTTACGGGAGCAAAGCCATCGATACCATACAAATGTATTTTGTTCTAAATGTAAAGTTGCAATGCGTACCTTTTGTGTGTTTTGCACGTTGTGGAGATCAAAATATTGCTCCATCTGTAGTATCCATGTTACAGGATCCTTTCCATCAAACTTCCTCATATCCATTTTTGGAATATGGTGGTTCTTCCCGCCAACATTAGAGTTTATGAAATCACGATTGACATTTATTTTGTTCTCATCATGAGGTTCTTCTACTATCTTTTCACCATTAGGAAACATTTCTTGTATCAACTTTGTCAAACCTTCGATGTCTTTTTTTAGATCATTATTCATGTTTTCCATGTTGTCTTTCATGTCATCCATCTTAGCTTCCATGCCATCCATCTTAGCTTCCACGCCTTTCTTCAAAACTTCAATATCATTTTTTTTTTCTCTTTGCGAGAGTGAAATTTGTTGCACTTGCTCTTGTAATTTTGATAAATCATGTTGCAATTCTTCATCTTCATGAGTCATAGTAGAGCCTTCTGAAGGCTTAATGGGTGTTGAATTATTTACGGGGCATATTTTAGAACCCAATACTGATATCTATTCTACAATATGCCCTTGGAATCAATTCAAATTGATTCTTCAAACAAGACTTATGCAATTCGCAAAAAAAATACACACCTTTTTCTTTCTTTTGAGGAGCTCGATATTGAAATTGGATTATCTCTATAATTGAAGCACTTCAATATTTGAATTTCGACACTTATGTAGCCCTCTTAATTATCTTTCTAATGCCATAGGTTTGACTTGATTTGGATTCTCCAAGCCAAATTTGTGTCCAATCTCCCACAATGACCTAATTATGGACTGGTTCAGTACAGTCAACTTGTACGACTTGCCACGTGTCACTGTTTCGTCCTTCGGCTTTGAAATTGATATCCAAGAAACTAAAGTCTGTGTACTAGTGACAAATTTTTAGAGTACTCAAATCTGATGCTCAGAGAGAGAGTAATGAAGATTTTCCCACGATCACCTCTTTGAGATGAAATTCAGGAGCCTGAAAAAGCACTACCTTCCACAGATCATATCTCCAAAAATATTGCGAACCAAGCTCTGATATTTTTTGAAGAGTTTCTTCAGGATTTCAACTTCACACCATAAGAATTTTAGATTCTGAACCTTCGTAGAAAAAAAGTTATAGCGCAAATGCCACGATGACCTGTTTAGGAGCTTGAAAAAATACCTAACTTCCACAGATGATATCTCTGAAAATGTTGCGAACCAAGCTCTGAAATTATTAGAAAATCTTCCTCAGGATGTCAGATTCACACCCTAACAATTTCAGCTTCTGAAACTTCGTAGAAAAAATTTTATAGAGAAAATGCCACGATGACCTATTTGGAGCAGCAAAACCCTAGAATCCAAAGCTCTAATACCAAATGTTGTGTAACCAACTCCAAAAATAGAAGAAAAGAGATATCAACGCCTTAGAAATGAGCCACTTCGAGGGGGAAACCTCCAATACATTACATAAATGAACAATTCTTGGATGATACAATTTACAAAACCTCCTTTCTATATATAGGAGTCCATGGGGCCATAATGTAATCCTAGTGGGCCACAATGTAATCCTATCCGACCTAACAATAATAATTTAAGGGCACAATAATAACAAAATGAGGGTTACAAGGGTACAATAATAACAATAAGGGGGTTACACTAACAACAATAAGGGACTATACTAGTAATATAGGGACCTAACAAGATTAGGCTTCCATTTACTAGTCAGAACCTTAACTGCATATCCCCAATCCTTGAAATTATTTATTTTTCGTTTAAATTTTTTATGATCAAGAACACAAATTTTGACCATCCCGAGAAAAGATAAATGAGAACTTTGAAGTGCGTTTCATTCCTCGTTTGCCAAAGTTAGACAGACTGGCTAACGCTGCTTTTGACTTTTCTTCTTGGCTTTTTCCAGCATCGATTTCTTTACTTTCCAGGTGGCTCTATTTAACATAAAAATCTGCCTCCTTCTTATGATATTATTGATGTCATTTGGTATTTTACATAATATTCCAGAAGAAGAAACTGCAGAATCAACGGTTCGGTTCTCACAAAGAATTCAATCGAGCCTCTGTTATCCATTCCCTGCATGAAGGTCGTGGAAGAGTGATAAAAAATACATGAAGTTTGTGTGTACACCAGTCAAGGGGAATACAAAAAAAATGCGGATTCTTGGATATCTCTAGTTGAATCTCTAGCATTGGTCGGTTTGGTCGAACCTCTTGAGATAGAGATCATAACTATGTGTGTTGAAAGTCTGTATGGTATGCTATCTTCTCTGCCGAGTGTTTAAATTGTTTTTTAAAAGTTGTGTGTAGAATGGATACCATCTGAGTGTTAAGTCATTAGTGCATGAATATGATTCAAACTTATGTTTGAAGGCTGCATTGATTGGTTTGTGGTATACGTTATAATTGATATGAAATATGTGTTCCAAAATGCTTGAAGATTGTGCCGTGAATGGTGTTAAACATTGTACATTTTTGGCCGTAGTTCATATGTCGTTGGTTTTTAGATTGGCATATAAAATTCGTCATATGGCATGTATGGCATAAGAAAGAAGGATGGCCTAGGGTCGGTGCATATATAATCGTATTTGGTGTCTTTTTCTGTAACAACACACATAATTGAGATATGTATTTATGTTACTCTAGTTCTTTGAGATTTATCGTTTCAAAACCATATAAGAAATAAGAATGGCATTGTGAGAGGTTCTTCAAATAAGTGGACTCGGGATCCCCTTGAGAAACCACCATTTTTTGTCTGGTTGAAGATTATCTGTGCTCAACCCGTGGTCTCCACCGGCACCTGTGGCTCTACACTACTTCAACTGAGCACACCGTGGCTTGGAAATCTTGCGTGGAGCGAGAGGAGGCAGCCGAAGAGATGAGGGGAAGGTGAATCGACGGGATGTAAGGTGGGCCAGCGTGAGAGAGGCGGGTGAAGTGGAAGGTGAAACGAGGGAGGTGAGGGGCATCAAAGAGCTGCGGGAGAGAGCGGTGAGCATGAACAGTCAACTACGTGTGAATCTCCTGGTGCGATGCGGTAAACAGTCAAGTGTGTATGTTGCATTGGTGGACAGTCTTCACTCAATTTTAGTCATGTTAGACACATCTCCTCACTTTCGTTGGCTCATCTCCGTGACTACAGATTGCATATACCCTTGGTATCCTCCCATTTGTAGATGGTGAAGCTGTTGCTCTGCCTAAATTCGCCTCAACATTTGGATTTTTTGGAGTTTTCAGCGGGGTTATTGCAGTTTTGTCATTGGTCAATGGTACGTATGCTGGTGAAGTATTAAAATAAAAGTGTTGAACCTATATGGTTCTCCATGCCATTTTTTATATTTATTTGAAGAATGAAAGCTCAAATATATGTTGACTGATCACTTTTCTGAAGACTATACATGTGCGTTGGTCATTGCATATGGCATGTTGAAGTATTATTGTTCAATTATGATGGGTATGAGAGCCTTCATATAGATTTGATCAATATATATATTTATGCTCTTTAGCATGTTAGAAATTTTATAGGTTGGAGATTATGAAGCATGTATGGTTAATATGTAATGGCATATGAAGCTTATATGTCTTGAGGGATAAGTTTATTTGTTAAAAAAAAAAATGGGAAAAATTGATGATACATTAGAGTTATTGATTACCCTAATTCATACCACTGTAGAAGAGATGATAAGCATCAGTAAAGACACTCTTTTCAACATTAGAACATGTCTACAAAATGAAAAAGAGAAGATAGATTTTTTGCAGCTTGAGACAGAACTACAACAAGAATAATTACAGCAGTGGATTCATCATTATAAACTTGTTTTTGTTCAGAACACTAAGATAGAATCCCATCAGCAACAAGAAATTGCAGATGCAGTACCCATTTTAAGCGTAGATTTGAATGCAGAAGCAAAAATCCAGCAGCACTTCCCAAGCCCACCATCAAACCTTGGGAAGAGCTTGTCCATAACAAGCACAAAACAGGTCTTGGATATGACAAGGATTTGTCCTTTCATATTCTAGACTACGCCAAGCCTATCAAATTTCAGAGTACCGGATTTCTTCATGATAGCTCACCTACAGCTATTTCAGATCCTTCTCCTCTTCCACAACAACAACAACAAATTTTAAAATTCCAACACTGTGATCGCGTTGGCCATATGAAATTTCATTGTTTTTATCCTCACCCATGCAAGAACTATGGTTAGCAAACCCATTCTTCACACATATGCTTCGGAAACAAGCCTCCTGCAAGAACAAAGATTCATCTTGGATGGATCACTTCTTAGCAATGGGCATCAATAGCCAAGAAGATGTTTAAGTCGCATGTCAGAACTTGTTCTCGAATATTGAACAAACTTGTATTTGAGTTTTCGCCATCATCTCACCTTGTACCTCATAGGGGGGAAAATGGTGGTCATCTACAAGCTTCGAAGCCACATCAAGCGAGCCTGAGCCACAATCTCTCATTCCAGATTCAGAGTTGTAGCTAGAGACACAGCAGTTCAAGCAAGCCTGAGCCACAATTCGTCATTCCAAATTCAGAGTTGTAGCCAAAGACACGGATGCCCATGAGCATGTCTTTGGTTGGTGGACAACCTTAAACCATCTATGTGAGGTTGATATTCTTCCTTTCGTGAATACTTAAATTTAAGACTTTAGTTTTTGCCATGAGTTCCATGGATGGCATCAATGCCAGGGTCATCCTTAAACCATCACAGGTTGTAGACTTCCCTTCTTTTAGGTTGAAGGTCTCCCTCTTCAAATATGAGGGACACTTCCTCTAGCAAAAGCCCTCAGCTTCTTGCGAGTTTTGGAAGAGTTTCAGGAACTGCAATAAGCGTTGTGTTCCAGTGTTGGTGGTCATCCTTAAACCACCTCTTTATGCCAACATTTCAGAGAGTTGATTCAGCCTAAGTGCTGCCATGCATACTTTGCAGATTTGTATTACAACTCTCTTCTTGGACTCACACATACCCCTTCGGATTAAGGGGTGGAATGTTGGACACCTAATCCTCTATGGGTAGGTGTGGAAGCCGAACAGTCATAAAGGAGTCCAAGTGACCTTGGAATGAGGAATCCAAGAGTCACATTAATATAATATAAATGTACATATATGAGTAATAGAAATGCAACTCATGCTTATCTTTCTATGTGTGTGTTTAGGTTCTCATCTACCATGCGTGTGTTTAATGGTAACTATTTATTGTTTAAATACATTCCCATTTTTTTTCTCTTTTGTTAATTAAATGAACTAATTCTTTTATTGATGAAAATTATATAATGAATTTAATCATATAAACATTAATTTCCCCCTTATTAGTTAGTCCATCTTCTCTTGAATTGAGAAAAGGGCATCCTTTTCCCAATTCGCGATAGGATTATTTTTACTTGCATCTTAGATTAAATATGCATTTAGATTTAAATTTTACATTCTAGAAGTCCCCTCATTCAGGGGTTGAACTTAGTTGCGGTTTGGCTAAGCCATAGAGTCAGCTTAAGGATCACTTTATTGCATGATCTTTACAAGAGGGAAGATATGATTTCTCACATTATATTGGAAAGTAATAAACATATTATAAGCCAACAGGGAGGGAGAGAGGGTAACTTGACCCAGTTAAACCAGTCGGAACTGCTACATCAAATAGCTAAGAGCTTAGTTGGGGCTCTGATCAGGTGGTCTCCCTTACATGTTGATGAGGTAATTTTAGATCATCAACATTTTTTGCGTTAGAATGAGGGAATAATGAATTTTTTTCTTTTGGAGATTTTGTATTTTAATGTTTTTATTTAATCACAGTGGCTCCTCTCAAACTCTTCATTTTAAGTTGTATCTATGGACATGTATCCGCCAATACTCGACCAAAAATACTAAGACACTTGTCAAAGGTAAAATTTAGTAGTAAGAATAATGCTTCTGCATTTGATCCTGCTTTAAAATTTATTCAAAAATTTGGAAATTCTACTTTTCATGATATTGATGAAGGTATTTTATGCATAATTTTTACTCTTACATTCTCAGGGAAAGCTAGAAGATGGTGTCAATCTCTTCTAGTTCCCTCTATTCATAGTTGGGATCAATTTCTCACAAATTTCCTTTATGAATTTGACGGTTATGATTATCAACATGTATGTGGTGAAAATGAAGATTTACAAAGGTCGGAAAATGAATCTTTCTTAGGTTTTACTATTAGATTTCAATTAAATTTCTTAAGATTCAAAGTTGAATATAATCCTTCAGATACTGAATTGATGGAATGATTTGAATATGTTTTTTCTTTTCCCTGCATTCCTAATCCACATGAGACAATTTCAATCTGTGATTAAACTTCTTCAACTTCTATTAACATGATTGAGATTTCCAATATGGAGGTGCATATTAATCATGATGAAATTGTCATTGCCATGTATGATAAATTCCTTCATTTGGTGCACACTTCCTACAACATTGATAATGACTTTGATGCACTCCCACATATTTATGAAACACAATAAAAAATATTGGGAATTTTGATGAATAACTGCAAGAAGAGACCAAAAACAAACTTGAAGAACCCACTGCTACAAAATCTGAAATTCAGTTTGAAATAAATTCATAAAATCAGTTAATAAATTAGCATGTACAAGAGCAAATTGAAGATTTCAATAATGTACAGTTCACTACAGAAAATTCTGAATTTTATCATGTTGATCAAATGCAAAATGCAAGGCAGAAAAAAAATAGTCTTTAGGAAAACATAAGTAATCAAAAGAAAGATCAGGAATATGAAATTTGTAATGGAGAAAATACACAAGAGTCTGCAAATAGACATTTTCAGGTTCATTGGTTCAAACTCTCATTTTTCCCTTTATCCTCATATTTTTTTATATTAATCCATCCCCTCTTTGCATTATTATTGTTCCAAAAAATAGAGAGGCAGATATAAATAATTTTTCTATTAGTTTTTATCAAGATAGAGAGACAATTATTGATAATTATTCTAACAATGATGAAAATGTGCTTAGTATTTCTTCTTGTTTTGATGCACCATATGAGAACAAAGAGGATTCTAGTGAAATTCATGAAGGCATTTATGATGATTACTTTGAAATAGAGGATGTTGATTTATTAAATGCTCATGATCAAAGTCAAATCATATTTGAAAATGAAGAAAACTCTAATTTAGAAATTGTTCCAATAAATTCTCATTTTCGAATAATTAATCATTTTCATGATTTCAACATTCAAGAATGCATCTCAATTTATGATTATTATGATGATCAAGTTCTCACTCATATTCATAGTCCTGAATCTTTCCCTCTTTCACAAGTTGATGTCGATGATCATTCTGATTATATTATTTTGGATACTGCTTGTAAGAAGGAAATTGTTTCAAATCATTCTAAATTGTGTTGTAACACTAATTGTAACAATAATGTAGATTATGAGTTCATTTCATTATTTTTCCTTCATTTTTTTTTGTATGGTTTCAATTTTTTTTTTTTTTGTATTTTTCAAATTTTAGATGTCATTTGCTGGCATATTGATAAATTAAGTGTTGAAAATTTGCAATGTGCATTACTAGAATGTGAAAATAAATCACAAGATTCATATTATGTCCATAAAAAACTATCAATATTCCAATTCAAATTGATGGTTATTTATTATAAGCTTACTTTTCCTTCTAGAGTGAATCTTAAACATGAATCAACACATTATAGTGCATTGATCCAATATGACCAAATCTCTAACTCAATTGAAGATCATCTGACATATTCACTAAGCCTCTATCCATACTTCACTGATCCATTTCAAAGTTGTTTGGAAGCTTCATTTTCACAGAAGATTTCTAGTAGTTTGTCTTGTGTACATAACACTAATGGATATTCAACTCCTCTTTCATTTAATATCTTCCATTCTCTATCAAATATTTATCCTTATTTTTATGATCGCATAGAGATTTGGTTGGAGGAAAATTTTTAATAGAAGGTGATTGTAAATAAGATGCTTTTTATAAATATGTTAGTGATAAGTGTACAAACTACATTCAGATTTATTTCGGTTGGTTTAATTATAATTATATTTTTGTTATTGATGTTTGACTTATACACACATGCAGGAAATAAAATGAGAGAATGGTTTCATTGGAAGTATGACTATACCTAGTCATGTTTCCTTTCATGTAGTTAGGATTAAGAATAGATTAGTTTAAATATACTTTCTATTTTTATTAATTTCATTATTGCATACTTTCAATAAACATGTAATGAGCCTATGGTGCTTCTTTTTTATTTACTCCATTCTCTAAAAAAGAGTGTTCAAAAATTATGATTGCTTAAAATTATGCTTGCTTATTCTTCTTGGTGAAGTTTCATCACATTGTTGAAATTTGCAAAGAAAATCAGAGTGGTGAAGTTCTAAAGAATATTTACAATCAAGCGCTCTTGAGAAATTCAATCTTCAATTCACAAGCATTTCGATGTGATCACTTTCCCACTATTGTCTCTCAATGTTATTATGAAGTAGATGCAAATCAATATCTCTTTACTTAACGATTAATTTGGGTTAAATAAGTAGATGATTTTGAACATATGCAAATTTGAAGATAATACATGGGAGAATGTCAAGATATATAAGGTACTCTTAAAATTAGACTCTTCTAGGTATGCATAAACATGTTCATCTTCACATGTTGTTAGTTTTTTCTTTTTCATAATTTACATTTTTTTTTGCCTCTTTTTCAGGTCTTTATTAGCTTGATTTGGAGACTTGATTTTTAGAAGAAAATTTAATTAGCTTTAGAATAAAGTGATAATTCATCCCTTTCCTAATTATTCACATGTTCATGGAAGCATCTTCTTTCTCATTAGAAATACTTCTGTTTTTTGTGCTCTATTTTAATGCTTCTATTTTTTTTTCTTTACAAATTCATGAGATGAGCCAATAATTTTTTATGCAGTTGAAATGAAATGCTTGGATCCCTCTTGTTCAATTTTCCCATGGTTATATAGCTTCTTGCATTTTAAATTAAAGATGACCTGGAAGCAAAGGAAAATTGCAAAACCTTGCAGCAAGTTCTCATGTCTTTGATTTTACCTCTCCTTAGTTGAATATTACATTTTCCAGGTTGAGATGAATCTTTGCATTGCACTCGTTCATATTACATCCACTTTAGTCACATTCCTTTCTTCCGACACAGAGCCTCTCACTAGTAAATATTGGAATCTCGATCCTATGTTATTCATTCTTCCGAGATTTCCATTTCTATCTATTTTGAGCCTCTTAATTTCTTAGATTAGTGAGATATTGGACTAATATAATCTTATTGTCCTCTCGTCAATTTATTCATTACTATATAGACTGAATTATCATTATATTCACATGGAGTCATATTTTCTTATATTTGTATATTTACGCTGACTCCTATGTTATCATCATGTTTGAGAGCCTCGATGTGTTTTTAATTATAATTTATTCCAACATCCAAATATTCATTTCCCTAGATGATTAAGTGACTGTTGCGATATCCATAATTCATGGTGTATGCACATGGATATTATCATTGTGCCTTCATTGGACATATATCCTCACATGTATATTTGGGCCTCTTTTACTCTTCACGACAAATCATCCTGGCTAGTGAAAACTTCGTCATCGATGGTTCTCTTACATTTGTGTCTGTGTACCACTATTGGATGTTCATCTCATCATCCGGGTCAACTTTCAGTGGGAATCCTCGTTTTCTTTTCAAGGCACTCTTAAGCAGCCACTATGATGATGCAATGAATTGGTAAGGAAATTTAGAACATACAAAGCTAATGGATCATGGTCAATTCATGTTTGAATTCTCTTTTGTTTGAATTTTTAAAATATCACTCCATAGTTAGCATACAAAATTTAAGTCCTCTCCATATACACACAAGTGTTACATTAGTTGGGACTTGGTCTTGAATTTTGAGAATTTATGAAAATCTTTGAGTTGATATGAAATTTGAAAAAACAAAGAGAACAATTACCACTGCAATTCATAGTGAAGCAGATCCTCATTTTCATTTCTAATGGATTTTATTTACTTCAAATTTCTTGAACATGAATCATAATTTTACTAGCTTTACCGCTTGACTTAGTTTAGATTTAATAAGTTATGATTTTTGGCCAATGAAAACTTCATAGAATACAACTTCTTCATGCTTCAAATTCCAATTAAAAGAAGAGGTTATTTTTTGCTAGATAAAATTGATCAAGTAAAATTCTAATAAAATTATTCAAATGGTAAGTCTTATGTGCCCATTTTCATCATTTTCTATTTCTTTACATTTTGTTTCACTTTGTTTTTATTTTTGTTGATCTTAAATTATGTTTTGTAGGACTTCAAAAAAATTTCACACCACTGCTTGCTCAACTCTAGCACTCATTCTACTTGTTGTTTGCTTTTGAGTTATTGGATGAGTAGTAATGATGTTTATGAAATCAGCTAAATTGGGAGTCCTTGAACCTTCTATTTGTTTCACAAGTATTTATTTTGTTAGAACATTTTTAAGATGGTTTTAGGCATGATCTTCTTTGAAGCAAGAAAATTTGCAAAAGGAGAAAATTCTCATTTAGTTTATTATCTCTTATGATTGTTATTAACCTTACAACTTGAGAGCCTAACTACATACAACTATGAAAGATAACATTTATTAAAATATCAACATAAGGCACACACACATGCTTGTCTCATTTTACTCTTTTGTTGATACACTTGTATATTTAGTCTTGTAGGGGTTGTTTTTTATTTGGGCTTGTCTTTCATTTTTTCCTATATAACATTTTTTGGAGTCAGATGATTTATTTCGCTTTAGTTTGGATTTCCTTTTATTTTTTTCTATTTTATTTAGTTTTTTTATGGTGATATTGCCAACATTTATTTGGAAATGGCTTTTACATACCCAATAGTGGTTGGCATACATGGGAAAATTTTAATTTGTCTATTTCAATGAGTTTCATTTACCTTTAAGGTATAACTTTAGGGATTCCTAAAACCCTCTTTTCTTAAATATTTATCATGGCGGAACATGCATACTTTATAATTATTATAGTTCACCTTTTCAAGGAAAGATCTGATCTGAGTTTAACTCAATGGATCCCTCCCATCCCTCCACTTGGTAAAAGCCTTTGAGTTGATAGTTGCGGGGAAATATTTTGGAGTCAACATTATGGAAGTATTATATACATTAGCTTAATTCTCTTTTACCATCCCACAATTTTCACTAAGGTACATCATAAACTAAGTTCGCAAACGTTTTTATCAAAAGGGTGATCAAAAGAGGAATCATGGGAAATACTGGTAAACTCGTCAGGGCTATAGATGCTCACTGGTAGCTAGGAAATTCTTGTATGGCATTAAGGAAAACTTCGTCGGGGTACTGATTAGACTTGCTAGCAGCGAGGCAATGTCAGAGACCATTCATATCGATGGATATATGCTTTATCAAGAAAATCCTATCTGTACCTTCTTCTATTTCTCATACGAGGTAGTCTTAAATATTAGATATTTCCTAGAATTTGGATTCATGACTTTAGACTCAGTATGTTTCGAGTACTTTTGTTTTGAACTTATCTTGCTTAAATCACTAATGTGGGACCCATGTGAAATGATTTATTATTTGATGACCTAACATAGCTCCTCACTTTTAACCTTTGGGTAAACTTAAGTTTATCATTTTTTTATCAAAGATAACGGGTTCTTCCCATGTGTTGACAATATTGTGGTGAAATAACAACACCTCCATTTTCAACTTATTATTTCATGATAATAATGGGGACACTTTCAGTAAATTTTGGCCAAATCACTTTTTAACATTTTATTTTGGTTAAGCATGTAACAATTTTGCCAAATTTTCATTCTCTTCAGAATTCCATTTTGATTTCTTCATTGCGTTCGAATTTTCACTAGATTTCCATCGATTCCCTTTTTATATCATTTAGATACACAGTTTGAAAATTGTTCTCATTAGAAGTTTGGTAAATTTTACCGCCTAGGCCAAAAAATGTACAAAATATATATTATTTTAATTTTTGTAAATTAATTGTAAATATTCATTTTCTAATTATTTTTTATTAATTAATTCATTTTTGGCTACTAATCCTATAAAAACACTACAATCAAATTATATAAAAATTAAAATTGTGTTTTCAAATATGAGAGATCTATGTCAAATCCCAATTTAAGAGAAATTATGAGATCTAAAATCCTGAAATTACAAATAGTTATAGGTTTTTTTAACATCGAAACTTTAATTATAAAGTAATTGTAATTCTTTTAATTCAATTAACATAACAAATTAATTGTAGTTACAAAGGAGAGAGAATCCCATTCCACGTGGCCCTCCTCTCCTTCTCTCACTTCTTCTTTCGTCTCACCGTATCTCACCATCTCTTCATTTCGGAGGCCTTCCATATCATAACTCATATTTTAATTAACCTCTGATATGAAATTCCTAAAAATTTCCTCCCTCTTATCACTCCACGTCACTCCCATTTCATAACTCATATTTTCGGGTCTTATTTAAATTATCCTCTAAAAATCTCACCCCCTTACCTGACTCCTCACTCCATCAAAACTTCAAAAAATTATATAATTCAGAGGCCCATTTAATAAAACTTTTAAAAAGTAAAACCTCTGATAGCACAAAGAATACCTCATCATCACCTCGACCTTGAAGCTCCCTTTTTATTTCTCCTTCCTAAATAGTTCTCTCAGAAAACTCTGATCACTACACACCTTATACCTCCCTCACCATAATTCACCATTTTAGAATCCTTCCCTTGGGATTTTCGGATTTTAAAATCTCGTAACATCATTTTTAAAAGCCCTTTAAAAAACTTCTTTTGAAATCCCTGAAATGGCTCCCCTCTTCACTTTGTATTAAGTCCCTTATGCCTCCCACTTTGGTTTCAAACATTGTAGCCAAAAGCCATTATGGACCAATAGCCACTCATATGTCCCATGTTTAAATTTAATTTGTACTTTTAATTACTTTAATTAATTTAATTTTTATAATTTTTAATTTATAATTGTAATATAATATTTAATTAATTATTTAATTCGATAATTTTAATTTAATTTTTAATTAATTTGTAATTAATTTTTATATAATTAATTAATTTTATAAATGTAATTAAATTGTATTTTTAATTAACGTAATAATTTTAATTATTTAATTAATTAATCATTATTAATTAAATTAATTTGGATTAGATTTTTATATATTTTTTTTGGCCTAGGCAAACATTTTTCGAGAATTTTGTTATTTTTTACACTTCATCTTTGGAGAGGCATATTTCGAGATTTACTTAACCAAATGAAGCTCACAATAGCTCGCTGCAAAGCTCATATAGAAGAGAATAAACTTAGAAGGTTAATTTTAGTATATTCAATCATTAATGATCTAGAAATTTAGCAGAAGAAAAAGTGATGATTTTGCAGCAACAATTAGTTTTTTTCAAAATTGATTTGGGAAAATTTCATTGGCTTTGGAAAATTGTTGTCACAAATTCATCCTCGAGCATTAATCGAAAGCTAATCAAATCCATCAAAAGAAATCACATCTTGGAAATATTTGGATTTTATTTATTTTAATTTATAAATTTCATGAGAGTTGTTTTTTTCCAGATTTTCTAATTCTGATTTTAGTGTGCAATTTCGTTTATTTTTTTATTTTGATTGGTTTGTGATAGGAGATCAGTTGAGAAAGATCATATCTGAGTCACTTTGGAGAAATGGAAAGAGATCAACATGAAGAATTTAGATCTCTACTTGAAGATCTGGAGAATCAATTCCTAATAGCTCTCATATTTTGGATTTTTGTAAATTATTAAATATTAGTTTAGAGAATGAAGAAGAGGTTCCTCTTCTATGCAACTAGAGTGTCTTAAAGCACTATTGTAATAGGAGATATAGATGTTGGTGAGGGTGAAACTTCAGATCTAAGGTTTGGGGAAATACCTGTGATTTATTTTGTTGTGCATTAGCGGCACTGTAATGTACTATGAGTTGAATTATGGAGAGACAAAGCATTTTAAGATAAGCTTATTTGGCACTAATGTTAGAAATTTCTCTGAAGAGATGACACTGCTAAAGGACTAAAAATTCTTGTAATGATATTTTGGTAAGCTTTTAATTAATTTTTATTTCATGTGCATTATTGTTTGAAATGTGAATTAATCATTTTGTTACCAGAATTTCTACAATTAATTTGATTTTTTTGTTCTAAATAGTGTATTGCATTATGATATTGAACAATATTTTCGTATTAATTAGTTTTATACTATTGGATTTATTTAAGAGTTATCTCTAAGGAACATAATAGAATTATAATTAATCTAAAATCACTGAAATACAAATGTGGTGATCAATAACTATTTATTGTTTAAATACATTCCCATTATGTTTTCTCTTTTGTTAATTAAATGAAATACTTCTTTAAATGATGAAAATTATATAATGAATTCAATCATATAAATAGTCCTTTTCCCTTGATTAGTTAGTCCATCTGCTCTTGAATTAAGAGAAGACTATCATTTTCCCAATTCGAAATCGGATTATTTTTACTTGCATCTTAGATTAAATATGCATTTAGATTTAAATTTTACATTTTAGAAGTCCCATCGTTCAAGGTCAAAACTTAGTTTCAGTTTGGATGAACGATAGAGTCATCTTAAGGATCACTTTCTTGCATGAGCTCTGTAACATGGAAGATCTGATTTCTCACTTTCTATAGGAAAGTAATAGACATAATATAAGCGAGCAGAGAGGGAGAGAGGGTAATTGGACCTATTTAAACTAGTTGGAACATCTACATCAAATGAATATGAGCTTAGTTGGGGATCTGAACGGGTGGTGTCCCTTACATGTTAATGAGGTTGTTTTAGACCATCAACACCTCCCAACATGCTTTCCATCACATGAAGCAACCTCGATCATGCCAATCTCATCCATGCCAAATAAATCCTCGAATTTTTCCAACAATCCATGGAAATTCAAGGGAATTCCATGATCAAAAATATTCCCTACAACAAATTTGTTCCCTAGGTTGTCCACCAATCCACTAGAACTCGCAGCCAATATCGTTGCCAAGTAAGTTAAGACAACATCTCCATGTATTCATATGAACATTCTGCTTCATGATCTAGACAATCCCATCTCCCTTTGAGCTACTTCGCTACACAAACTTTGATTCACTAGCCCTTCAAAGTAGCTATGATGCCATGTTGTCTTTCAAAAATATTGGAATCTAGGTTAGGGTCTTATAATCACTGACACTACCAATCCAATATGCCACAACAGACTAATTTGCATAATAGAATATAAATAATAGTAAATCAACACGTGCAAAAATATAGACAACTTTTTACAATTTTTAAAAACCCAACTTTGTTATATTAACGAATTGTAATAAAATTGTCTAGGGATCTTGTACCAGGGATAATGGCCCTCATACATCCACTGATACAAGAATACAAGAACAAGCTACACTAACAATCCAGTTGATTTAGTGCACAATCACAACTCCTCTTGTCATACCCTGAACACAACTGACACTACCAATCCAATATGCCACAACAAACTACTTTGCATAATAGAATATAAATAATAGTAAATCAACGCATGCAAAAATATAGACAAATTTTTACAATTTTTAAAAACCCAACTTTGTTATATTAACGAATTGTAATAAAATTGTCTAGGGATCTTGTACCAGGGATAATGGCCCTCATACATCCACTGATACAAGAATACAAGAACAAGCTACACTAACAATCTAGTTGATTTAGTGCACAATCACAACTCCTCTTGTCATACCCTGAACACAACTGGTAGTCTATCTTCTCCCAATATATATCTCTTGCCTCTATCAATAGTCTTGCCACTTTAGGTCACTAAACTTGACTTCTCCAAATGATCTCTAGCTAATCATTAGTCCTTCAATGCATCAACACATAGAAACTCGTGTTGAGTTATTCACAACTCCATTTGTGAACAACTCTCAACTTCCCACTATTGCTCCTCACCTCCTTTGGGACTTCTTTCCTCTAATTCATTCCTATGCTTCTTCGATGAAGAAAAAATTTGAGCTATAGGGCTACCACCTATCACTACATGATTTCCTTCTCCAGCAATGAACTTGGGTTGACTCACTTACCTATCCTTTATCCTTCAAGGTGTCAATAATGGATCATTTTATCAATCTGCCTCTCCTAATAGTCCAAGTGTCCTTCCCTATACTACACTTAGGCATTCTTTGAGGACCTCCTTGTTTCCCTCCAACAACCTTGATATTACCCAACACAAATTTTCCAACATGGACTCTATCCTCTAGAAAAAAACCCAACTCAAACATATCAGCACATACCTTCTAGAGCTAGTGCATCTGTTGTATCTTCTATGGCCTGGTTAGGAATACTATTAGTCTACACCAACCCTTTATTTTTATCCCAAAAAACCTCTCAGCAGTTGTGGTCTTCCTCCCTTTACTTTATTCCTCTACTCACTTCCTGAAACTTTGATATGTTGTGGGGAATAGGCCTTTTGACCCTTCCAACCAGCGCAGAACAGGACCTAGGTCCTTCTATTACTCCCACAGATCCTGTAGCATGTAATATAGAGAAGAAACCAGCCTAAACCCTCGCTCAAAAAACCAGTATTTTATCCCTTTAGCCTCGGCCTACCTCCTTCTGAATTCGGCCCCTCTAGCAGTCATGAAAATACACAATCCTTTCCTCTTTCCTCCTTCGTTGGGCTCCTCAAATATATGGCCTATATCAAATATATGTTTCTATGAATTTCTTTCCCTTTGATAGTGATAATGAGGCCTCTCCTCATCTCTATTTATACACTTCTATTGTGGAAACGTTTAGCCCTTAAGGGCTTGTCCTAAGTCTAGGTTGACTTAGCTTTAGTTCCACAAGCCCTCATGTAAACATAAAAAATCAATATCTCCATTTCTACAAGGCATATTTGGGTGCTTCTAGTGGCTCCTTTCTTCTCTAAGGATGACCTTTCATCTCCAAGTTCCATGTCATAAAATATCCTTATGGTTTTGGCCCCACACCTTTGGGTGCAAAACCCCCACCTTAGGTTTTAAGCCCACAAATAATTTTTGTGGAGTCAATCCCTCCAAAACCTAGAACCTTAGGACTTGGAGTCCCTCATAAGCTAAAAATATCAACACTTGGACCATCTCATAAAGGTCCTCCAAAATGTCTCATTAAAACACTTGAAAGTATTGATCCTAATGAGGTTAGAAAGATAAGAAATATAAGTTCCACTAGAAGAAATGGAGGTGATATAGATGGTTATTATTCAATCGATGATGTGGATATTTTTTATGGTCGTGAATTAAATTTATCTACTAATTTTGAACCAAATTCCCTTAAAGAAATTACTTCTCATGATGAATGGAAAGAGGTGATGCAAAAGGAGTATGATTCTCTCATAAAGAATGGAACATGGAAACTGGTGGACCCTCCATTTAGAACCAAACCAATTGCCTACAAGTGGGTCTTTAAGAAGAACTATAAATCAAATAGTTCACTTGAAAATCACAAAGAAAGGCTCATGGAAAATTAATTTTCACGGAAAGAAGGTCTTGATTATGAAGAGACCTTTTCCGCCATAGAAAAATGGGCCACCATCTAGAATCTCTTTGCCTTGGTGGCTCAAAATTGATGGAAAGTATAACAAAGGGATGTAATGCCTACTTTATTGAATAGATACTCGAAGAATTTTTTTTTGTATCCCAACCTAAAGGTTTTGTTATGAAGGGAAATGAACATAAAGTATGCAAACTCATCAAATCCGTGCATGGCCTAAAACAAGTATCGCGAGCCTGGCATGAAATATTGAGTGAGCATATTCCAAAATTGAATTTAAAAAAATTTAATCTTGATGATGAAACTTTATTTATTAATAAAGTTGGAAAATTTGTGTCTATCTTGTAATATATGTATATTATATGTTGATAACAGGTAACAATGAAAACAATATTTCATCCATGAAGAAATAATTGAAGAAAGGATTTGATATGAGAAATTTGGCACACCTTCATTGCTACTTGGGCATTGAAGTGACCCAAAATCTAAGGTATGTATTCCTCTCTCAAAATAAGTACATTAGAAAATTGGTGAAGAAGTTTGGAATTGATGAATGCAATCCTTTGTCCACTCCAATGGAACAAAATGTAAAGTTCACATCTAAAGAAGGAAATCAATTAGAGGATGCAACTAAGTATAGAAAACTTGTGGGAAGTCTGATCTACCTTACTGCAACCAAACAAGATATTTTATTTTCTATTGGAATCCTTTCCAAATTTATGCAAAAGCTTTGAGAAGGACATCGCCTTGCTGCAAAAATTGTTCTAAATTTACTTGAAAACAACTCAGGACTTCAGACTCAAATATTCGCATGTGGATGATTTTAGCTTGATTGGATATTCTGATTCAGAATTTGACGGAGATAAGGAAAATGGAATGTCTACTCCAAGCTATGTTATGTGTCTATGATCAATATTTTCCTCCTATAGGTCATGCAAATAGTCAATTCCAATAGATTCCACAACAAAGGCAGAATGTCATGGAGTCATAGAAGTAACTAAGGAGATTGTGTGCCTTAGGAAACCTCTTGAAAATTTACAAGAATATCATATATTTTTTGGTAAGCTTGGCAGAAATACATCTTCAACATGTCCAATATATCACCCCGATCAGGGCAAGGAATTGGACCGGTGACTTCACATCTAGGAGTGCCTTAACAGAGAACTCGATCACCATCTATTCAAGACACTGTGGACGACCTCTACTCATGTTTTTATCAACAATATTTATGCAATTGAGTTAGCCACGAACCCCAAATTCCATGCTCAAACCAAACATATCAACACACAATATCATTTTATTTGACATCATGTAAAGGCCAAGACTATTCACTGACGTCGTTGTTCTAAAAATGAAATTATTGCAGACATATTCACCAAATTACTTAGAAGAGAAAAGCTGAAAGACTCAAAATTATTATTGGACTCACAAACACCCCTTCATATTAAGGTGGGGAATGTTAGACACCTAATCCTATGGGATTGTATGAAAATGTGTAAATATGTAAATAAATAAATTTGAATAGTTAGAATGCGAAGAGACCTTGAAATTTGAATTCCAAATTTCTTAGTTCATCTCTCTTCATGTATATAATGATTCTCACATTAATGCAAAACAAAATTTGGGGAGTTAAACATCCTAGCTTAATCGATCTATACTGGTGGAAACACTATTTAAATTAATGGAAAATTCAATTTGAGTCCAACATGTGAAAATGTTAAAATTGTAACATAGCTCTTCTTGAACATATTTTATTTAACAAGGGTATTGAAATATTTTATTTATGAACCACATTTTCCATATTAAAATGGTTTTATGTTATTAAGATACTTTTAAATACATGTCAATATTACTTAACCATCCATGGTGAAATATTTTATTTATAACCTACATTGATTTTTTTATTATTAATGTTTTTAAATGTTATTGAGCCGAGAGGCTCATTTTACAATCCAATATGAGGGTGATATGTAATTCTGTTGATTATCAACTTGGAGTTCACATGTGTCCCTTAAAAGAAATACTTGAAATGAAAAAACAATGTGGACTATAATAAAAACATAAATGATTATACATATTTGGTAAGTTTTAATTAAAAGCATTATAAAACATTAGTAATCGCTTTCTCATTGTGTTCACTTGGTTAATTGATATTTCACTTTCACTCTTTCATAATAAATAAAATATTTTGATGTCTATTTTACATAATATCATTTTATATAACTTTAGATAAATAAAGTAATTAAAATTTAAAAAAAAAAACTTCTATTCTGCTTATAAACATTTCAAAATATAACTTAAATAATGTGTTTGAATATCCGTATTAACTAATATATTTCAATATGAACTCTCTCTCTCTATATATATAGGCCAAGTGTGTGTGTGAAAATTTTCCTTACTAAATTATTTCAATGTTAAAAAGGGAAAAGTAATTAAAGGTAAAATAGTTTAGTTACTATGTAACTCACTCAATTTTTAATATAAAATGTTAATAATAATAAATTATTCAAAAATACAATTTCAGCATTGAAAAAGTACACATGGTCTCTATAGGGAGACATAAATCCATTATAGATCTATCTTAACCATATATTATTGTAGAAATAGCTCGAAATTTGCAGTTGCTAATGAATTAAGACTAAAAAAAATAGACACAAATTTCTAATACTCAATATGTAAAAAAGAAAACATACAATTGAAACACATGCAATAACATGTAACTATTCAATCACAATGAACACAATATTTTTACTGGGGAACCCAACTAGGAAAAACCCCTCCTCTATTTTGCATTAAATTATATGACAATATGGATATATTACAATGGCAACTTCAATCCTTGAAGCACAATCTGCACTGCAATATTGATCTCTTGATATTTGACATACTCTATCCAACACTTAGCCAAAATAGGCCTCAAACCTCCTCCTATTTCCTTGCGTAATCCTTGAGGAGATATGAGAATTCCCTATTTCCTTGTGAAAATGCAAAATGAATTGATCACCTACTCCAATGCAAAATCTATACACCCAAATAGTATACAAGTGACAATTACAATGTTCATTTTCCTCCACCTCAACTAGGGAACAAGAATTCCATGCATGACTAGGACTATTTTTAGTAAATTGATCAGTTAACTAAGAAATTAGTGAGTTAACAAAAATTACTACTACTCAAATGAACTCCTACTTACTCTATTCTAGACTATAGCTCATATAATTGAGTTTAACTAACAACAACTCCAATAGATTGTTATATTTTAGCAATCAACTCATGAAAAACTCTACTTCTAGCCTACAAACTCGAATTAACTAATTTAACTGAGTGATTTGGCCATTTCACTCTTGCTAATTGCAACTCAATTCATCTTGCTAATGTGGAAAATCAAATTTCTCCATTTGACTAAGACAAAAGTCAAATGAAGCCTTTTCTTGCTACAATTTAACAATCTCTCTTAACAAGAAAAGGGTTCTTTACCACCCTAATCCTTTCAGGAGAAAACTTGCCTTTACAACTTAATTTACCCAAGAATGATATAACACGATGATCTCACATAGCCCTTTATGGGCAAAAAAAAAAAAAAAAAAAAAAACAATGGATTTTCAAAGAGTTTGATACAAATTTTACTATCATAATGGATCAATGTAGGATCCATTCCTTGACTGAAGAGACCAACTAGGATTTTTCTCATCAAAATAGCCTCGCATGTTGCTTGACTAACAACCATATACTTGGCCTCTGTTGAGTTGAGTGTTATAGATCTATATTTCCTTCTATACCAAGAAATTGTTACTAACCTAACACTGAATATATATCTCGATGTGATATTCATGTTTGATGGACTCCTTTCCCAATCTACATATTTTAATCCTTGAAGCTTCGCTTCATTAATCCTCCTGTGCCATAAGCCAAAATACACTATGCATCTGAGGTATTTGAGAACACGTTTTGTTACTTTCCAGTGAGGCTTGGTAGGCTCCACCATAAAATGATTGAGTTTATTAATTGTAAAACAAATATCAGTCCTTGTGTTCACCAAGTACATCATGACCCCACCAATTGTCTGTAGATAGCGCCATTTTTTGCCTCTCTTTTAGAAGCATGCTCTTTCTTCTAGTTAGTATCTAGAGGAGTATCCATGGCTTACAATCATGCATATGGAATCTTTGAAGGATATCAGAGGTGTACTTCCCCTATCCAAAAATTTTCTCTCCATATCCTTGCCACACCTCCAAATGAAGGAAGTAGTGCATCAAACCCATATCATTCATCTCGAACTCTCTTGCAAGGTCTTTCTTGAAATATTGGATCAACTTCTCATCTCCTATCAGTATCAAATAATATACATACAGGAATAAGAAGAGTAGACTACCATCTACCAAAATTTATTATAGATTTGCATATGTTTCACGCTTATTGAATCCCAATCCACTAAAATAGGAATCTATGCAAGTGTACTAGGATCGAGGTGCCTTCTTGAGATCATAGAGGGATATCCTGAGTCTACACACGTGTCCCCCTATCAAATGTCTCAAATCCCTTATTTTTATCAATGTAGATATCTTCATCAACCACTCCATTAAGGAAGGGAGTCTTAACATCCATTTGGTGGATATTCGACCCAAACTATGCTACAAATTCTAGTATGGTACTGATAGAAGTATATATTTCCACAAGGGAAAACGTCTCCTCATAATAAACTCCCTCTACCTATGATAATCCCTTGGCCACAAATTTTTCCTTTTACTTCTCAACACTTCCATAAATTACATGTTTCACCTTATACACCCACCTAGAGCCAATAACATATTTTCCCTCAGGTCTAGGTACAACCTCCCAAGCATCATTCTTCATGATGGATTCATACTCCTCCATCATGCAATTTAGCCACACCTGCTGGGAAACTGCCTCATAAAATGAAGAAGTCTCAAAATCAATCAATTTTGTCATGAGTGCCATATATCTGGTATATATGTTTGGTGATATCATTTTTTTGCATAAGGAGCTAGGAGCTCCAACATGCTCCTGAGCATCCTACACCAATATTTCTTCCTCCTTGGTTCTTTTCCTTCCTTCTCTAGAAATATTTCTGTGAGTGGGTTTCTCCAATCGATCTGATCTTTGCTCCTCCACATATGGCTACTCCACAACATCTTTCGGATCTAACTGGGGATCCTTCTTTGGATCTAGAAGCTCCTCCTTTGGTGGAAAGCTCATCTATCACTATATATAGCTTCTCATGGCCTTATCCTCATCAAATCTGACATATCTCCTCATCACATCCATCTTGAGTGAAGGTATGTACACCT
The DNA here is from genome assembly GCA_034641835.2 of Pinus albicaulis. Lineage (NCBI taxonomy): Eukaryota > Viridiplantae > Streptophyta > Pinopsida > Pinales > Pinaceae > Pinus > Pinus albicaulis. Next base: position 688,563,202 of record CM076581.1, read on the forward strand.
GGTAAATCTAAGGTGTCTTTGTGCATCCTACAAAGATCCCCTTCTCTGCAGTAGGCTCCAAATTTTTATTTCTATATTTATAGACATGGAAATAAACCAAGGACGAAAAATGTGAAAGTGGGATACATTTGGATTCCTCCGAGAGAAGTCCTCTTCAGGTGTGATCATTCCAAGAATTTTGAGAGGGCTCCTATTCCGAAAATAAATAGTTTTGTTGCATGATTCTTCCCACAAGTATAGTGGCAATCCTTGATCATGCAACATTTCTCTTGCAACCCCTAAAATACTTCTATTTTTCCTCTCTGCCACCCCATTTTGTTGTGGGTTGTGAGGTGCAGTCAACTCTCTTCTAATACCCTCCTTGGCTCACAATTCTTTGAATTCATTATACACATACTCTCCTCCATTATCACTTCTCAAGGATTTAATTTTTTATCCAGACTAATTTTCAACTAAGGCTTTGAATTCAAAAAACTTTGAATAAACCTCATATTCTTCTACATGAAATAAACACATAATTTGTGAGAAAAATCATCTACCAAAATCACATAATACCTATGCTTTGTAACTAAGACTGTAGAAAATGGTCCACACACATTTGAATGAATTCACTCCAAGATGTCTCCAGCTCTACTATCTCGGCCCTAGAAGGAGAATTTGACATATTTTCCAAGAGTATATCCCTTGAAAACATCATGTTGATCAAGGGTGCCTTTTGGAAGTCTAGTGGTGATCTATCGCATTATTTTTAAATCTCCATGGTGTAGGTGTCCCATGCACCTATGCTCGAGCTCTCCAACATCTGGGCCCTGAACATGTTCTACTTTTATGATTAATGGAATGCATGCATACACCTATAGCTTGTATATATTTTTAACCTGAACACTAATTTTTTTTACTTGTCCGTTAGAAACATGCTTCAGATAAGGTTTCCCCTTACCGAAAACCACATCATATCAATGGCCTTCAAGTACAGCTAAAAAACTATATTTTTCTTTAGACCAGGAACATGCATTACATTCTTTAGGTGAATATGGGAGCATTAATCCCACTTAAAGGTGATAGTTCTAATCCATTTAGTACTATACCTTCCATAATCTCTAAGTTCTATGTGTAATTGTAGGTCCTTCTCCTCCAAGATGCTAAAGAAATCCTTATTTCATATCATATGAAATGAAGAACCAGAATCTAAGTACCATACACTACCTCATAGAATACTTTCCATGCATGTAATGAGGGTGAAATCCAACTCGAACTATGATGTGAGAGCATCACCTCCTACTGTTCCTGCAAATTTCTTACTGGATTTCTTGTGTGGACACTTGATTGCATAGTGTCCATATTCATGGCAGTAATTTTTTTTTTTTTTTACTAAGATATTTCTTCTTCCCATGGTTCTGGTTGGATTTTTCCTTTCCTTAGGCCTTATTGCCCTTGGCCTTCTTTCTTGTTCTTTCTACAGAATTTTTTTCTTCCTCCTCAGATTTGGATGTGACACCATCGCGAGTGTTTCTTATGACCTCCTCCTGCACCAAATCAGACCAAGGGCTCTCCCAATCTGGTAGCTTGTCTCTTTCATTAGCTGAATCTTGATAGTTGTGCTAGCATTTTTGAAGGACAAGGAATGTTAAGCTCACAAGTTAATATGATGACAAATTTTCTCCAACTCCCCCAAGTTCATCTTGAACCTGATTGAATATGGATAGGTATTGAATAATAGTTTCATTATTACCCATTCTAATGTTGCAGAGCTTGTCTCTCAATGCCAATTTCCTAGAAACTTTACTGGTCTGCAATAGATCTGTGAGAGTTTTACACATTGAAAAGGCAGACTCCTATCCATTAAAATTTGAAATCACATGATCTCTAACAACCTCCAAAATAATCTTACTATATTTTTTTGTATCTTTCTTCCACTAAGCAAGTTCTTGTTCATTAGTTTTCGTTGGTTTTGGAATATCAGTCTTTGTGTACTCTAATACTCCATTATCATCCATGAAAACTTCCATGATATCTTTCCAAGCACAAAAATTCAATATTCCCTCCAATGCATACTCAAGCCTCTATCAATTGAAATAAATTGTTCGTGCACTGAAGAAGTATTGCACCAAACACTTTGCAAATATAATTTTTTAGAGAGGATTTGGAACCTAGTTTTTATGTAGTCTTCAATAAATTTGATACCATGTAGAAATAACTCGAAATTTGCAGCTGCTAATGAATTCAGACTGAAAAAAATAGAAACAAATTTATTCTACTTAATCGACGGAAAGGAAAACATACAATAGAAACACATGCAATAACATGAAACCATTCAATCATAATGAACACATAATTTTTATTGGGGAACCCAAATAAGAAAAACATTTCCTTTGTTTTTTATTAAATTAGATGAGAATGTGGATCTATTACAATGACAACTTTAATCCTTGAATCACCATCTGCACTACAATATTGATCTCCTTCTCTCTGACCTGATCTGACCTGCACTTAGCCAAAATATGCCTCAAACTTCCTCCTATTTCCTTACGCAAGTAAATTAGCTCCTAAATGTAGGATAATTCCCTATTTCCTTACGCAAATCTAGAAGGAATTTACCACATACTCCAATTCAAAACCTATACAATCAACTAGTATACAATTGATAATTTCAATGTTTCTTTTCCTCTGCCTCAAAAAGGAAATTTTAATTCCATGCATGACTAGTACTATTTTTAGTAAATTGATCAATTAAATAAGATATCAATGAGTTAACAATACTTACTAATACTCAGTTGAAATCCTACTGACGTTATTCTAGACTAGAACTCATATAATTGAGTTTAAATAACAATAACTGCACTAGATTTCTAGATTTTAGCAATCAACTCATGCAAAACTCTACTTATAACCTACAAACTCAAATTGATTGATTTAACTAAGTGATTTGGTTGTGTCAATCATGCTAGCTATAACTCAAGTCATCCTGCTAGTGTATAAAATCAAATTTCTCTATTTGGCTAAGGCACAAGTCAAATGAAGCATTTTCTTACCACATTTTAACATTTATCAAGCACTAAAAGGGATTAAATCTCTACACGTGTAAATTTTTTTTCAAGTTTTTCATTCTAAAATTAGGTTTGTATATAATGATATTTGATCCCTCTTGACTCTTGTTAGATCCATGGTTAAAATTGATCTATACTACTATATTAATTATGTATTAATAATTGAATGAATTATACATCTCCCTCTTATTAGGGAGTAGTTGAAATTTTTTACTTTTAGTTCTTTATTGGCATTGAAATATATATATATATATATATATATATATATATATATATATATATATATATATATATATATATATATATATATATATATATATATAAATATAAATAAAGGGGTGAATATAATTTTTTTAAACTATATTCTTCTAAATTGATATTTAATTTTTTAACTTTTTCCAGAGGAAAAAACCATAATTTTATTCAATGGATGATAATATTATATTCTATAGACACACCTAATTGTGTGTATGCATTAGAAGTCAGATTAAATGTGTATTGCATTCATATATAATATCCTTTCGACTTATAAAACAATAAAAATAAAAATAAAATGCACTAAAAATTACATAAAAGTGTTGGAGTTACTTATGTTAAAAATCACTAAGCTTCTCCATTTTGTTTTTCTTGTTCTTAAATTGTTACCAACCCCTATTGTTGGGTTCAAAAATCACCATTGTTATTTCTTTACCATCAATTTTCAGGATCACTTCTTTATTTGAGTCTAAACTTTCAAAAGCTTTTGTTTTAATTGTGCCACCCATACCCTAAATGTTGTGTATTTCCTCGTTTTGTTGCCCTGGTACTTGGATCGTTGCTAGTATGTTCCTTTCTTAGAGAGAATTTGTGTGCCATATTGATTCTCATATCCACTTCTCACTTGTGTACCTTGTTGATTCTACACATCCACATTTGGATGGTTTCCATCATTTATTATTCTTCCTCTTCTGAAAGGTGAGGGTCAAGAAACTGTCATCTCTTTGGGTTTTGGGACTCTTTATTTTTCCATTTTGTAACTTTCTTAGTCTATGGACGTGTGTTCTACAAATGTCTTGTTTGAAAGCAGATACCACACTTGAATGTCCTGTTTTCAAAATTTAATGGATGGGTCCACTAAAAACTATTATGATTAAGGTGAATGCATACAAGTATACCTTTACTAAGGTTTACCTCTACACAGATTCTAGCAAAAGCAAAAATTCCATTTTTCAGTACTTTACAAATCCATCTTTATGAAATTTCACAGTGTATTTCGAATGCCTTCTAATACTTGGTGATGCCATAAAGGAAGGAGGAGGTTGTGTAGTCTCACCCATATCGACATTATTGATACTACCATTATGGTAACGTCAAACATTCAAATCCATGGAGTTATGAAGAGACCTGATTTTCCCCAAATGTAGAAATTATATCAATGGATTCAATCCAATCATGCAATGTACTAAAACAAGATATTGAATCCTTCAAAAATATTTATGGAATATAAATCACAATCGCTCAATCACATGCAAGTAAGAGAAAGGAAATTATCAATCACACAACACAAGATGTTCTTGGGGAAAGAACCTACTCAAAACCCCTCTATCATATATTGTACATAGTCAAAGAATCATGAAACAATACAATACTTTCTCACACTAAGAAAATCCCGCACTATCCTGACTGTCTCACCCTAATCCTGCTCAAAACTGTCTGGAAATGCTTAGGCAAAATTGACCAACACTTAGCCAATTCTCAACCCTTCCTTAGCCTAGCCTTTCTCACACAATACCTGAGAAATAAATCCCTATTAAATAGGATAATTAGCCTTCCTTGATTGCGCAATCCCTATGGAGCCTTTCTCTGACTTTATAACTGCACCTGGGTAGTTCGCCAAAAATACAACTGATATTTTACTTGTCTTAAACCTTCGTCTCAACTGGGTCTCCATCAGAATTGATATTCATGCAACTATTAATAGTGAATCATCAATTACTTGGTAGATCACTACTTGTGAATTAAATCTAATTTAATTCACTTGACCTTCCACTAGCTCATCACTCAGTTATAACTAGTTAAACTCATTTTAACTCAATTAATTTGAGTTAATTGATTACGCCCACACCACACTAGTGCTACAACTGCAATTGGACCTTGAAAATAATAGTATCACTCTACATGCCTATCCTTTGACCCTCAACTCAAAATTCTTGAGCTAACTAAGTCTATCACACTTAGTTAACTATTAAAAGTTGTTATGAGAAACAATTCACTTTTAATTTAATTAAGGATAATTAAATCAAAAGCCTCACATGGTAACCATTTATGGGTGCCATTTTCTAGATTTTGTTTCTAGATGAAAATTTCATTGTTTCTTGTTGCAAATTTCAACACCAAAAACCATGGTCCCTCATTTTTCCATATATTTTTTTGTATCAAATTGTACAATAAAGAATCCATTAGAACATAAGTAAGTATCACAATTTGGGATTACTTAGTCGATACCCACTAATGTAGGTAGTTCGATTTGGGCTATAACCCATTGAATATGCAAATAAAAACTATAGATTGGAGGATGTTGAAAAGACCATTTACCTCTGGTAGATTAACTACCATCGTTGGTGTCTGTTCCTTTATTCAATGATGTAAGGTCCTAGGATATTTTGGACTGGATCAAATTAGTTGTATGTCTTCCTTTGCAATGTGTCCTTGAATGAACCTTATCCAATAGGGTTTTTGGATTGAACGACTTCCTTATATGATGTTGATCCACTAGGGTTTTTGGAACTATGATCTCCACCTCGCATCCTCATATCTAATATAATAATGGAATCCCACACAATGCCATATTCCTTTGACGTAATAGAATCCTATAGTAATTTCTCCTCATATAACAACCTTTGGAAGGAGCAACTATACCAAGTATTTTTTTTAATGCTTTGTTTAATATTTCCAACTAGATCTGAACCCCTAGTCCGGAGAATGGTGGTTTCCCCCTAAGATGATTTATGAAAATTTGAAATGATCCCTCTTCCACCTTCTTTGTTCTTTTGGTCAGATTTGTGGGAAGGAATGAGTGGATATTACAAATCATGTCCCTCACTTTATGGTCAATATTTTCAATCATATCTATAGGGCTTTGGGGTCAAAGGAGTGAGAAAACACATGGATCTAGAAATGTATGGTTGATACTAGACTAGAGAATTTGTTGCAAGAAGATCTAGCCTTATGGCCATCCATCTGTCCCCATAAGAGGACCAATGGAGTATTGTTCTATCAAATCATCCCTAATCTAAGGAACATGAAGAAAAAAAATGTGCACGATACCATCATATATGGCGATATGAAACCTCGTGAAAGGCCCTGATCCCGATTCACTTCACCAGTTACTATATATGGAGGATAAAAATAGTGGGGTATCTCATAGGAAGGAAAATACCCTAGATTTTGAGCCATAAACCCTAGTTCTAACTTATGGGGCTTCTCCTTTATCAACTTCATATCCATTAAAATAGTGATAAAAGGTATTTTCCCACTAGAAAAAACTTTAGGTTGAGAAACCCCTTAGGGCATGATTTATCCAACTTCCCCAAATGGATCATAAGTCACATAAATTCCATAAAGAAAAAAAATATTGATGTTGCATTTTTACCCATACCATCAACAACACTCATACCTTTTAGATTTGAAATCACGTGTGAAAATATATCTATCGCAGCTCTGCATACATGATTCAGAGTATACCCACTCTGTCGACATATGTGAGAGTGAATGAGGCATCCCACTACCTTGACTCCATACTAACAAAAACAAATTCAATCCCTCGCTCTTGATTGATGGTGGTTCCCAGTTGAAGACCAAGGAGAAATGAAACCTTACCAGAGCTTGTGTACTCCATCATTCCCACACATATATAATTATAATCAATATAACTCATTTAAATCATTGAAAATTGAAACACCCTTCGAGTTATAATATGTAACTTAACCTAGGCATCAAAATATTTTATTTATGGCTTTGAATGTGAAAAGTGGAATATTTTTACCATATCTCCTTCATACTAGATTGTAATATTAACAATAAACCAAGCTAGAAGAATAATGAGTGAGATTATTCATATTTTATAATGCTTTTAATTAAAACTAACCAAATATGTATATTCATTTCTATTTTTATTATAACTAAAATTATTTATTTAGAATATAGTTTTTTTTTAAGAGATAAATGTCAACTAAAGATTGAGCATAGAAATAATTACACATCTCCCTTATATTAAAGTGTAAAATACGCCTCTTAATACAATAAAACATTTTGAAATAATTATATCAATTTTCTAATAATTATTTTAATATTTATTTCATATTTTAAAATACGTTTTCGCTGATCATTTTTCATCTATATAAATTTCAAAATATAATTAATTTTATATATCTAAATATAATATTTCAACCAAAGTCCTGGTTTAGAGATTATTTATTAAAAAAACTAACATTAATATCGGAGAGTTAATGATATATATATGTGAGATAATGTTTTGTTGATCACATAACTTAGTTTTATAATACTTGAGGAAGTTAATTTCAATCAATTCTCTAAATTGAGACGAGACAATTGAAATATTGATATTGTAACATCTAAAATTTTCTATTAGATAAAGAATTTAAATAATGATAAGTTTATGTTGATGACATCAAAAATATAATGCAATGTGAATCTAGGATTATGATTGAAATCACCAAATTATCGGATTATATTTATGATAGGATAGGATTATAATATTTAAAATAACCTAGTAAAATCACACAAAATATATGAAAGAAAAAAAAGATAAAGGAATATGATTTAGATGTAATGAAAAGAATAATTTTTCTTAAGAATAAATTAGAATGATTTAGATATAATAATGGTTTAAGGGGAATATTTTTTCAAATTAGTATAGATTTTTAATCATGCATCTAACAAAAATTAAGAAGGATCAAATCCTTGAGGAGCAAATCACTTTAAATTAAATAAAAATTTTACACATTATAGATTTGATCGCTTTGGAAACTAATTAGATTTGTAATTAAGATGGTTTATGTTTATAAATTCAAAAAAACAATTTAAACAATGATATATATATATATATCATTGTTTAAATTGTTTTTTTGAATTTATAAAATGGATTAAATTTTTAAAATTTATTTGGAAACTAGAATGATGTACATTACACAACTTAAACATGTAATACAAATACTTGTTTCTAGATTTGACACAAAATTGACAAAAAAAAATATACACATAAAAAGCCACAATAAAACTAAACTACTTTTTAAACTACTTAGATTTGACACAAAATTGACAAAAAAATATACACAAAAAAAGCCACAATAAAACTAAACTACTTTTTAAACTACTTAAAATGTTTTAATAAAAAAAATTATTTTTTCCAATTAATTTATATAATGTATATATAGTTTTATTTAATCATATATAATATATTACACATTTAAATATTTTACTTAAAATATTTTATTTACGAACTATGTTGTACAAATTAAAATAATTTCTCTTATTAATATATTTTTAAATATAACTTATTATTAATTATCCTTTATTTGTGATTTATATTGAGTTTTTAATTCTTAATATTATTTATAAATGCTACATATCAATTTCCTACGAAGAATTAAATGAATTACTTCTACCTAAAAAAAATTAAATTGATTATTATGGTGACATTTAAATATTTTATTATGATCAATCACTAAAGTGTTTTTTTATTTACATTCTCTTCTCTCCATATACATGTACATGAATTTGAGATTGAAATAAATTAATCAACATGCATATTTAAAAACATTATTCAAGTCATGTACTAGATATTTTAAAAAAAAATATTTAACTATTTTTAAAAAGTTTATTTAATTCATGTACTAGAATAGTTAATTATTTAACTATTTTTTAAAATTTTATTTAATTCATGTACTAGAATAATTTTTTACAATTTTCTCATATTCAAAAGTGAAAATATAAGTTTTTTCTAGTTTATTCCTCTATAAAGTTGATATAAGATTATGATATTTTATATGGACATCTAAATATTTTATTAATGGTTGAGAGTGTGAGTAAAACATGTATCTTGGACATTTTTTTTATTACCAATTTTCTTTAAAAGAGACTCATGTCAACTTGAGGTTGAGCATAGACTTAATTACACATCTCTCTCATTCTGGGTTGTAGAATGAGTCTCTCAGCTTAATGATCAACCACTATTTTTTTTTAATGTACATTCTCTCCATATACATAATGCATGAAATTGAGATTGAAATAAATTAGTCCACATGCATGTTTAAAAACTTTATTCAAGTCATGTACTAAATATTTTTAAAAGGTTTATTTAACTCATGTACTAGAACATTTTCTATACAACTTTCTCACCCCTAAAAGTGAAATTATACGTATTTTTTTAATAATTTTATTTATTTATAAAGTTGATATAAGATTATGATATTTTATGCGGGCACCTAAATATTTGATTTATGGTTGAGATTCTGAGTAGAACATGTATCTTCATTTTTGTTTTTTTATTACAGGGGACATTTTTTTAATTTATTTTTTTTAAAGGGAATCTGTCAACTCGGGGTTGAGCATAGACGGAATTACACATCTCCCTCATACTAGATTGTAGAATGAGCCTATGGGCTCAACAAGATTGTTATACTTGAAAAGTAATGGGGATTTTAACAAGAGAATCAATAAACAAATGAATAGGAGTTTGAGTACCCATTAAATCTTCAAGAAAAGGTCATCAACATTTTTTTGACAAATGTACTAAATATGGCCATGATCTAAGTAGACTTATGCATTAATGGGTTATAGGGTACACCTAATTGAAGTTTCTATCTCCTAGGGTTGTTTTTTGTTACTTAGAAAACTATATGTGTTTGATGTAATCCTAAGAACCTTAAAAAAAACAAAGAAAAGTTCGATTAGACCTTCAACATATCTTAGTTAAGCATAACAAATATACCAAAAAATTCTTAAATGGTCGCAATACCATATCATGATCACACCTTTGATCTTGCATTACATAATACCTCTCCCAGCATTATAGGACCTAATGTATATATGGTTAATTCTAATATTTTGTAGACTTAGAAGATGTTATAAATACTTAAGAAAAGACTTAAATGATCTTAAAATACAATTAAGCAACAAAAAGAATTAAAAGATTTCATTAAAAGACTTCCAAGATTAGACCAAAAAAAAACAACTTAATTCTATAACTTGAACTACTTAATAACTACACTAATCATTTAAAAAAAACATACTTAAAATATCTCATCAATTAAAATAAATATTTCCATATTCTACCACATAATATAATGTAATTATAGTATATTTTAAAACTACATCGAATAATGAATACTTGATAAAATAAGAACCACAATTATGAATCTCTCAATTATTTTTATTTTTTACAAAGAAAGCCACTATATTATTTACCTAAATCTTATTCATATCACATCTAGCCTATATTATTTAATCTTATTCATATCACATCTTCATTATTTTGATAGTTTAATATATTTATTCGTTATCTCCTCTTATTCTTTTAAATAAAAATCCCTCTTTTAACTCCAATAAACTTAGTTCAAATCTGCTAAAAATCCCACTTTAACACCAATGACCTTACTTCAAAACTACCAATTTAAAAATGAAAATACACTCTAAATTTATTTATTTTTTATACTAAAAGACCTAATTCTTATCTCTCTATACTAATATTTACTATCACTATCTCACATTCCATTATGATTTTAATATTAATTATGCTATTTTAAATAATATATAACCTATAACCATGAATAATTGTCATTGTAGCTAATCTATTATTTTATCTTAAATATTATTAATAATATATAACCATGATCCATGATGGCTAGATTAGCTCCTATTATTAAATGACATAGCTTTGTTACATTCACAATCTTGCATATAATAACACATAAATATCTACTTTATAGAAAGACATGGATTTGTTACATTCACAATCAAACAAAAGATGTAACAAGGTGGCGGTGACCTGAAATAATTAAAAATTATGCATTTAAATTAAATTAATGAAAAATTTATATGTTAACTGGTTGGATTAACTTTTCAACGTATTTATCATTGAAATGGAACCAATAAAAAAACACATGATCCCATTAAAATATAAGCTTTACTTTCTCATTGTAATGTTATTACACCCGTTCTTGCTAAATTCTTGCCAAGCAAATGTGCAATGACTAGGTCTCCCAACTTTATTTTATATATATAAATATTTCCCATAAGTATTTTTTTTTGGCTTAAAAGATAGAAATAGATATGGCATCTTAACATAAAGTTATTTCATCCCTTTACATTTTGCAGGTATTTCAATATATATAATTTATGATGTGCGCACATTATATTTATTCTAAAGTTAGTGTTGGGTTTCTCTCAGACCATATACTTTATGGTATTGTTTATATAATTTATAATATTGTTTGTATAATTATGTTGTGGAGTGGTCTTTATATTATAAAATTTATGATGTGTGCATATTATATTTATTTTAAAGTTAGTATTGTTTCTCTCACACTTTTATACTTTATGGTATTGTTGGTATAATTTATAATATTGTTATGATATTGTTGGTATAATTATGTTGTGAGGGTGGTTTATGATATTGTTGGTATAATTTAAAGTGTTGCTATGATATTATTCGTCTAATTGTGTTGTAAGTGTGGTATATATTAGAATTGGGTTTAAGAATTTTTTATTTTAAAATAAATTAGTAGATAAGTTTTGATTTTAATAAAATATTTTTCATTTCATAAGGCTGATATGAAAGATATTTGAATGGGTTTTAGATTCAAATCAAAGAATAATATATTTAATTTAAAATTTATTTATTTCACCACATACTAAGCACATTGGAATTATATAGTTTTTTTTTTCTATATTGTTGGCAATTCGAGTGCTTCAATTGCATATTCATCATAACTATCGACATTATAATCTGGGCATATGGAATTGGTAGTGTGGACAGGCATTGTTAAAACGTAGCCAGGTTGAAATGAAAGGGGGATGGTAGAGGTGGCCAAAATGGAGTTGAAATGCCTCTTCATCTAATTGAAAATCGATATGGAAAATTGGGGTCGGATGAAGTGATAGTATTATTATTCATATGATGCTCTGAAATTTTTATGGTAGGCAATGGTATTTTGATTTTTTGTCGGCTAATCAGAGAGGGTACCTCCCAAATGTTTCTCTCCAGGGTTCAACAACAACATTTATCCTCCTAAAGGCATCCCAACGACAGCGTAATAATTCATCATCAACGAGCTCAAGACCTGCATCTATCATATACCCCTAATGCTTTGTATTGGTAACCATGCCTAACAATCTCCTACGTCTTTCTGCTAGAGCTATTATCTCATTAGTGATTCAAAATGGGTTTCATAAGCAACATGTAGCTACCTTATTCTCTCAACATGATAACGTAATAATTATTTTTCATATTGTCGTTCTGTTGATTATTCTACAATTAGATGAGGAAATTTGTTTTTAATATTAATTTACGATGTCATTGTTTTTTTTTTTAAATTAACCAAATAATTTATGTTTATAAATTGAAACCTATTCAAATTTCATTTTCAATACATGTGGCCATTCATTTATGAAATATGTGTCATTATACATTCAAATAATTTGACGCCTACGGTGTATATCAACCACATTTATTAATGTGGTTGTGTTATTTTATAATATTGTTTTCATTTTCAAAACTTTTGTAACACTGCTAACCTTTTTGACTTGTTAAATCAACAAAACTATAGTGATATGGGAATGCTTCTCTCCCTTCTTTTTTATCATAGAACTAAAATATTAAAGAGTCTTGTATAAATTTCTTGTAGATTCAAACTGCTAATTGTAATTTATTAAAACAATAGACTTGAATACACCCTACTCATCAACGGAAACAATTAAACGAGCATGAAATCACAAAGCATACAAGAGAAATAATTCAAACAACACATTACACAATGATTTCCTAGGGAAAGTCATAGCTAAAAACCCCTGCTATTTGTATATTGCATTAGCCAAAAAATATGATAAGATTACAATTTTTTTCTCAAGCCTGAGCAACCTCTGCACTATCTCTATCTATCTCACTACTTTCGAGACAAGCCTTGGCCAATACTTATCCAATTTTCTGCTTTCCCAAGTCCTTGTTTACTTGTGTTGTTCAATAAGTAATTAGCCTCTATTAATTATGGAAATTCCTCATCCATAAATGTGAAATCTAACATAGGCCTTCCTCTGATTGCATACACCACCTGTACAATTTGGATGATTATACAACTAATAGTACACTGCCCTTGAACTCCAATCTCAACTGGGTAACTCGTATATCACACTTGTATGAGTTATTTATGGTTGATTTATCAATTAACTAGTTGATCACAAAGTACACACCCCACTACTTGACCTCCTACTAGTTCCTCCAACAGTTGGAACTAGTTTAACTCACTCTAACTCAAATTTACTGAATTAATTAATTACAAATCAAAATAAACTCAACCTAGGCTCCTATAAAGTAGGAGACACTCTACATGACTCAAGTTAGGCCCTCAACTTGAATTAATTGAACTAAATAAGTCAAACTAACTTAGTTAGCTCGTTTAAGTTGTATTGTGATGTGTGATGTGGAATTACAATTTTCTTCTAATTTAATTCAAGGGAAAATTAAATTAAAATATTTCTTGGTGTCATTTTCAACACTCCTTAGCAAGAAAGGGATTATCATATACCCAAATCCTGCCTTGATGGAACTTGAATTTTCCTCGTGAAAATTCCTTAGTCAATATATTCGCATCTTGTTCCTTTGTAGGAATGTAATCTAGCAACATGATCTGCCTTTCCACACAATCTCGTAGATGGTGATACCAGATGTCAATATGATTGGACCTATCATGAAAAATTGGATCCACAGAGAGTTTGATTCAGCTCTAGCTATCATAATAAATCATTGTAGGATCCATCTACTGACCAAATAACCCAACAAGGATCTTCTTCATCTAGATAGCCTCACAAGTTGCCTGACTAGAAGCCATGTACTCAACTTCTACTAAATTGAGTGCAACTTATCTTTGTCTCCTGTTGTACTAGGAAATTTATGCTAACCCAATACTGAATATTCCTCCTGATTTTCTCTTCCTGTCTGATGGAATCCCTACCCAATTTGCATTTGTGAATCCTTGCATCTTCATTCCTTTTGTATGTATGTACCAAATACCAAACTAAGTGGCGCCTCTAAGCTATCTCAACACATGTTTGTCTACCTTCCAATAAAATTTGGTTGGCTTAACCATTTCTTGACTAAGTTGGTTAACTTCATAACACATGTTGCCCATGCATTCACCAAGTACATAAGTGAACCCATAAGATTCTTGTAAATGGTATCCTATACCACTTATCTTGAAGTAGCATATTCCTTCCTACAATTCCCTACTAGAGGAGTCTCCATGGGTTTGTTGCTCTCCATGTGAAACTTCTTCAGTATCTCGTTGGCATACTTTCCTTGAGAGACAAACAGTTCCCCGTATCCTTTCCAAATTTCCAAACCAAGGAAATAATGCATGAGCCCCATGTATTTCATCTTGAATTCTCTTACCAAATCCTCTTTTCAATATTTTATCAAATTCTCATCACTTGTTCGAATTAAATCATCAACATATAATACTATAATCAATAATTTACCTTCAAAATCAATGTGGTAAAGGTTTGCATCTGCTTCAATTTTGGTGAAGCCCAACCCGGTGAAATATTTGTCGATCCCGGTGTACCAAGAATGAGGTGCTTGTTTCAATCCATACAACACTCTCTTGTGTCTGCACAGATGTGAATCTCTGTCAAAGGTTTCAAATCCTTTTGATTGATATCTGTACACATCTTCCTTAATCACTCCATTGAGGAAAGTCATCTTCACATCCATTTGATGTATCTTCTATCCCATCAGTGTTGAAAGTGCTAGAATTGATATGATTGAAGAGTACCTTTCTACTGGATCCAATGTCTCCTCGTAATCAATTCCCTCCACCTGAGAGAATACCTTGGCCACAAATATGGCTTGTGTTTCTTAACAACCTCATATGTTGCTTTCTTCACCTTGTAGATCCACCTACAACCTACAATTGACTTGTACTATGGCCTTGGGACAAATTCCCAAGCACTGTTCCTAATAATGGAATCATATTCATATACCATGGCATCAACCCATACTGGTTGTTGCACCTCTTCCTCAAATTAGGATGTCTCAGTGTATACACTCTCGCTCATCAGATCCATGTATAGAGTGTACCAATCTGGTGACCTCCTCTTCCTACGTTGTGATGTGGGTTCTCCCACATTCTATATAGCATCATGCATCAATCTGTTAGCCTCTTTGGTGTTTTTCCTTACTTCTATGGATGTATCTGCATGAGTGGGTTCTTCCAATCTCTACTCCTCTGGTTGTGGTTGCTCCACAACATCTTGAGGTTCTTGCTTTGGAGTTAAAACATCACCACCTAAATGAAGCTAAATCTCTCTCTCAAGGGAACATCTCACAGCCTTTTCTTTATCGAACTTTAAATCTCTAAGAAAAAATCTCATTCATTGAGATGGTAGATACACCCTATAGTTGTGAGGTGTATCAGTCTACCCCAAAATATTCCCAATGGTCTTGACGGTTCTAGATTTTTCCTTGCATATTTGGAAACATGGCAGTAAACTAGTGAACCAAAGATCCTAAATTGTTCCACATATGGTTTCTAAACTGAAAAAATTATCTTGGTGTACTTATCCTGAGAATCTGATGAGGACTCTTGTTCTGCACATATACTGTTGTGTTGCATGCTTCATCCCACAAGTTCAACGGTAGCTCCCATAATATTCTTGTTCTTCCTTTCAGAAACTCCATTTTGTTGTGGGTTATGGGGTATTTTCAACTCCCCTCGAATGCCTTATGATGCATAAAATTTCTTGAACTCATTCAACACATATTCTCCACCATTATCGCTCCTTAGATCCTTCACTTTCCTTCCAATGTATTTCTCAACAAGTGCTTTACATTCACTAAATTGTGAGAATGTTCGGTGAAATAGTTGTCGATCATGTTGTACCAAGCACGGAGTGCTTGTTTCAATCCATACAATGCTCGCTTGGGTCTACACACATCCGACTCTTTTTCAAAGGTCTAAAATCCTTTTGGCTGCTCTATGTACACCTCTTCCTCAATCACTCCATTGAGGAAAGTTGTCTTCACATCCATCTAATGTATCTTCCATCCCATCTGTGTTTAAAGTGCTAGAATTGATCTGATTGAAGAGTACCTTTATACTGGAGAAAATTTCTCCTTGTAATTAATTCCCTCCACCTAAGAGAACACCTTGGCCACAAATATGTCCTGTTTTTCTCAACACTCTCATATTCTACTTGATTAACCTTGCAGATCCACCTAGAACCTACAACTTACTTGTCCTCTGGCATTGGGAGAACTTCCCAAGCATTGTTCCTAATAATGGAATCATATTCCTCTACCATGGAATCAACCCATACTTGTTACTTCACTGCTTCTTCAAATGAAGATGGCTTAGTCTACACACTCTCGCTCATTAGAGCCATGTAGCTAGTGTACCAATATGGTGACCTCCTCTGCTTGCATTGTGATGTGATTCCTCCCACATTCTATCTAGCATCATGCATTAATATTCCAACCTCTCTATTGCACTTCCTTACTTCTCTGGATGTCTCTACATGAGTGGGTGCTTCCACTCTCTTCTCCTCTGTGTGTGGTTTCTCCACAACATCCTGAGGTTCTTCCTTTGGAGCTAAAATATCCTCATCTGCATGCAACTAAATCTCCCTCTCAAGGGAACATCTCATGGCCTTCTCTTCATCGAACTTCACATCTTTAAGAAAAACTCTCATTTGTTGAGATGGCAGGTAAACCCTATAATTGGGAGGTGTATCAGTGTACCCCACAAATATTCCCAACTCTGGTGTTAGTTCTAGATTTTTCCTTGCATCTTTGGAAACATGATAGTAAACTGATGAACCGAAAATCCTATAGTGTGCCACATCTGGTTTCTTACCTGAAAAAACTTCTTCTGGTGTACTCATCCCAAGAATCTGATGAGGAATCTTGTTCTGCACATATACCGTTGTGTTTCATGCTTCATCCCAAAAGTTCAATGGTAGGCCCTGATCATGAAACATCGTCCATGCAACTCCCACAATACTCCAATTCTTACTTTCAACAACTCCATTCTATTGTGGGTTATGGGGTGTTGTCAACTCATGTTGAATGCCTTCTGATGCACAAAAGTTCTTGAACTCATTCGACACATATTCTCCACCATTATCACTCCTGAGATCCTTCACTTTCCTTCCATTTTATTTCTCAACAAATGCTTTAAATTCACAAAAGTTTGAGAATGTATAGTCTTTATTCTTGTAATATTCCCTTTTCAGAAATATCACAAGTTTGTGCCAGAAATGGACTACTGAGGCATTTACTGGTTATTTCTCCTTCCAAAGAAGGGAGAGAACCAGAGGCTACCTGGCCTTTTGTAGCCTCTGTCTACAAATATGTGATTTTTCCTATTCAGGAATTGCTCTAGCAAGCTCCTTAGGGACTCTGTATAAGGAAGAAGATGTGAAGATAAGGCCAACCCATGTTGTGATGCCTTAGAACATATATAATCTGACCTCCTTGTAGAATTTAAGCTCAAATAAATAACCTTAAGCAGGTTATTAAAATCTCCCACAGTGAACTAGCTGAAAATTGCAGCAACATGTGAGCACAAACAGCTGTCTTCAAAAAATAACGCTATACAAGTGAGATATGGGACTTTTATCCCTTAGTAGACATGATGTAAAACACACATGCATAATTTTAGGTAAAACAAATGACTCTAGCACATATAAACAGATCTCCCCATTTCTATATGCCACAAATAAGCTCAAACCCCATAACTTAGAACATGCAGAAACTACTGAATCAAGATCAGCGTTATTTTCATTAGGGTTTATACAGAGAATAACATGACATATCAGATATAAAATTAACAAACATCAAATGGCTAAGAAAATGTGATTCCTTTCTTCTTTATACACAATAAAGATCACCCACAAGGGTTTTCATGAAAATACAAAGTGTACAAGTGCAAATCTGCAAATATATGTAACTGGAAAATGCAGTCACTGCAACACTGAATATAAATATGACTGAGAATATATAAATACAGAAGAGGAATGGAATATAGAGATTTCCGGGAGAAGGGTTGGCCCTTCCTCCAAAGAATCAGCTCTCAAGCAAGGGATCAAACCCTGCAGCTGCTGCTCTCACAAAAATAATGTATTTTACCCAGTGAAATGCGCTGTAATGGATGGAACATGAGTTTTCCACATGCAAAGATATGAAATGAGCTCTGAAATCTCCTATACAGCTCCCTCAATGCAAGAGAAACTTCCTCCACTAAATGGAAATGCACCAGAGAAGATGAAGCAACCCTCCCATTGCACTGCCCAGCAACACAATGTCCTCTACTACAGAAATAACACTGCAGATGTGAGAAATGCTTGGCCTACAATCCAGATGTGGGAGAAATGAAGGACAACCCCTTTAAGAGATCACTCAATGAAGGAGAAGGAATTCCTAAATAGGAATCCCTCCAAACTCTGCTAAGCAACAGGAGTTTGCAGAAAATGTCTAAGTAGACAAGAAATCAAAATACACAAGCTAACTCCACAAAGATGCCCTTCTCCTCCCTATGAAGTTGTGAGCTCCTTCACCTTGGGTCCCACCTCTTAGGGTTTCAATCTTCCTTTGAATCTCTTCCCTCCAAAACTGCGTTGTCTTCTTAAGCAAACTACTCCTCCTTAGGCTGCGCTGGTTGACTTGGTCAACTTGACCTTGTCCTCATACAATTGGCCCTTTTCACACTAGGAGGTGAAAAATAACCTGCTCAAAGGTTCCCTTTTCACATTAGGATGGGTTTTATTCATGTTAAGAGGCCTCCTCTTCCTTTTTATTCACCTACTACACAATATGAGCAAAAATTAATGTTCCAATTTATTCATGAAAATTTTGGAACATTACAATTCTGCATGAAGAATATCCAACACTTACATGAGAAATTATCTACAAATATCACATAATACCTATGTTTGGTCATGGAGGTTGTCTAAAAAGGTCCAGACACATCTACATGAACTCTTTCAAGGACCACTTGCGCTCAACTATCCTTATCATGAAAGGTATCTTTGGTGTACTTCCCCAATGTACACCCTTTCCATGTATCTCTCTACTCTAGTGCACCATTGGGAAGTCCTGTGGAAATACGTTACATGATCTTCAAATCTCCATGGCACAAATAACCAATTCTCCTATGCCATAATTAACTGATGTCTTGGCTCTGCACCTTCTCTACTTTCATGCTCAAATAAATGTAGTCTTATAAATCCATTTTTTATATGTTCTTTATCTGAACCTTGATCTGCTTCACTTGTCCTGTGGCTATGTGATGAAGGAAAGCCTTTCCTTTCCTAAATATCACATCGTAGCCATCGTCTTCCATTATAGCAATTGAAACTAAATTATTCTTCAGACCTGAAACATGCATGACATATTTTAATGTGAGAGGAGAACCAGACTCTCTCTTAAAAGTAACAGTATAGATGTTGGTTATGCTATACCTTCCATCATATCCCATCTCGATGTGCATATGGAAGTCCTTGTCCTCCAAGTCGCTAAAAAATTCTTTATTGTTGGTCATATGGACTGAGGCTCCACTATCCATATACCACATACTATCCATCATCGATGTAGCCATGCATGCAATGAGGGTGAAATCCAACTCGAATTATGATGCAAGAGCTTCACCTACTACTCCTATTTAGGGCTTCGTGCCAGAATTATTATGAGGAAATTTCATGGCATAATGTCCCAACTCATGATATTGAAGTGACATTTAATATTCGACAAGTCCTTCTAATTTCTTGCCTGACAAAAATCTCCTTTGGATTTGAATTTCTTCCCTTTCCCTTTCTTTTCCTTTCCTTCCAAGGCACAATTATCCTCATCATCATGCTTGGATGAGGTTCCATCTCTGGTGTTCCACATTATCTCTTATTTCACCAAGTAGAACAACAAACACTCGCAATCTAGTAGCTTCTCCCTCCCATTTACTAAATCCTAGAAGTTGTGCTAGCTCTTGGGAAGGCCTAGAATTGATAGGCAGACCAGATCATATTCAAAAACTATAACGCCAACACTCCCAAGCTCATCCTGAAATTGGGTGAACTTGCTCAAGTACTGTGGTATTGTGTCACCCTCTTCCATCTTGATTTTCCGAAGCTTTCCCTTCAGTGCCAGATTCATGTGGTTAGCGATGTTCTGAAACAAGTCTATCAAGGATTTCCACATTGTATATGGAGTCTCCTTCCCATGAAATTTTCAGAAAATATGATCTCTAACTCCTTCCAGTAAGATCGTTTATGCCTTGGCTACATTCTTCTTCCATTCTGTTAGATTTTGTGCATCCAAAATTGTTGGTTTCAGAACATTGCTATCAATGTATTCCTTCAATTGATTATCTTACATGATTGCTTCCATCTAGTACTTAAAAGCAACGTAATTTGAGCTACCCTCAAGGGCATACTCGAGCCTCAGACCATAGAACGCCATCCTAATCTTGTTGCTAGCTTTAAAGAATAAACCTGCGAAAACATTCCTTTTGCAAAGATAACTTCGTATTCTTCTCTTCAATAATGATCTCATCTCCGATACCATGTATAAATTCCTTGTAGATTCAAACTGCTAACTGTAATTTACTAAAACAATAGACTTGAATCTAATCTACTCATTAGCGGAGACAATTAAATGATCGCTAAATCATGAAGCATACAAGAGAAGGAATTAAATCATCACATTACGCAATGATTTCTGGGGGAAAGCCACGAATAAAAACTCATGCTATATGTAGATTTCATTAGCTAGAAAAGGTGAGAAGATTACAATGCTTTTCTCAAGCCCAATAATTTTTTTTTTTGTTTGTTTGGGCTGACCCAGTTTCGATCTATACTATGCACCAACAAAACCCTTGATCATTGGCCCTTTCGGCAATGACCTGCAAGAATATCACAGTCTCACCCGAAGCGACTATGGGTGGATGCAAAACCAGGTTTCTACAGCCTTGAGGGGATGGCATATGTGGTATTATTATGTTATCTTATTAATAACACTTATAAATCACTTCACCACATTCAATTAATCACTGAAACATGCCATAAAACCATAAACCATCACTATGCTAAAGTAAAATGAAACTGGAATAACTACTACTTTACAATAGATAATAAGAAAATATACACATCATTCACACAAAAACACCAAAATACAATCCACAAAAATTGTTGCTTAATATAATGAATCTTTGAATACAACCGGTTCTGGACTTTCACACTAAGTTGCAGGTTGTCTACGCACTAAGATGTAGACTATTCTCCAAGCCTCTGCGCACTCATATGTATAGCCTCTCCTTCGCTTCAAATTAAAAATCACAATAATTTACTTATAATCTTGATCTTAATCAAAATATTGATTCTTTTCTTATTATTTTACCCTATATATACTATTAAAGTTTCGGGTTGCATCATCAAAATATCATCGTCCATATACCATGTACTCCTTAAATCAAAAAACTATGGTTCCAAAACCATTGATCCCTTACAAAATTGCATGATTTTACAAAATGGAGGGGCTTCAACCCACACCAAAGCCCTTAGGACACCGCACAATATATTTAATTCCTTAAAATGCGTTATAATGTGCACTCTTACCCACAAAGTGTGGAGTCTTTGCCAAAATATAGGCCATGCTGGGTTGCACCCAATAGGCCCCCAACACTCACATGTGACTTGTCCCGAGTCACTCAACCGACTTGCCTCTGATCTTTGTTGCAATGTTGTTCTAGGCATTGTTGAACTACTGCATAATGTCTATGATCTTATTTTATTCATTATTTACCTCCTACAACAGTGCTTCTCTCGTCAGTACCATAGCCTTCTGCATCACTTCCTCCTCTCTCTGTCAAAGCTATTGAATCTTCTCATCCACTACTTCAGACATTTGGAGAGCCTCAACCTGCCATGGTCAAGTTCTCTCTGTCAGAGTTTTCTCTTCCTTCCTCAACTCCTCTATATTCTTCTTGAGGGAATTTCCCTCATTGATCTTTGAGAGCTTCTTTTATATTGGTAAGGTTCTCACAGTTTCCCAAATCTCATCCAACTGCTGCTACTTCTGTTGAATATCCTCGTGTAGATTCTACACATTTGGATCTTCTTACAGTGAAGTCAAAATCTGTAAGCTCTCATCCAACAGCTTCCCACAATTTGCCACTATTTTGGATATGTCGGCCACTACATCCTTTAGGTCGTCCTTCCTCTGCTCTTACACTTCTTGTGGTGTGGTTAGTTGTAGCTTCATCTGTAGCTCTATGATATTTATCTCATATTGAAATTGTACATCTACGATCTCTTACCATTGTATCCTTTTACTACAAGGTCAAGCTTCGCGACCTTGTCTTCCACGGGTTCCTTTCTCAGACATCAATGTCGGGAACCTTGCAAAATGTTGCCTCAACCACTTCCTTCAAATTTTTATGTTGTTGTACTTCCTGATCCCTCTCCTGGATCACCTGATCGAGCTTTTTCTTCAGCAAATCTATATCTCTCTCTACCTAAATGTTAAACTTTGAAGTGAGCTACTCACGCTGCTTCATCTCATCTGTGATCTCTTCATCCAGGTTGTGTAATCTTTGAAGTGGCACTACTACGATGTTCATGTTCACATACTTCTATTTTTTCGTTTGCTGTTGTACCTTGGCAGAGTCAAACTATAGGGCTCCGGTAGGTATCTGCACTATCTTCGATGTAAGTGTAGGCTCCACTAGTATTTACTCTCCAAGCTTCTCTTATGCCTGCATTGGTTTTCTGGTTGTCTGTGCCAATATATTTAGTTCTGCAATGTTCTCCTCGACACCTTTTAGAAGTGTGTCATAGCGATCCTCTAAATTGTTCCATAATTCTGTCGTTTCTTATTAAATTATGTCCCAAATCTAATCCAAGGCCCCATCAATGAGGACCAATGGCGTTATGTCCTTTGTATTTTCTTCCTTCTGCTTCTTTTTTCTTCTTTTGGCAGCTTCAGTGTGTGCTTTCCATGCTTAATGAAATAAAGTACCTTTTTCCTGAGCTCACAACAGTCATCCAGAAAATCTTGGCATAGATATGTGGCCCAGTTGTATTGAAACCCATTAGCTCATTGTATAGCTAATGAAACCACTGGTGCAAGGAATTCATTAGCCCGACACCTCCTCATGATTTTTCTAGCCAATATATGTGTTGCAAAGCGAACTCGCTGGTAATTGATCAAGCTAATATCATAACCTTGCTTCCCTTTTGTCAATCCAAACTTGTTCTTCATGCTTTTTTCTATGGCTCTGTCATGATCTTTCCCAAAAAACTCCTCTATAGGATTCAACCCTTGATAAGGCAGTATTGTGATTCTCCATATCAGCATTGGGTCGATAGGGATCCTCTTCCCCATCCACATGAATCCATTGCACACCAGCACAAGCAGTTTTCTCACACGGGTTTTGCTTCCTAGACTTCTATCAAAGCGATACACCTTCAAAGTTTTCAAAAAACCTGACTACACCAACCCAACTACCCACTTTTGTGGTTCTAATCTCGTCAGACCACTCTCAGGGTAGTGCACTTGTTTTAAGTATATAATTAGTATCTTTGGCTCAGGTCCAGTTACTTTGCGGTGTCCTTCTAACTCTGCTATATCGATGTTGTGAGGATCTTCTTCTTCATCTATAGTAAGGTTATAGAACTCTAGTGCATTTTCTATCGGCACAAACCAATCAGGTTGTTCTCATGTTAGTGGGGTTACATACTCAAATATCCTCTTCTTGAATGTCTTAAAGGCCAAATATATGTATGGTTAATCATCCTCAAAATTTAATGTTAATATGAAGCCATCAACCATGTCTTCATACTTCACGGTACCATGTCGAAGCTCTATTTCTAGGTACTAGTTCTTATGGATTGTATCTAATTTATGAATGAATCCATGTACCCTCTCTTGCTATGGAATCTCCTTCCATGTTGTAATTCACAACTGTATATGCTTCCTAGTATTAGTTTCACCATAATATTTTATCTCTATATTTGTTTCTATCTATCCAAACCTTATCCACATCAATCTTTGACATTCATGTGAACCTCCTATATTCTTCTTGTGTGCATTCCACCATATAGCATGGGTAGCTTTCAAGGCTATATCCAAGGCTAACAAACTTTGATTTTTTGGAAATTTTTCTTCATATTCATTAATAAAAGTAGTTACATCACCTAAGCCATCATAAGAAGGCATGTTACATACCTCATATATCATACAACGAATTGATTTGGTAATTCTTAAACAACACCTTGTGGACACTTCATGCAACCTATTCGACTAGTTCTCTAATTCTTCTGTTGAGTCTGAGGTACAAGAACTATCATGCTCCCAACTCAACTTTCCTTCTTCAGTAGGGTTAACTCAATCTTGTTCCTTCGATGTCATTTGATAGATATTGTTTATGTCTGCTACACAGTATTCTTCTTTGACTAGTTCTGTGTATCTTGCTTCTTCTGATGGATCCAATGGAGAAATTATTCTCATATTGTTTCCTTAAAATATGATATGTCTCTTCTTTAGATGAATTATGGCCATATTTTCAAATGCCCAGTCAAGTCCAAGAAATGTAGGATAAGGGTTACTGTCATCGATGATATTTATTACTTCAAAGTTGGCATTAATGGAAACTCTTTTAATATCCATTGTGACACCTGGGAAGATATTTTGTTTATTTTCCATCCTTAATTGAATAGGTGACCACTATAGCTACGGTTTACCCATTAATTCCCATGTCTTCTTTGTCAATACATTAACATCATATCCCAGATCTAGAATAATTTTATCCATCTCATATTCTCCTATATGTGCACTAAGCTTCATCTCTCTTCAAGTTATCTTCTGTCAATGCAAATTATTGACTACGCGCATATCACTTCGTAGTGTTTATTTTGATGCACAAGAATCTATCAACTCCTACGCCCTTCTACAACCTTTTTATCTCTTAACAATTTCATACAAGTCTGTAGAAAATATTTTTAAATACTTACTTGATTTTTTTACTCATGGTCTTGTTTCAGAGCTCGATCTTGTGTTGGATCTTGGTTTTGTATTGAATTTGATGACACGACGCAGTTACTTTTATGATCGGGCTTTGGAAATGCACTAGAGGTCGAAGCTCCAGCATCCATAAAACTTCACTTTGCTTCCATAAATATTTATTTTTCTTTCTGAATATCAAAATCAAGAGCTTTCTCTGTAGTCTTTTTGAGCCATGTACTTTCATATTATTTATTTTCATCTTCTTTATTACTACCAGTCACAGCTCCACTTCTAGTGACAATAATAACTTGAGGTTCTTCGGTCCTCCTTTCAGCAGTCGTCATTTTATTATTCTATTTTGGTTGTTGGTTCCTATTTTATTTCATATTCGCCATAAGTACAAGACATTCTTTAATTACATGGTCAAAATATTTACAGTACTTGCATTTCATTGTGGGGTTCTGGCAGTCTATTGCAAAATGACCTGGTTGGGCGCAGTTATAGCAAATGATCTGTCCATGTCCTTGAATAGCTCCACCACAACGATATCTTCCTTGGTAACCTCCTTGACCACTGCGTTTTCCATTGTCCTCATGTATGTGCTCTTCTGCTTGCATTTTATAAGCATCAACATTGTGCTCCACCATTAGGTCATAAGCCCGACAATTATTCCCATAATGTCCTATTGATTTATAGAATTTGCAATATAGATTCCTTGGATTTTGTACATATTTATGTAAGAAGTAATAGTATTCTGAATGATGTTGGCCTCTAGCCTTACATATTTTGCACCATAGGTTAGATCTCACATTCAAGGTATTTGGTGCCCTACCAGCTATGTAATCCCTAAATATAGGGAACTATTCTTTAGAATGGACCTCCAATATGCACTTCGTACACCATACTTATTCTTTAAATTCTTTTATTTTATTAATGTCTTGTATCTGTAGGTTTAGGTTCGCAAGTTGATTCTGAATTTTTTGCATGCTTACATTAGTATCTCCTATAGGCAAAGCTTCCAATTTCATCGCAATCTCTAGAGCTTCGACTTGAGTTTCTATCTTTTATTGCATCAATGAAAATAAGATATGTGGTAGTAGCGCAACTATAAACCATTCTTTGATGTTGTTGTGGAGATATGTTGAAGCTTACTTGATATAATAACAACTTGAATCTTTGATCAAAATCTCAAACAGATTCAGTAGGTTTCTATTTGATTTCTTTCAACTCAGTGATTCACTGTGAATTAGACTTCAACTTCTTGAACTCTCTTTCCAGTGTTATTTTAATATCCGCAAACGTTCTTTTCTGGTTATTTGATTACTTCATATACCATGCCAATGATCTATCTCGTAGCATCATAACAAGTTGCACTCTCTTTATATTCTCATCGTTGATCTGCTTCGTTATCCATATAGCTTCACATAGAAACCAAAATTGTTATGGATCCTCTAATCCAGTTCCTTTGAAAACGGGGAGCTTAATATCATTAGCCATACCTATTCTTGGGGGGGATGGGGAGGGGGGGTAAGAGGGGTATGGGGAGCAGGAAAACCAAAACACCCTGGCTATTACTGGATTATGGCTTCTGTAAACTCTCGGGATAGGAGGGAGAATACTGCAAAGTTATCTGGGGATTATCAGGGTGACTTTCTTCTCTTTGACTTTCAGATCCACTCAAAAGAGGACCATAATTAGTCTCTAAAAAGGTCCTCAAGTATTTTCCATGAGATATCTTTATGGTATCTACTATATATATCTTTCCACTTCATGTTGCGACGATCTCTTTCTCAAATTTATTTTATATTCTTCCAAACATAAGTAAACTAGCAATCTGATTACATCCGTAAAACTCCCTTTTCACATAGAAGAATCTTAATCCAAAGTTTCAAGGATTTTAAATACTTACCTCGCGGTCCTTTGAAGAATCATCATTCTGCTTCATTTTAGGACACGGTCAAGTCTACAACAAACTCAGTAATTAATCCTCCCTAGATGCTATCAATCCATAAATTGACAACCCTTGAAAACCTATATTTGTCAATGCCCTTGAGTCATTGTTTCAGTTTAGGAATCCACACCGTAGGTTCTCCACCCTTAAAACAGTTCTTCCTTTCAGTCAACCTCGATATCCACTCATACAACTCAAAATGAAAAGATCTGAAGAAAATATTGTAGTGATCTATAAAGATATACTTATGTAACCATGCTTCATATGTCAGATGAGGCTTTATTTTTTCTTGATTCACAAAATCTCGCAATTTCAGTTCTATCCAGTCTTGAATCTCCTTCTTCGATGAGTACCACATCCACATATCCCTCAAACAGATCCTGGTCCCAACAACGAAACCATTTGTTGGTTTCTTTGGGCTAACCCAGGTTCGGTCTATACTGAACAAAAAAAACCCTTGATCACTGGCCCTTTCGGCAATGACCTGCAAACATATCACAGTCTCACCTGAAGCGATTATAGGTGGATGCAAAACCAGTTTTTTGCAGCCTTGAGGCACTAGTAGGTGTGGTATTACTATGATATTTTATTCTTAGCACTTATAAATCACTTCGCCACTTTCAATTAATCACTTAAACATGTCATAAAACCATAAACCATCACTGTGCTAAAGTAAAATGCAACTGGAATAACTACTACTTTACAACATATAATAAGCATATATACTCATCATTCAATAAGAAAACCAAAATATCATCCACAAAAATTGTTGTTTAATATAATGAATCTTTGAATACAACTAGTTTTGGACCTGTGCACTAAGTTGCAGGTTGTCTACACTTCTCCAAGTCAAACTAACTTAGTTAACTCGTTCAAGTTGTATTGTGATGTGGAATTACAATTTTTTTATAATTTAATTCAAGGGAAAAATAAATTAGAATCTTTCTTGGTGTTATTTTCAATAGGTCTCAATTAATCTCTTATTTTCTTAAGGTCTAATAAACCATATTAGTTATCTTAGCAGACGTTAATCATCATCATTAACATTTAATTTTAATCAAGTAATTGTTATCATAATGAGATTATATAATTATTGGTAAAATTATAATTTTTCATATTTAAAATGTATTTTTAAATATACAAATACATTCAATATCTTAAAAATTATTTATTGTATTTAAATTATACAATATAAATAACAAATATTTATAGTTTTAATAACTCTTTTAAATTTCTAATCAAATTTTACACAAAGTCAATTAGAAAAATATGGTTTTCAGCAAATAAAATATTTAAACTAATTTATTATTTATTTTCAAATAAAATATTTAAACTACTTTATTATTTATTTTTAAAATAAAATATAGATGATATCTCTGTATTTATATATTTAAAAGGTATCATATATATTGATATTATATACAATATGTTAATAATTTTATATAGTTAAATAGCTTTATTTTGAGTGATTTGGAAGAATTTTGGTATTTTTCTCACCCATGTACAATCCCCATGTGAAACATGTATATTTCTTATATAAAATATAAAAATATTAACTATATAAAAGAATATATTAATAATTATATATGTAGAAAATAATGATTTTATGAATATTATTTTTAATAAATTCATATTTTATTTCTAGAAATTCAAATATGATATAATTAGTTGAATACCTCATATTATTAATATTAGTTAATTAAACTAATTTCTTAAATTGAATATCATATTATAAATTTTTAATTAATTTATATCTATAATAAATATAAAATCATCATAGTATGCCCTAAAACTACTTTTGCTTGGATAAGAGCTCATCCTTTTTGGATATAAAGAAACAAGTTAATGACCCAAGAGCCACAGGTATCTGGAAGGAGTGAAATCCTACCCCCTTGTGGACCACCAATAGGTAAGTCCAAGTGGAATGGTTTTCCTTGAATAGAAATGATGATCAACCTGAATTCACAGATAATAGCCAGTGATGGTTGTCCTCGCTGTTGGTTTGAAAATTGAATTATGATAGGTTTTCCCACTGTCTAAAAAAATATATTAAATCATTATTAAAGTTTATTATGTTTTTTTTTTTTTGGTAAAATACTAGTCCTATTGGTGATTAGAATCAAAATACAATCATAGTCACACTTTTATCGTCATTACCTATTACTATGGAAACTAGACCAATGATGAAATCTGAATATTTTAGTCATATAATCTATAGATTTTAAACAAATACATAACCTATGAGCTAAGATGCGTGGAGTATTGAATGCAACTAGTCTATATAGTAGTGTAAAAAAAATAGCCCAGAGGCCTCATATGAAATAACCATAAAAGATGAACAAAAGCCAAATAACTCACTACTCTACAATGAGTAATACTAACATGAAAAAAAAATCTACTAGTCATTGAAACAAGCTAGGAGGAAGTGGACATGTCAATTGGATCAGTCAAGGTGCCTAGAGAAGTTGGGCCTTTCCTACGAACTAATAGGGATTCAATTATGTTCCAATTAAAGAACAATATTGTGATGCTCAGCCTAGAAATCATCCATTTGTAGAAGAATCTCACATTTTTCCTCATGCCTCTCAAGGAATTTGGCCAAAAGGGCTTTCATATACCAATAGATTTCAATAGTATTTAAGTATTGGTTCTGTCAGCATCTGGTGTGCTCAGTATACAACACCCATTTGACCACAAAAGCCACTACTTCAACATCCATGAATTCATCTCTGGCAACTAAAACCTCTTTGGAGGCTTCTTGAATTTTCTCTCAAATTCCAGGTGGTGTGTGT
Source organism: Pinus albicaulis (assembly GCA_034641835.2). NCBI lineage: Eukaryota > Viridiplantae > Streptophyta > Pinopsida > Pinales > Pinaceae > Pinus > Pinus albicaulis. The sequence continues at coordinate 688,593,256 of CM076581.1, forward strand.
AGATGAAAGCGATGAGCTATTATATGAACCTAAAAGTGAGCCTAGGAATTTCCTTTGGATTTTATCGAGGATCCTCTACCACTATGGGCTCATTTTCTAGGCATGGTAGAAGGGTCTAAGAGTTGTACCCTAGCACAATTAGTAGGATGCGTACTGAGCGATGGTAGGCTCACTTAGTTGTAGATTGTAACCAATTTTGAGCCTATACTTCTTCACATTCATTCAAGCATGCCACTCAATGATGCAACCTCCTTACACAACTACGCCTCAAAATTTTATTTCTAGCCAAACAAATGCATAGAATCAAGTGTAGCGAGGGAGGCCAAGTCATGAGAACATGGTCCTCTCCCCCTCAGAAAGATGGAAACAATAGTTAGAGGAAGGAAAGCACTTCATTGAGTAGAAAAGTGCCATAGGAAAAATACTCTTTATGATGTGGTTGAGACACAAATGGTAACCCTGTAGCATCCCTCAAAATTCATTGTTGTGTAGTTTCCTAGATTTGTCTTTATATGACCACCCCAAGTCATTAATGACATCATAATGTTTGTGGGTGCTTGTATGATCATAATTTTATGCAAGGGACCCGTCGATTGAGTGGGGTGACGATGGTGGTACTATCCACTCCCACGTTTGGGTTCCTTATTATGAAATTTTATCATATGTTTTGTTACACAAACACATTCTTTTTAATATAATAGATTAATAATAAAAATATTTTGTATTTATTATAATATAAAATTAAATTAATTAATCAGTATATATATATATATATATATATATATATATATATATATATATATGAATGGGAACATGAATTTCTAGAGTAACAAATAACTACCACTATAACACCAGATACAACTATTTCACAAGTGACACAAACAAGCATGTTACAAGATGTCTGTAGAGACATGAACCCACTTAAATAGAGAAACAAATTGTTCACCAAACCACTTGAACTAAAATAGTTTAACAATTTAAATTATATATTTTAAACAATATCAATTATTTATAAATAAATATGAATATATATCTTCACATATTTTATCTTTTAGATAAAATAAAAAATAAAAAAATCTTACTCATTCATTATGTTTATGTGTCTATTTCAAAATAGGCCTTCCATGAGTTTAATTTAATTATTATTAATTATTAGGTGGATGGCAGCGATTTTACCTCCATGGAATATTACGAAATATTCATAGTATTATTCTCAAATCAGGGGGTTAAGATTTATATCCAATTTAGCAATGTTATTTTAATTAATTTATCTCAAATTAACTAATTAAAGAAAATTTCATATCAATACATGTAATATTGGGCATGCAGTATTGATGAGCCACAGTATTGGCCCATGATATTATAAGAAGAGTTAAGAATTTCCATAGTAAAATTAGGTGAATCTCTATGGTTAATAATATTGATACATGTTTACCCCAATGGGGGTGGATGAGCATAGTGAAAGGGATATTGGGGGCTACTTTCACCCTATTGACTCCCATGGTGATTAAGGCGGGGGATGGTTTGGCACGCCTCCCCCATGCACGATATGTGTGGGGTAATTACCATTTAGTCAATCAACTTTTAAAGGTTTTTTCAGTATTATTCAACATAGGGTATGCAATAGAAAGGGGAATAAGGGTTTAGATGGTTATGTGGGTCCTAGTACAACTTCCTTGTAATTCGATATACTATTCACCAATGTGGAAATTTCCTAAATGAGAGAACATTTTTTGTGGCATTTTTTGGCTAGGAGAGGACAAGGTAACACTATCGTGTAACTCTTTATCTCTCCTTATGATTTATCTTTCTGTGCAACCTTTTGGCTCTACCTGGCGGGGGAAGAGAGCTGATCCTCATGAGACAGATGTTGGGAAGTGTTTGAACTAGGAATTCATAGACCTTGGAAGACACGAGAATCATAGGAAATTGTTTGTGACTGAGGTCTTATGATGTTTAAAAAATTATTTAAGGTAATTATGGGTGCTTACTTCCTTTGTTTTGGCTCCATTATTTCATTTTATATTTATTTCTTTGTAGATTTAAAGAATTTCCATTGTTACAAGGCTTGGTATTTCCCTTTAGGAGCTTCTCTCGTTAATTTGTATCATTGGGTCCCAATCCAATTCATGTTTTGGGTTTTTCTTGGTGCCCCCTATTGTTTTTTGTTTTAGGTGTTTGGGCCCAACCATATCTTTACCATTATCGGGTTGGTTTCCAAGAATTTACCTTCATACAAGTGTTAAGAAAGCAAGCTGGTATAGAGAGTTTTATTGGTAGTGAACACTCCTAGAAAATGCCAATGGAATATGATTGGGGATATTTCCAGACCCTAAATACTAAGTACCTCCCTGACAAGAACAAAACTAGGTCTATAGTGTTGTTCATTATGCATAGAAAATGAGGATATAGTCATCAGGGAAGGGGTGAACACAATAAATCTAGTTGCGACCAACCCAACCATTTCTTAGCTAAGGTTCAGTCCCAAGAGGCGATTTTTTCATTTCATACTGTGACTCCTCCTTGGACTTAATCTAAAATACAAAGGATATAATGGATTATGCGCCACGAGAGATAATATTTCTCTGATTTTGAACTTATTGGAGAAGTTTTTCATTGGCTCCTAGATCTAGGACACATTAGGGGGAGAAGAACACAATACATTGACTCAGTCACCTTACATTGGTAGTTAAAAACTTTGTTGGGATAAGTCCTCAAGGAGAAACACGATGATCGAAACAAGATCGTCTCTTTCCTTAATTATTTACAGAGAGACCAATGGAGGATGCAAGAAATTTTGGTTCACTAGGAAGCTTGTAAAAATTGTCTGGATGCTTACTTGGAACACATGGAGTGTCACATTTAATGCAATGTTACGTAGCCACCATCCCTAGGTTTTCTAGTCTAGCAAACTCCACATCGATAAATTCTTCTTATTCCTAATGATTGTAGGTTGTGTGCAGATCTTGTTGGTTTTCTAGTTTTTTGTTACTCTCTCATTTTGGCTTTCCCAATATTTTTTGGATACTGTAAAAATCCTAGTGAAATAGCTACTGGCCAATAAATCCAGTAGGAGTGAGGCTAGAAGAAGTTTGAAAATTTGTGTAACAATTTTCATTAATGAAAATTTCCTCAACTTAAAAAAATAATAATATTACATGTTTTCTAAAATGTATCTATGTTTAACAAATATATCAATTCTTTTTATAATTAGCAATAACAATACTTTAAAAAAAAGTTATAATTTAGTTAAATTTTATGATTTTTTTGAAATGTGGGAAATGTGAGATGTATAATAAAGTAAGTGTTTTGATGATTATCATGGAATGTTATCTATCAACATTTACCAACCATTTTTTTAATATGGATGCGCTCATTAGAGAAATTTAGAGGTCAAAAATGGGTCTCAAAATAGAAATGTATAACGAAAATCAACTTTATAAGAAGCAATATGATTCAAGATGGTGATTTCAACCATGGGGATGGTTCACCATTTTTGGAGTAAAAAAGTAAAAATATAAAAAATATATATATATATTAAAAAAAAAAAAAAAAAAAAAAAACTACTTTTTCAACTCATATTTTCAACTGATCTCCCCACTGTTTTAGTATTTCAAGTGGGAGCACTCGTTGGATGAAAAATTTAATTCCTCTTCCAAGGTGTACCCATGTTGCATACATTCAATGGACCATGCTACACGAAAAATGAGAAATACTTTAAAAATGCGATTGGAATCACATTTTTTCATATTTTTCTTATTTTTTGTGTAGCATGGTCCATCGAAAGTATGCTACAAGGGTACTCTTGGATGAGGAATTAAGTTTTCCATCTAAAAAGTGCTCCCACTCAAACTTTGAGTACAACCGCACAGATATTAGTTGAAATACAAGTTGGAAAAAATATTTTTTTCATTTTTCCCTTAAAATTTGATGATCCAATCTAATCTTCTTTTAATATTTCCACTATTATTTTATAATATTCCTTAGGGGTCCCCTTTTAGACATAAAAGTATCCAAACATATAAATGAACAATTCTCCTCCAACAACAACAACAATAATAATTATTACTATTTTTTCTTTTACAAGAATGAGTAAATATGTCATTAAATATATGACATGAAGTAGGAAGAAACTTGAGAAATTATAAGATTCAGTACAAAGACACCATATATCCAGAAGAGATCATGAGGGGAGTTTCAAAAATTACATTTATCCAAATGCCTTGTTCATACATTATGTATAAATTGGCACAACTATAAGCTCTACAAAATTGTCCACAAAGAAAAATACATTTGAAAAATTTAAACATAGATCAACTAGGGGGGTTGAAAGACATCTTATTCGAGGGCTCCCCTAAAACATTGTTGGTTGTGTTTCGATTCTCATAAACATTTCACTATAATTGCATGTGTGCAAATTGGTGTCGAATCTAGTCAATTTTTTCCTCGAGTTGGTTCACTTTTGACTCGAGCTTTTGCAATTCTTTAGTTAAGAAAAGTACATTAGTTGAATAATGGCTCATTTGTTGACTCATCTTATTGATTTAATCATTTTTTTTATAGTGAAATGAGGGAAAATATTATAGTGGATAGGACGCCTAGATATTGAGGAGCGAGTGTCCTTGTTCTCCATGAGGAACGATAGTTTGAATTAACCAAATAACACCCACAAAGAGATAATTACATCTAGAATGCTAGAAGAAGAATAGTCGAAGCAAGTTTCTCATACTGGATAAATTGATTAAGCTAGACTTAGGAAAATAAACCTGCATGGACCGATAGAAAGAGGAGCCCAGAAAGAGAGACAATTCATTTTAAAGATGGAGAGACACAAAAAATATACCACTTGAGAGCATGCAAGAGCACAGGGGAATGAAACGGTGTCAACTGAGTGATACCCTACATAAAACCAATGTTGGATCATGGATAGATATTTTTAGAATATCCATGAGGTGGAATATAATTAGAAACCATTGCACCTGCAAATATAATTTCCAAAGTGACAACCCATGTGATACATGAACCTATTCGCATAAAAAATGGGGAAAATATCCAACAATTAGTATAATAACAATAGAAAAATAGGGTTCATATATGGGAAAAGTGGGGGAAAGTTAACCATTCTTCATGCCTCTAATCATAAGGCTACCATCATTAGAGGACTATTAGGACTCACTACAAACATGAAGGGAATTATCCCACCAACTCGAATATACACCACCTTTTTTCACACTTGCGCCTTCTCCAACCCTCTTTGTCCTAATTAGCATGAATGTAGTATACCTAAGGGGGGTAATATGAGGTGTATTAGATGTATGGTATTGATATAACCATGGAAATTACCCATGGTATTGTATGCATGAAGCCTATATAGAGGCTAGAGACTCTCCATTGACTTCATGCATACAATACCACCTCCAACCAACCCTAGCCTCTATATAGGCTTCATGCATACAATACCATGGGTAATTACCATGGTTCTCTCAATACCATACATCCAATGCAATGGGATTATCACTTTATGCCCTATATACTTGTGGTCCCTTGCATAATGTGGGTTAACCACTTTATTTATTAACTATGGCCCATTTATTTATCATTCACACATTATTACATCATATTATTCCCTGGGGTACCTCACTATCTACCCCATATTATCTCCCCAAGGTAAAATACCATGAAATTACCCTTTATGAATGCATCTCGAGGCCCTGTGCACTCACATGTTTTAGGAAACGAATCCATCTAGAGAAACACAAATTATCCCTATTCAAACTCCATTTGAGAGTGTGCAAAGTTGGAGGAGAAAATTCATATTGGACCAGGATTCGTACTCTCTACATGTGTTAAATAAAGAGGCACATGGCCTCTAATCCAACATTCCACCACCTCAAACTTCATGATGATATCTTGAAGGCAACAATGTATACCATAAATACTTTTGAAAGGGGGAGGAAATGAGAGCGACCAAGGGAGGCGCTTACCTTGCAAAAAAAATTATTTTTCATAATACCTTACTCCTACAAGACAAATATGGGGGGAAGATCTAATATCCATATTAGGAGCTATAATGGGATAAATTTCAACACCAAAAAGCCATTAAATTCATATTTTCCTTATTTAAGATGACAAGTTTGGTTAGCCTGAGAATTAGTTTCTTTGTTTTAACTCCAAAGGATATGAAAATAAAATTTTTGGGAGAAATATTCTAGGATGGTTTTGATTCAGCTAAGGAGAATGGATAATTTTTTTTTCATCAAGAGAGATTCTTTTAGAAGGTGTTGAATAGATATAAGGGAATCCCCTATGATTAGAATCACAAATACATCCCTATCCTTAGCTTTTTGGAGACTGAAGTAAAGCCCATACTTTTTGGCAAGGTTGTTCATTTGGTGGCCAAGCCCCCAAGTGTACTTTGATTCTTGTATTCCATAAAGATTAAGAAGAATCCATCCACCTCCAACCAACCCTTTATGATTGTTTTTATAATAAAATCAATTATATATTTTTTTGTTGCCTTGACCCATGGGGAATTTTAACATTAAATTTGATGGTTTACGTAGTTTACATAGTATTTCATAATACGACCATCACTAATTAGGCTTCCCCCATGGGAAAAATAAATTATATAAAATTATAATAAAAAAATGTTTACTTTTATTAGCCATATATTTGTGTGCACACTTAAATATAAGTTAAATAGTTCTTACCTTAAAAGAAAAATTTAATTTGTATTAATGCAATACTGTGCAACAACAGACCAATAAAATATGGATAAATAAAAAAACCAAACATTTATATTATATAATTATGCTGAGAGACACTCTTGATCATAGTATGGGGAGATGTTGTAATGTTTAACATTTGACTTGGTGAAAATATAAAAAAAAAAAAAAAAATTTAAAATAAAATAAAATAAACATTAAATTCTTCAATCCATGGTTTTTTCCCATAGTATTATTAACCCATGGTTTTTTCCCATGGTATTCTTCTCTAATGTGGCCTATTTAAAGGCTATTAATTAAACCAACCTAGATCCATCTTAACTCTAGATATACCAAGCACCGAGATGGATCAATTCTCTTTTCAGTGTAAAATAAGTTTTCACCTCAAAAGAGAGATATTTGATCCCTCTCAACGCAATCTAGAATGAATATGAATATGAGATAGTAATGGTCAATGTAGTCACCCTATCAAAATATTAGATTTATATTTCTGATCATATATTTGTTTTTGTAAAATTAAATCATAATTTTCATTTATCAAAATATTAGATTTATATTTCTGATCATATCTTTTGTTTTTGTAAAATTATATCGTAATTTTCATTTATATCTAGAAAACAAAAGTACTTATGATCAACTTATTTTTCCCAATACTATCATGTTCAAAAGAAAAAAATGAGAATAAGTTCTACAAAATTCACCATTCGAGAGATACTAACTGAGCATCATCACAAAACTAGCCAAGAGATTCCACTATGAGACAATTATTTCCATACAAAATGAAGACCATAGGAAGAGAGAACATATCAGCCAATGCCTATGAGGCTACTCACCATCACCAATTCAAAATAAGGATAACCAAAATAGAGGAAAACCCATGAACCAGAAATATAACTTGTGTTAGGTCCCTATATTACTAGTATAGTCCCTTATTGTTGTTAGTGTAACCCCCTTATTGTTATTATTGTATCCCTGTAACCCCCATATTGCTATTATTGTGCCCTTAAATTATTATTGTTAGGTCGGCTAGGATTACATTGTGGCCCCATGGACTCCTATATATAGAAAGGAGGTTTTGTAATTTGTAACATCCAAGAATTGCTCATTCATGTAATGTATTAGAGGGTTTCGCTGCTCCAAAAAGGTCATCGTGGCATTTTCACTATAAATTTTTTTCTACGAAGGTTCAGAAGATGAAAGTTTTAGAGTGTTAAGAAGAAATCCTGAGGAACATCTTCACAAAATTTTAGAGCTTGGTTCGCAATATTTTCGGAGATATGGTCTGTGGAAGTTAGGGTATTTTGGAGGCTCCTGAATTTCACTTAAAAAAGTTCATCGCGGAATTTTCGCTATAAATTTTTTTCTACGAAGGTTCAGAAGTTGAAATTTTTAGAGAGTGAAGCCGAAATCCTGAGAAACATCATCAAAAAATTTCAGGGCTTGGTTCGTAATATTTTCGGAGATATGATCTGTGGAAGTTAGGTCTTTTTCAGGCTCCCGAATTTCATCTCAAAGAGGTGATCATGGGAAAATATTTATAAATCTCTCTTTGAGAATTGGATTGGAATTCTGTAAAAAGTGAATGGAAGTACACAGATTGTAGTTTCTTTTCTATAAATTTCAGAGCCAAAGGAGCAAACAGTGACATGTGGAAAGTCGTACAAGTTTTCTCTACTGAACAAGTCCATAATTAGGTCATTGTGGGAGATTGGCATAACTTTTCCTTGAAGAATCCAAATCAAGTCAGACCTGTGGCATTTGAAAGAAGATTCAGAGGAATACTACAGGGCCGAATTTCATATATTGAGGATCTGCAAGTATAGAGATAAGTCAATTTCAATATCGAGCTCCTCAAAAGGAAGTAAAAGGTGTGTATTTTTTTTCCAAATTGCATAAGTCTTGTTTGGAGAATCAAGTTGAATTGATTCCAAGGGAATATTGTAGAATAGATATCAGTATTGGATTCTAAAATGGCCCCAAAAAAGAATTCAACACCCATTAAGCCTTTAGAAGGCTCTACTATGACTCATGAAGATGAAGAATGACAACATGACATATCAAAATTACAAGAGCAAGTGCAACAAATTTCGCTCTCACAAAGAGAAACAAAAAATGACATGGAAGTTTTGAAGAAATGCGTGGAATCAAAGATGGATGGTTTGAAGAATGGCATGGAAGCTAAGATGGATGGCATGGAAGCTGGAATGGAATCTAAGGTGGATGATGTGGAAGTTAAGATGGAAAACATGAAGAATGATCTAAAAGAAGACATGGAAGGTTTGACAAAGTTGATACAAGAAATGTTTCCTAATGGTGAAAATATAGTAGAGGAAACTCATGATGAGAACAAAATAAATGTTAATCGTGATTTCATAAACTCTAATGTTGGAGAGAAGAACCACCATATTCCAAAAATGGATATGAGGAAGTTTGATGGAAAGGATCCTATAACATGGACACTACAAATGGAGCAATATTTTGATCTCAATAATGTGCAAAACACACAAAAGTAATGGAACAAAATACATTTGTATGGTATCGATGGCTTTTCTCTCGTAAAAAAATTGTCACTTGGTCAATTTTTATGAAGGAAATGATAGCACATTATGAGGATACAAAGAGCAACACTTTCATTAGCCAATTGATAAATCTAAAACAAAAGTGTTCAGTGGGGGTGCACATTGAAGACTTCCAAAAATTGAATATAAGGGTAACTGATATTCCAGAGGAACACATGATTGATATTTTCATAGGTACTTTAAAGATAATATCCAGCATGAAGTTCACGTTTTGGAACCTGATTCATTGGAGAAGACATTCAAGTTGGCAAGAAAAATTGAATGTAAAATTATGGCGACAAGGAAGCCTACCACTCACTTCTATAAAGATGGAAGTGTTGCTACTCCTAGATTTCCACAACCTACAAAGTTGACACCACAAAAAATTGAAGAAAAAAGAGCAAAAGGGCTTTGCTACAGTTGTGATAGCAAATACACTAAAGGTCATAAGTGTGCTGAGAAGAAATTATTTTACATAGATTGTGAAGAGGAAGAATCTTCAAAAGAAGAGGATATACACAAGGAACCAGCCTTAGAAGAGGAAGAAAAGAGTCTGACCATATCATGTAATTCATTGGCAGGAATTACCACTCCTCAAACTCTCAAGATAGAAATACATAACAAGAAGAAAAAGGTAATAGTGTTGATTGATTCAGGTAGTAACCATAATTTTATTCATTGTAAGGTAGCCAAGGGATTGAATTGTTCCCTATACCCAGCACCAAAATGTCAAGTGATGGTTGCAAATGGAGGAACTATAAATTTCTTTGGAAAATGCCATAATATCAAGCTAACCATAGGTGAATATGTTTTGAATAGTCCACTGCTTTCCATTCCTATGGGAGGTGTTGATATTGTACTAGGAGTATAATGGTTACAATTTTTGGGGACGGTAGCTTTTAATTTTCAAGAAATTTTCTTGAAATTTTTTTTAGAAGGAAAGGAAGTCGAATTACGGGGTATTGTAGGGAAGCCGGAAAAGATAATAAGCTCTAATGTCATGAAAAAGCTTCTAAATAAATAACAATGAGGTGTAATTTCACAATTATGCTCACTAGAATTTCCAACATCAAAATCATCTATATCTGCAGATCTCCAAAAAGTCTTGGACAATCATTCCAAGGTGTTTGAAACTCCCAAAGGACTCCCACATATTTGTAATCATGATCATGCTATTCATTTGATTCCAGGAAGTTTTCCTCCAAACATTAGGCCTTATAGATATCCTTATGTCCAAAAGAGTGAAATTGAACGTATGATTGAAAAAATGATAGAGGTGGGTATAATTCAACCTAGTCAAAGTTCTTTCTCTGATCCTTTAGTATTGGTACACAAGAAGGATGGATCATGGCACATGTGTCCGGATTATAGGGAGCTCAATAAGCTCACCATTAAAGATAAATTTCTCATTCCTATTATTGATGAATTATTGGATGAATTACATGGAGAAATTTATTTTACCAAGTTGTATCTTCCTTTAGGATATCATCAAATTAGAATGAAGATTGAAGATATTCTGAAAACAACATTTCGAACTCATGAAGGTCATTATGAATTTTTGGTCATGCCTTTTGGCCTTACCAATGCACCTTCTACATTTCAAGGGTTGATGAATTCCATTTTCAAACCCTTCCTTAGAAAATTTGTGCTAGTATTTTTTAATGATATACTAATCTACAGTAGGTCTTGGAAGGATCATGTTCAACATGTTGACAGGGTGCTCAAACTATTGCAGGAGAAACAATTATATGCAAAACATCCAAATGTTTCTTTGGAGTACAAGAGGTGGAATATTTGGGTCATATTGTATCTCATGAGGGTGTTAAGGTAGACCCTAACAAAATTAAAGCCATTAAGGAATGGAAAGTCCCCACAACCATAAAGCAGTTGCAAGGATTTCTCAGGTTAACAGGGTAATATCGCAAGTTTGTTAAGAATTTTGGGAGAATAGTAGCACCTCTAACAACATTATTGAAGAAATATGCATTTTCATGGACTCTTGAAGCAACTAAGGCCTTTGAACATCTTAAAGAGGTAATGTGCCTAGCACCGATCTTAGCTACGCCAGACTTCATAAAAACCTTTATTTTGGAATGTGATGCCTCAGGAAATGGAATTGGTGTTGTTTTAATGTAAGAAGGAAGACCCATTTCATTTGAAAGTCGTCCAATCAAAGGAAAGTATTTATAGAAACCAATTTATGAGAAGGAAATGTTAGCAATACTGCATGCACTAAAAAAATGGTGAACATACCTAATGGGAAGACACTTCAAGGTAAAAAATGATCATGATAGTATTAAACACTTTTTGGAACAAAGAATATCTTAAGAAGAGCAGAAAAAATGGGTCACAAAGATGTTGGGTTATGACTTTGGAATAATCTACAAAAAAGGGAAGCTAAATGTTGTTGCAGATGCACTCTCAAGAAATAATGAAGAGGTGGAAGCATTGCTTTGTGCCATTTCTATATCCAACCAGATTGGATAACCGAAGAAAGAGATGAATGGAATAAGGATGAAGAAGTGTGGACACTCATTCACAAGTTGGAGCAAGATCCTAGTACATTTGATACATTTAGTTCGAAAAATGATTCCTTATGGTACAAATATCGCTTATATCTTTGTAATAATTTCCAACTAAAACAAAATATTCTTTTGGAATTGCACACTTCTCCTTTAGGAGGACACTCAGGATTTTTAAAAACTTACCACAGGGTGAAGAAAGAATTTTTTTGGGATGGCCTTAAATCTGATATTCAAAATTTTATGGTGGAATGTTTGGTTTTCCAGCATAATAAAGTTGAGACAATTAAGACCCCAAGTCTTCTACAACCTTTATCCATTCCAAGTCAATGTTGAGAGGATATTTCAATGGATTTTATCACAGGTTTACCTAAGTACGAAGGAAAGAGTGTCATTATGGTGGTAGTTGATAGACTTACCAAGTATGCACACTTTTGTGCATTATCTCATCCATTTAAAGCAAGTACAGTTGCTAATAAATTTATGGACACAATTCAAAAGCTACATGGAAACCCAAGGGTTATTGTGAGTGACAGAGATCCCATTTTTACTGGAAATTTTTGGACGGAGTTATTTTCTTGTTGGGGTACTCAATTAGCTCATAGCTCATCTTATCATCCTCAATCCGATGGTCAAACTGAGATAGTAAATAAATGTTTGGAAGGATATCTTCGTTGTTTTGTATCTGACAAACAAACACAATGGGTCGATTGGTTGCCTCTGGCGGAAATGGTGGTATGTTGCTTCCATCTTGCGGCAAAAAACACCCCATGGCCCTTTATGGATATCATCCACCATCCATCACATCATCTTTAAGAAAACTTTGAAGGTTCAGGCGAACGTGCATGGGGCATTGAGCATCAGCGAAGTTCTCCAACTCTTAAAGTTCTTTGAATTTGGCACAAAATCGAATGAAACAACGGGGGAGATCGACATTCGCATTGAGAGAAGTTTCGATGTGGGGAGGCTGGGTATTTCTATGGCTACGACCATACAAACAAATATCCCTCAAGAAAGATAAGAAGGATAATAAATTATCACCAAAGTACTATGGTCCTTACAAGGTGTTGCAAAAGATTGGTACTATGGCATACAAATTGGAGCTTCCTTCTTCTTCATGAGTGCATCCAATTTTCCATGTTTCATGCTTAAAGAAGTTTATAGGTGAAAATCTTCCAGTTCAAGCAATATTTCCTGAACTTGATGAGGAAGAAAAAATCATATTGGAACCTGAAGCGATCACGGAAACAAAGAACTACAAATAGCTATGGAAATTGATCGATTTCGAGTTTCTCATCGAGTAAATTTACCCATTTGAAGATTCATGGAGGATGAGAATTTTATCCAGAAGCATCAAGAAATAATCAAGCGTTGAGGACAACACTTGTTTGAAGGAGAGGGGCATGTTAAGTCCCTATATTAATAGTGTAGCCCCTTATTATGTTAGTGTAGCCCCCCTTATTGTTATTATTGTACCCATGTAACCCCCATATTGTTATTATTGTGCCCTTACATTATTATTGTTAGGTCGGCTAGGATTACATTGTGGCCCCACTAGGATTACATTGTGGCCCCATGGACTCCTATATATAGAAAAGAGGTTTTGTAATTTGTATCATCCAATAATTGTTCATTCATGTAATGTATTGGAGGTTTCCCCCTTGAAGTGGATTTTTTCTAAGGCATTGATATCTCTTTTCCTCTATTTTTGGAGCTGGTTTCACAAAAACTTGAGAGAGACATAGTCATCCAAGATAATCATCGACTGGTCTGGAAAAGAGTCTGCAATAGCCATATTGATTGGTTGAAAATTTATAACTTCTTCACCACCTGGAGGAACATTTGAATATGCATCTGAATCAATAATTATTGAGCATTCTATCTTACTCAAATGAACCATGATCTTGTCCATATCATAATGGAGGTCCCTGTAAATCCATTTCAAGTACTCTTGACCCACAAAGATATTGTAGCTTTCAACTTGCTTGTCTTGGATAACCATGTTCAGGAGATTATCTATCTTCCTATGTGTGTATATGGAATTCATGAAGTATAACCTCCTCTTCTAGAGGTTTTCGGGATCGGCCACCCATTTTTTGCTGCCAGTATTGGCCTCAGAATAAAAAAAATACATGCGGTCTCTAAACTCTTTGGCTTCCAAAGTTTATATTTCCCTACCAACTTCAAAGGGAACTGCATCGAAGAAATTTGAAATGGACTCCCAACCAAAGAGTATGTGGTGTCTAGAAGAACAATTTGCGTGTAATCCTCCTCTTCAACTATTTAAACGTTTATGGAGGGGGCATAACTATCAAGGACTTATCAAGATTATTAACCCTAGCAATATTGGAACATAATGAGTGAATTGAACTAGATAGGATATGAATTAGCCTAGGAAGAGTGAAAAATATTAAACAAGACTTGTCACAAGATCCATGCTGATAAACACGAGTACTTAATTGAATGACATCCATGTAGGTACATAGAGAGATACGTTGGCCCTGTATAACTTGAAATCGTTCAAGACTTGCAAACCCATAATTAACCACCTGAATCATCCAAGAAGATCATAATAGGATGAGATCATAACAAAATAGATAAGGATCTGTTATACCAGACACCCGCCACCAACACCGGGAATTTAAACAAAATACTAGACGACTTGAGGGATTGGATATCTGTAGAGGGTAAGACGAAGACAATATCAAACGATGGCCCTGAGTAATTTTTATGGATAAATCACAAAAAAAAAAAATTGCACAAAGTCTGAGACACGTAACCATTAACTAGTAAACACTTTAAGAAAATACCATGAAGCAGTTGCCTATGAGCCAACGTTAGTTCGTACAAACAATGCAATTGCAACGAAGACAAAACTAAATTTAGTAAAAAATAACACCATTTAACCTAACACATAATAATGTATACCTCTAACAGTAAACAGGGAAATAAAATAGATTGACATTGATTTACAGTGTATACCATTGCAAGAAGATGTAAATTCTCTGCCTTACAACCACTTGAAGTGTTCTCCCCCGTACAACCACCTGAAGCGTTCACCACCTTTTTTGATGGATAAAGCTAATATATAATCCAACACACTCGCTAGACCAGTTCACAGTGAACTGGTCTAGAGTCGAAGGTAAATACAAGAGCCTAGTAAGCACAAGAGTGTTGAAACCCTTCTAGAAATCTAGTATCCCAAGGAAATATCGAGAGGTGATACATTCAAGATGGATTAATAACTTATTTATATTATACATTCAGGATGGATTAATATGTTTTTATTCAAATGAATTTTATATACATTCATATTCAACTGAACAACATCGTGTTCTATAATTCTATATATTATAATCGTTCTTTCAAAGTGTTTTATATTCATTTACACGTTTTTATTATTTAGGGTTAATACAATTTTATTGGGCGTTTTTCATGTTCAACATCAAATTTGTTTGGCGTTTTTCAAGTTTTATTATTCGTTCTATGAATATAATTTAGTTTGGGATAATTAAATTCAATGAAATAAATATTTGGAAAACAGCTATGTTAAAATTTTAATATAAAATTATAAAGATAATATAGTTACTTATATATTAAGAGATTTATTATTTTAAAGTCTTTGCTAAATTTATTAGCATTCACTGAATTAAATATATTTTAAATTTTTAATATGTATATTTTAATTTTTTAATTTGTAATTATAGTGAGATTATTAAAAATAAGTTATATATATGTGTGAGGAAATCCTATAGTTATGGGTTGTTAAATCTCATTCTCATGTAGTAAAATTTGGTAAATAGTTCATATTTTTTTATTGGAATATTTAAATTAAAGTTAAAATTATTTTAAAGAAAATGTTTTAGATATGGAAAATCTAGATTAGAATTAAAATTATTTTAAAGAGAAGAATTTAGATTATTATAATTTTTGGTTTTTTTTTTTTTTTTTTCCTCTTTTATTGCTTTAAAATAAGAAGTACATATTAAATCACTGAATCGTGATATGGTCAATTATTGGAAAGACTAGCTTAGATATAGATTTGCAGTCTTTTCAAAAGAGTGAAAGACAACCTTCTGCCCATAGTTTCAAAAACTAAAAAACATAAACTAGAAGCAAGACCACCTTGGCCCTTTGTAGAATGAAAAATACAAATTGAAAATATAGAGAATAACGATAGGAAAGAAAGACAATCAAGAGGAATTGTTTGAATATGTAGCTTCAATTGCTATGAGCTCCTTATTATTTCTCGTAGAGTTGTTTGATTCATGAGGGATGTCCATATGTTTCTCAATCTGACCCATCCTTCGATCCAAGCACCCCATCCAAAGAATTCAAATCTTTCTAAGCTATGGTAGAACATTCTTAGTTAAGAGAAGATTCTTTGAAGGATTTCTAGTAGAAAGAGATCAAATAGGATGATGTGATGCATCACTAATTGGATAGATTGTATGTGATTTTGTTTCAAGTTCTTCTTATGTGACTAGGGATGATCATAGGAATGGAAGGGAGTGAAGAAACTCGAATGAGTATACCTTCAAGTCTCCAATTGTAATAGATTTTTCTGACTAGGGTATCATGTAGGATCTTGCATATCATGTTTCTAACAAGTTCTGAGTCTCCCTCCACTGGAATTTTAGGGACACCTCGAGCCTAGGTAATCAACAAACCTTCCTCCAAGGATTTTAATTATGTTGCATTGTTGTTGTTGAATCCCATGAAACTTGAATTCATGTAAATAGGAGATCCCAAGTGATCTCTAAAAACACCTCCATAGCCCACAACGCCTTGTTTTCACTTAGAATCTTTGTAAAAAAATTAATTTTAAGAAAATTAAGGAAGGAGGAATCCAAGAGGAAGTGTTATAATATATGGAAAAGTATACATGGCTATCAGTAGCATAGAAATCAAGAATTCACATATAAAAACACATAAGTAAAGATAAATATAAGAGATACAAGTAGTGGAGAACCAACAAAAACACACTTTATATTATATCTATTAAAAGAAATTACAATTGATACATTGACTCATAAGCATATATTTATATCACATTGGGATAGTTACTGTATTTTGACTATCCAACCAAACTCCAACTTAATATGACTTTAGTTATCATCTCAAAACCCTTAATAATTGTATTTACAATGTATTCTTTCCAACTCGACTGGGCTAGATGACTAAGTCGACTAGCCCCTCCAAAATCTCCCACGCCCTCAAAGATTTATTCGTCCCGAAGAAGGGGATATTTGGAGTGACACAAAAATACAAAACATGGCTTGATTTGTTGGTTATTTAAGAGCTGAAAAAATTACAAAATTTTGATACAAAATAGACTATAGTGAAAAATAAAAGATGAGTTAAGGAAAAATGTATGGTGCTTCTTCGACAGGTATTTCTAAAGAGCAGTCAGAGCTTCATGGACTGGTTCCATCGATTGATATATAGCTTCATCCACTTTGAATTCATGTGATTTTTTTTATGAGGCTACAACACATGTTGAAACATTGGGTGCATAAAACTGATGGGTTGGGTGTGGCGGTTGTGGCAATGAAGAATAAACTGGCAGTGGTGGTGGCATGTTTGGAAAATAAATATGATAGATAAATGGTGCAAACTTTTGGAGATTCTCATCAAAGATAGACCATTCATGGGCTATTAGCTTTTCTTGAGCATTTGATTCCTTAAAACCTTCAAGAAATTGAACTCTTTCTTCTAATGGGGGTCTCTTCTTATACCCTTTCGTCAAAAGGATTGGTCTAATTGAGCTGTTGGACCTGATTTAGTATTCATTATAAAAAAATTAAGAATTATTTTATTATATATGTGCTTTGTTTCATTCCTTGAGCCATTTGCATTCATTTTTCATCAAATGTGAATATATTTCTCATTCCTATTCCATCTTATAGTCCAATGCTTATTTAGCTATAAGATCTGTAACTTCCTTTGAGGCCAGGTGGTGAATAACCATGTCTTGTGCTCTGATGCGACTATGGGTTGATGCCAAATAATTTGGCATGTTATTGATCGTAGTTTTTAAAGTAGTTCCTCTATCGAGTGTATTCTCCAATGTTTGTTTCGCTGCTAGGAATTCATGATAAACCTTTTGAAGTATCTCTATCAAATATTCACTTCTCACCACTACTGCTTTAGACTATAACTGTGTTACATGTGCACTAATATGCTCATTATTTTCAATCAATTGATGCACCAACTGTTTGAATGCAACAAGATGATCATCAGTTTCGGCTAGAATATCGATGTTAGATTTTTTGGTTCCTCGGTGTTGACAATCTAGCCAAGTACCCATTTCTCGTTCATGTCTTTACTGAAGCTTGTCCATTGTCCTTTTTCCTCTTTTTCAACCACAATTTTGATGCTTTTACATAACTATCTATAAATTCAAAAATATACCTATCACTAGCAAGATTTAAGTCATCATACTTACTACAAATGTTAATGAGTTGTTTTTTAACTTGAGTTCTCGACGTACTTATTGAATTCAGTTTAGATGAAATTGTGTTAATCAAAGTAGGCTAAGTTACTGATGTATTAGTTAATGGTATATCATTCATTGTTGTTTTTTATTTCTCTTTCAGTACAAATTTTGTACGTTGAGTCTTCTCATTGTGGATTTTAATTGTGTCATCCGACAGAGTACGTTTTGATGAATTACTCAGTTAATTAAACTGATCCGAAATTTTTTTATCTGACTAATAGTTCTCCTCTTCAATATGCATCATAGATTTAGTCAGTGTATCTTCAGTTAGATCAATTTCATTTACTTGAGTCTTGGATTGAGTGCTTGCAGCCTGCTCCTTCTGGTTCTATTCTTGGCTAGATGTATCATTTTTTATGATTAAAAATGTTTTTTTACTCATTAGTATAGTTCCATTTTTCACAGGCTTATGTCCTAATGAAGCTTGATATATTTCTTCCATCTTCTGAAAAATATTCTCCACAAAGGTGTCCTTGGAATTTCTTATTGCTTTTTGTATAAATGCTTTAACATATGGAACTATTTCTTTTGTTTTTGAAGGCCTTTTAACGTCTTTAGCTTTCGCCTTGGTAGTTTCAATCACTTGTCAAACAAATTCTTCAAGATTTTTTTGTTGTTGAGGTTTTTGTAGACGAATTTTCGATAATACCTTTTCCCACTAAACTTCTTCAGAAGAAGTCACGCTGACCTTGGGACTCCATGAATTTTCCGACTGGACTTCTATGATGATTCTGCTAAAGGAACTAACAATTCAATCTTGAAAGGTTGAAAATACATTGCAACTTGTTTATCCTCTTGCAGATCCACATAAAAAAGTGGGGTACTAATGGTTTCATATGGATGTAAGAATCCAAGAGGAATAGAGAAAATCATGTTAGACTATTGACATAATTAGCCAAACAGTTGGTCAATAGTGGGTTGATAACAAAGTTCTTGGGGATCCACCTCAGCTGAATTATTATACCAAACTTTGGTAACATCCAGACATAACTATATGTGCTAAGTGTAGGACAATGCCTAATGGAAAAGTTATGGAACCCTCCACTTGTTGGAGGACAACTTAATATTCAACAAACAATTTCTAAATAACTCATGGGGGCTCATATATTGGGGTTTCCCCAACCAACCATGTGAGAAAATATTAAATTATTCATCAGTGGAATATCCTTCCTACTGAAGTCCATCTATTTGACTAGTAGACTAGACTTAATGGCTAAAAAAATAAGAAAGGAAGGGAAGTGAATATCTTTACCTGTATTCTGGCACTCTTAAAAATTTCTTTTGATGAGGTCTACAACATATTCTACCAAGTTGTACATATTTCCA
The DNA here is from genome assembly GCA_034641835.2 of Pinus albicaulis. Classification (NCBI taxonomy): domain Eukaryota; kingdom Viridiplantae; phylum Streptophyta; class Pinopsida; order Pinales; family Pinaceae; genus Pinus; species Pinus albicaulis. The sequence goes on from CM076581.1 coordinate 688,612,886, forward strand.
AAGCCTGTTATCTCGTTGATTTCTTCCAGCATGTTTAATTTAACATTTGAGGCCCAACTAATAGGTGTAATGCAAAGGGCTATAATCATGCAAGTCCATCTTAACATAAGGTCACGTACTTGACTAATCACTAAACCTTTTGAATTATTTCCTGAAAATCCACTAGTGAATTTTGTAATCCACTTTTTATAGTGAGTTGTGTCATACACCTTTTCTCCTTTGTATGGTAGTATTGTAATCAAGTGATGGCAGTCCCAAAATAAACTGAGGCTGGGAAAGTCAGAGCTTCCCATTTCAATATATGCTTATCAAATATTTTTTAGCTTCTTCTTGAATTCCACGCATATCTGCCACAAACAGGTCACTGAGAATGTCATGAATACTTGCATTCTCCAATTACTTAGACTCAAAATTCCACTAATTATCTTGCTTGGACCATCGAAAAAATGACTCTTAGTGCTTCTACCAAGATGGCTCATCTAACTTCACATGTGTTATATGGTCCATGAAGAATTTGAGCTCTATTTTTCATGTAAGATTAAATCTTGCCTTGGTTCGTCGCTTGACTATAAAATCATCTTACTCAAAGTGAATTTTCCTATTCTTCATAGCAAAATCATGCTAAAATTATGCATTTCTCAATAAATATAACAGTTTGGAGTTTGAAATCATAGGGCTCAAGATGTTTGAAATATCGTTAGGGTCACAATTAACACTTAATGATATTTATGGAAACATTCTAGGCACATCAAAGGCTTCATCTATTTTTATGGAATTGGAATTAAATGTTCCATCATTCCCACCTGCTTCCTCTTCTGTGAATTTCCTCATCGAACTTTGATTTGATCTTTCAACGTCACGTAGAGTGTGCATGCCACATGATCGTCACCTTCTTTGTGGAATGACAAATGATTTTGTGATGATTTTAGTTGATGACTAACGTACATCTAACGGTGATGGGAATTGTGGAGTATGTAACGTGTCATGAGTATATTAATGCATTTGAATATTTTTATTTTTTAATTTATTTTTTGTCAATTATGAACTATGTTATAAAACTCTCATTCTTGGAATTTATTTATAAATTATTTTCTAATACTTCCTTTTGACATATGGTTGAAGCCTTTGTCGTGATTATCTATCATTTTGAGATATTCTTTATGGTCGTGTTTTGTCTTACGGTTATTTTTTCCTTTGGGTCGAATTCAAGCTTGCTCTCTCAGTCTGTATGTTGAATCAGATCCTTTATTATAAAAATATTTGAATCTTTATTTTCCATCTTTCTTCCTTGGAATGGTGTCGATCCATATTCTGTTTAGCTCTGTTATTTAAGAGATTACGCAGATCTACTTCTTGTTCCATATTTCTATTGTATTTTTCTACTTGATTGGTGCTTTCTCTCTCTTTATTGGATACCCAACTGTTGTGTGAGTTATTTCATTTATAATCTATAAATTCTTTTTGTAATGAAATTGTTAAATTCTACTTCAAAAATAAAACTACTATTTTTACAAATTGTTTGGTCAATTGGCCCACCACATTGTGGTCTTCAAGCTAACCTGTGTCTCTGATGCTTCAAAAAGGTTTTCACGCACACCATTTTTGTTAAGAGGCATACTTCTTGAGTCAACCATTGTTGACAAGTTAATTCAACTGTAAAACTTTTGAAGGTTGTATGTATTCAATAACGAAGGGTCCAACCATGAAATTTACCTAGTTTCCTTGGTTTACCCTTCACTTTACTGTCATATAAAAACAATAAATAACCAAATTTAAAGTTCTTCATTTAAAAATTTCTATCATGTCATTCCTTTTGTTGGTATTTATTATTTTTCTAGTAATAGAGTGTATGGAGTCGATCTCCCTCTAATTTTTGTAATTGTTCAAGTTGTTCCTTTTGAAATTTTGTATTATACTTCGATATAGTCGGTACACTTACTGCATTTACCGAACAATGGAGCGGTACAATTGCCTCTTGTCTGTAGGAAAATTTAAAAGGTATCGATCATGTTGATTACTTGTACACTATGTGATATGACCATAGGATGGATGGTGCCTTATTATCCTATTCATCTATGTCTAGATGAAGTTGATTTCCCAAATATCAAAGGGTGGCAATGGAAAAATTGAGTGTAATGACATGTGGTGTTTAGGTAGTGGTCGCCCAAATAATTTGGAATATATCAATTTTTTTTACATGAATTCGGTATTCTTGAAACATCTTTGGCCACCATAACCCAACCTACAATATTTTATTTGTTGTAGTATCACCCTGGTAATATCCTATAGCTCCCCCTTTATGTGCTTTGTCAATCATATCCTTCCTTTCATGTTCCAAGGAACATCTTTGTAGTACCTCGTCAATACCAAGTTTATATAATTTTAAATTTATCAATGTAAATGGTGTTTATTTAATAGCAACGATATTTTTCCTCTTTCCAAAGAACCCCTCAGGTTTTGTTCCCGTATGTAAAAACTCTTCTATATCATCCATATCTATATGGATTGCTTTGATTCTAAACAAGTGCACATCTGGAAAGTCATCTTCAATCTCTATCAGTTCTTCACCAAATTATAGTAAGGATAAATGGCCGGGGCCGACATTCTTCTTTCCTAGTCAAACAATAACTTCAAATTCAAATTCTTCAAAAATTAATAACCATCGAGAAATTCACCCTTGATGAACTGGTTTATTAACAAGGTACTTTAGTGCTTAATGATCAGTGTAAAATATAAATGGGTTTGCTAGAAGGTAATGCCATATTTTTTGCAAGGTGAAGATCATGGCTAGAGCTTCTCTTTCAGTCATTGAATAATTCATCTTAGCTTTATTGAGGTTCCAACTAGCATACGAGTTATGGTGATCCATCGACTCATCATCGGGTTTCACCAAAACTAATCTGACTGATAGACTCAATGCATTGACATGCACACGAAATTGTTTTGACCAGTCGGGAAACTTGAGAACGGGTTCTTCAACTAATTTATTTTTTATTAACTGGAAAGACTCATTGCACTCCTTTGACTAGATGAATGAAACATCCTTATTTAAGAGTTCACCTATGGGAAATGTGATATCAAGTAGTTCCTAATGAACCACATACAGTAACTAGTGTGGCCCAAATATATTTTAATTTTCTTTTGATTCACAGGAGGTTTCAAGTCTAAAATCACTTTAATATTTGCCATATCAACTTTGATTCCATCCTTTGAAACCACATGGCCTAGAAATATTATATTAGGTGTTGCAAAGATACATTTTTTGATGTTAAATGATAAACAAATATTTTTTCATATTTCCAGCATTATTCTGAGCCATTGTATGTGATATTTAAGAAATGTTTAGCTTATTGAGCCACCAAAGTATATTGCCATTGTTTTATAAATATACTCCTGAAAATCATTGCCAACGATTTATGAAAATATTGTTGGAGCATTTTTTTATTCCAAAGGGAATTACCCAATAAGAAAAATAACCAACTTCAGTGAAAATGTTGTCTTTTCCCCATCTTCCTCTATAACGGGTACTTTATTGTACCCTAAGAATTCTTCTGTAAAGGAATATGTTTTCTTTCATCTTTATCCATTCTAAAGTGTGTCCCCGAGATTCCTCTAATTTATACCATTTACTGGTAAATTTGTCTAAAGTATTTAGTAACATATGAGGTTAAACTTTATCATCTTTGTATCTGATCCTACGCCATTCCAACTCACATTTATGTATGTGAATAGCGGATTCATTATTAGGGCTAAAGATGGGAATATTTTCTTGTGCAAAAATATTTTGACCTCCAAAGCGTTCAATAAAATATGTCATTATTGTTGTCCATGTTTGGAGTTAGGATGAATGGGTGTCCCAACATCTTGTTACTTGACCTTTAAAGTTTTGGACCAAATTTTTCACACTCCTCTATTCTCCTATAAAATTTTGTACTTGTTTTACGTGGTTAACAGGGAGAAGGCCATTCTTTAAATCAAATCATGTTGTTGGAGTCTTGTTTAAATCAGTTGGTAGTAACGACGATGTTCATTTATAGGTTTTTTCTTCAAGTATAGGGTCTTATTTTATATAATAACAAGGTCATATTTTTTCCCTTGGGAACACATCAATCATCTAGTATTCTTTATCTTTTGATTTGTAGTTTTCAACTTGCCACTCATAGAGCCTGGTGTCAGATTTTTTTCCAATGGAGAGAAGTTATCCTCTCAAGATTTCACCAATGGAATTTGGTTATACACTATTTTGATCTTCATGTAGTACTTGGTACAATCTTATTGTTTTTGATTCTTATTCACAAGCTTCAACCCATAGATTTCCTTCACATAGGTCCAAAGGAATAATAATTTTTTTATCATTTCCCCTGAGCTTAATTTTTTCTTTCTCTAATGATATATTCATTTTCATCCTTCATCCCAATGGTTTATTGACTAGTGCAAGATATGTAGGTATTCCATCAACTAAATCAATGACTTCAAAATCAACAATAATTGGGGATGCCCATAATTGAGGTTTTTACTTGCCTTAATGTCCCAATAGGTTTAATAAATATTTGATCGAAAAGTTTGTTATGATTAGTCGTCCTTTGCATATTTGGTCTTCCCACGCTAATCCACATTTCTCGAGGGAGTATATTCACTTGTGACACAAAGTTGAAAATGACTTATCTTAACATTTATCTATTTATTTCAAGGTCAAATTGTGAATCATGATCGTCAAATTTTTTTCCTTGTGATAGTTTTCGTAAATTTTTACATATCACCCTGCTTTCATTGCAGTATTTTAGCATGCTCAAAATCTCTACTAGATGTCCAACTAAATGTTTTTCTTTTAGAATCTTCATTAATTCTTCTAATATGGCATCCTTCGATATTTTTTTTGAGTCATATTCTTTTATAAAATATTCAATTGATCTTGTCATTATGTCATTTTTTACCTGCATATCTATATGCCTATTAATACAGAAGTGTCCTTAGACATGTACTTTTATTGATAATGGAAAATAAATTACATAAAAATTTGCAGGAGTTTACATACGTAAACTTCCACTAAATTTGCAATTAGGAGACTAACCTATTTATAAGCTATATGTCCTAACTTAATTTAGTTATGGATCACTTGAAAAAATAACAAGTGTCCATTTACAATAAATGATATTCTATCCAATCTACTAACTTTATTCCTATTTTAGAGCCTAAGATGCAACTCTATTCTAGAGTCCTATCTTTGCTAACAATATTCTATCTCCAATTGTCTCTAATATTTATTAAATATTCTAATTTAGTAAATATTTTTATCCTAACTTTACATTAATATATTTGGATCATCTAACATTCCCCCCTATGATCCAAAGATACACTACAACATACACCAAGCTCATCTCTGAACTTAGTAAATTTTATTCTTCCAAGAGGTTTGGTCAAGATATCGGAGGTCTGATCTTCTGAAGGACAATAAATCAGGTTGATGACATCCTTTGCAATGAGTGATCTGATATGATGATACTTGGTGTCCACATGCTTTGTCTTTGAATGAAAAACTGGATTCTTGGAAAGCTTTATTGTTGACTGATTGTCGATGAATAATGAAGTAGCTTCTGTTGGAGGAATTCCCAAGTCCTATAAAACTCTACACAACCAAACAATCTCACATGTTGCTTCCCATGCTGAAATTTACTATGCTTCTGCTGAAGAAGTGGCCACTGTAGCTTGCTTCTTGCAACTCCAGGAAACTACAGCTAACCCCATTTTCATTAAATAGCCTGAGGTTGATGCCTTGTCATCAATACTGCTAGCAAAGTCGGCATCTAAAAATCCACCAAGTACAAAATTTTTAGTCTTTTCGTAAAGAAGACCAAAATCTTTTTTTCCTTGGATATAACGAAGAACTCTTTTGGTTTCATTCCAGTGACTGTCTCGTGGTTCTTGCATAAAGCAGGAAATAATACTAACATCATAAGAAAGATCTAGTCGAGTAGTTGTCAGATAAATTAGGCTACCAATCAACTGTTGATAAGTAGTGCCATCCACCATTTCCCCCCCTTCAAATTTTGAAAGTTTCAAGTTTTGTTCCATAGGGATGAGAACAGGCTTGCAATCCTACATTCTAAATCGCTGAAGAATTTATGCTGCATACTTACTTTGAGAAATGAAGATATGATGTGGACATTGGAATACTTCAACTCTAAGATAATAGTGAAGTAGTCCCAAATGTGTCATCTTAAAACCTGCATGTAACTCCTTTTTCACCTGTGCAATGTGATCATCATTGTTGCCATTGATAATAAAATCATCTACATACATAACCAAAATCACCATATTTTTACCTTGTTGACGTACATACAAGGTATCATCAGATTCACTTCGTTGAAAACCAACTTTCCGAAGGTATTCATCCTTTTTAGCATACCAAGCTCAGGGAGCTTGTTTTAACCCATATAAAGCCTTTATTAGTTTGCAGACTTTATGTTCCTGTCCTTCAATTTCAAAACCTAGTGGTTGTGTCATGTACACTTCTTCCGGTAAATCTCCATTGAGGAAAGCACTTTTTACATCCATCTGATGAACTTTCCATCCTTGTTGAGCCGATAAGGCAAGTGTGAGTCAAATGGTGTTCCATTTAGCTGTAGGAGAAAACGTTTCCTCATAATCTATCCCTTCCTACTGCGCAAAACCCTTAGCAACAAGTATTGCTTTATACTTGTCAATTTCACGATTTTTCTTGTACTTAATTCGGTAAACCCATTTGCATCCAATGGGTTTAACATTCTGAGGACAATCAACAAGTTTCCAAGTGTTATTGTCTTGAATTGCCTAATATTCATCAACCATAGCTTATTGCCATTCTTTATGTTTTAGTGCCTCTCGGTATGTAGAAGGTTCAGTAAAATCATTTGCTATCAAGGCTCCTTCGTTTCTTTGTGATCCCCTTGTTCCTATTTTATTCTGTTCATTAGGCCTTACATATTTCAAAAGTTGAACTGCCCATTTTGGTAATTGAAGTTCACTGGTTTGGGATTGTGAAAAATCACCATCATTGTAAAGAGGGTTGATATAAACTGATGTTTGTTGATCAACCGCATGTTCTGGGACCGGAGAGTCATTGTTAGAAGAACTATTGCTGCTAGGAGAGTTGGATGAACTGCTATAAGACCCAGATGGCGCTGATGAAGAAGACGGACTGGATGAATCATTTTTAGATGAAGGAAACTCAAGTTCATACCAATTTTTTGAAGTTGGTTGAGTTTGTAAATTTCCGTTTCTTTTATCACTTTTTGTTTCTAACTTTTGAAGAATACTTTCAACTTCTTCAGCACTCTTACTTTCATTTTCATCAAAAATCACATCTCTGCTTACAATAAATTTCCCATTCGACAAAATTCGGTACCCTTTCTTCTCATCAGAATACCCGATCATTGTGCACTTCAAGCTTCATGCATCAAGCTTAGTTAATTTTTCCTTCGGAACTAAGGCATAACAGACTGATCCAAAAAAGCTGAGATGTTTTACCTAAGATTTGAAGCCAAACCATGCTTCATAAGGTGTGATTCCATCTAAAGAAGCAGTTGGAGTTCTATTCCTCAAGTAGACAGCGGTATGAGTTGCTTCGACCCAATATAAAGGACTTAACTTTTTGAAAGTTAACATAGATCACGCCATTCCTAACAAGGTATGATTCATTCTTTCTACTACTCCAATTTGTTGCGGAGTGTAGAAATTGGTAAGATGTCGTTTTATTCCATTAACCATACAATAATTTTTGAATTCATTTGAAGTGAAATCTTCGCCATTGTCAGTTCTAAGAGTGCCAATCTTCTCCTTTACTTCATTTTCAATAAGCTGACGACAAGTTTTGAACTTTTCAAATGCTTCTGACTTTTGCTTCAAAAAATATACCCAAGTCATCCTGCTAAAATCATCAACAAAGAGTAAGAAATATCTGCAACCTCTGAGCGAAGTTGGGAAGGGTCCACAAATATCACTGTGAACCAACTGCAAATGTCTGTTTGCACGCCATGAACTTGTAGGAAAAGTCTCTCGATGTTGTTTTCCAAAAATGAAAGATTCGCACTTTGCATTTCTCCTTTTGAATGTTGGAAGTCCCTTAACCCTTCCATGTTTTTGTAACTGAGAGAGACTGTCAAAGTTGAGATCGCCATATCTTACATGCCACAATCTGATCGGTGAAATGTCTGTACTTTTTTCTCCTGCAAAGTCAGAATTTCTTGGAATAATTGTCCCTTTCATCCTTAACAGTTTTCCATCTTCATAACCTATCATTACTGTTTTCATGTTATGTTTGACTGAGTTAATTTTAACTAAGCCATCTTCCATAATCACCATATGTCCTTCTTGTCAAACTGTGACTAAAGATAACAATTTTTTCTTGAATGTTGGGACATACCATACATTTTAAATCATTCTTTCTCCAATGCCTGGTAAAAAAACTTTAACTACACCTTTGCCTGAAGGAGTATGTTTTTTTTATTAGCAAGATAGATTGAATTCATATGGCATTGTTGGAAGCTCCAAAATAAATCCAGTCGAAAATTCATGTGTTGAGTTGCGCTTGTATCCATAATCCATGCATCTTCATAATCACTTCTAAGAAATCTTGAAACCTGTAAAGCAGTTGATTCTGTGTTGGTGAAAACATATTTAGAACCATCAGGATCATCTTCATCATTTGAAAAAAGTGCAGAGTTTGGATGTAACTTGGGAATTTCTCAATAGAGGTTCTACAATCTGCCGCATAATGGGCACCTTTGTTACATCTCCTACAAACAATTTGATTGAAATCGCTGCCTCTGCCTTGAGACTGTCCTCTACCTTGATACTGTCCTTGGCCTATGCTTTGGCCTCTGTTTTGAGTTTGTCCTCTGCCTGGACATTGTCATATGCCTTGATGATATCCTCTGTTTTGATTGTTGCCTCTTCCTTGAAAATTTCTCCTTCCTGAATTGTAGCCTCTGTTGAAATTGTTTCCTCTGCTTTGACAGCGACCACGACCTTGGGCTGCTTGATTTTGATTGAAATTTCATCTTCCTCTGTTTCTTGAACTATCAGCTAAGTTACTTGAGATGGCTTCGGTGAAGATCAAGACATATTCTTCAATTTGTTTCTTCTTCCCAAAGGTTTTATCATGTTGAGCTAACATGTCACTCAATTCATCAAACTTTATCTTCTCTAACTTTCCAGTGACTTGCAAAGTTTCCAAAAAATGTGTATATGATGATGGCAATCCAGCAATTAAAATCGTGGTCAAGAAGCTTTCATTAACAGCTTGAAAACCAGCATTTATTATTTCTTGCTTGATGTTTTTAAGTCGTGAAATATACTCAAGGACATCACCACCTTCAGTTAATTTCTGTTGAAGCAATTTTAATTGAAGATCAACCTTATTTTATTGAGGTCATGTATCAAAGAGATCTTTGAATGTACGTAAAGCAGTCCATGCATCTGAGGAATTTTCAATATGTAGGTACATTTCATTATTAACTGAAGCTTTTATAAGAGCTAATGCTTTGCCATTTTTTACTTCCCATTTTGCAAGTGAAGCTGCATCTGTTGGTTTATTAGGCTTAATGTTGCCATTGCATATGTCATGCCACAATTCATTATAAATGAGAGTGCTTTCAATTAGACGTTTCCATGTATTATAATATTTCACCCCATCTAGCTTATCAGATTCAGAGAATAGATTAATTAACTTTGACATGATAGTGTTGAAGTAGTGCACCAGAAGAATCAAGCACAAGAAGAAAATGAGCAACTCGTCACACAAAACATGCCACGCCAAAAATGACACACGCCATGCAAAGAAAAAATGATCTATCAGGGCTTGGCCTTAACCCTCGTATAGTCGTTGAAAAAGGAGAAAAATGACTGAGCTTTGCACTTGGCTCTAGTCAATTTCTCATTTAGTGTTTACAATGAAATCTTTGCAAAATTTGACCACTTGACACTGGCCTTACAAATTTCTTCTTAAAAAAAAATCTACCCCACTCAAAGTAAAAGGTACTTTGAGTTACAAATAATAACCCTTATTTCTCCAAGATAAAAAAATTCTACCTATTCCTCCAAAAATAAGGTTCTACTTCTCCTTATTGCTCCCAAAAATACAAAATACCCTTTTGACACCTTCTTACAATACGTTATGCCATAACTTTGTTTAAAGTGCATACGTTTCAAAATTTCCATACCAAGTCTATCATATGCTTCCACAATTATGTATGGATAGATATCGGCTTACAACTACTTAATACCACACTAAATACCTTGAAATATTCGATTACCTTTTTCAAGCATGAATTATAAAAGTGCGCACTTAAATGTTGAAACTGGAAGTGGTGCCATAGCTTCTTGGTTGCAGATTTTCCATGGATTTTGGATTAGGTTGTAGAATTTCGAGAGACAAATACTCAAAATTTTTGATGGAGAGATTGATATAAAAATTCCTTGATTTTTCTGATGGCGATAGGGAAGAGTTTTTTGTCGCCAATAGCTCTACAGAATCACAGATTTGACAAAAATCTCAACAGATTTATGAAAATTATTGGGTGATTGTACACTAACAAACATGGAGTTCCTGAGGGGGCCATGATTTTGAAACGGTTGGTCGAGTTCGTGATTTCCTTTCATCGAATTGAAGCGGAAATTTTTCTTGGACTTCCACACAAGAGATTACGGAATTTTCAATAGGGCTAGCTCCTCTGTAAGTATTGTCATTCAATTTGATGGATTTGTGTGAGAAGTTGCAGAACAACGATACAAACACCTAGAGTTGCAATCTGATGGTTGAAGACTCTTCTCACCGTACCAACTCTGAGCACTCTTCTGCAACGTCGATGGATCCTGAATGTTGTTGTAGGCTTCCTACGAGTCCTGATGGGAGTATTCTTTTACTGCTTGTGAGTCCCGAAGATAACCTTGCTTTGATAACCTTGCTTTGACAAGATAAGATAACCTTGCTTTGATGTATCAGCAAGATAAGATAACCTTGCTTTCTAGGATTAATACAGAAAGAAGCCACATATTCTCCAATTACGCTTTTGAAGTGCTTTTTAAATATTAAAAAATGGTGCTGGAATGTGTTGGAATGGTACCCTCAGAGGCAGATCTCTGATCCACCAAGATTCAGTGTATTGATGTTTCCTCTACGCGTTCGCAAAGAGGAAAGACAGTTCTTCTTTGAAAGTCAAAGCTATGAGCAGAATTAACATGACTATTGCAACGAACCTCTCCCGCTTTGAAGGAGTGAAAATGGCACCTCCAGATCCAATTCTGGGTGTTTCATAAGCATTTAAAATAGATACAAATTATTTGAAGCTTAATCTTGGTGTTGCAGAAGTTGCAAATCTGGATGTTGTTCATGGAGTTCGTTGTTTTGTTAGAAAACAACTTGCATCTAAATTGTGTGCAGCATTTTTCAGAGCTGTTGATACTAACCGAAAATCGGAGGAATATGATACTAATCAAGATGGTAAGGAGTATTGCAAGACGTGCTTTAAAAAAAAATAATGCCCTTGAAATGATGGAACTTGTATTACATGAATACAAATCAGCTACAAATATGACTGAACAATTTGCAGCTCTGGGTGCTATTGCCCAAAATTTCGGAGATGTATGAGATGAAGTTTAAAATATAAAATCAATTTAATAATTAAATTTCTTTTCCCTTAAAAAAAACTAAATAGATTGCATACCAATTCATCCTTTAGCAAAATTTTCCAAAAGTCTACAAAGCTGAAATCTCCACCTTAATGTCATCTGCATTATTGGTGGCTCCGATACCACATTAATACAGAAGTGTCCATAGACACGTACTTTTATTGATAATGGAAAAGAAATTACATAAAAAGTTGCAGGAGTTTGTTGAGATTGCAACAAGATGATGAGTTTAGTGGAAAGGAGTCACCTTCACTAAGTGGGCCCGCAGGCTATTTTTGGCGCAAAGTCTATTTTTAGACTATGTCTATTTTTAGACATATGGATCATGTTCTATGAGTTGCAGGATGCTATTTGTGGATGGTTGGTCAAGTCGGGAAAAAATAGATGGACTTCTATTTTTAGACATACTGGGCGGAATCTATTTTTAGATTGCCAGTCTAAAAATAGATATGTCGAATATTATTAGCTCTTAATAATATTTAGACTCTAAACATTGTCTTATTCTCTTGGAGCACTTCAGTTAAGTGCACAGATGTGGCACAGGAGCTGACAGAAGGAATTACGCTATTCCTAAGGGTTAAGTGGAGCTATTGCATGGATACTTCAGTTAGAACTCATGTGACAGATTTTGGTGGAGTTGATTGAGGAAGTTAGTGGAGTTTTATTCAGTTTAACTAATCTAAACATAGTTGAGCTATTTGTATTCAGTTTAACTAATTGATACAATTAGTGAGAGTGGTGTGAATTAATTATTAATTAATTCAATAATTATAAACTCATTAATCAGCTAAAGAATGCATCAGTTAACTTCAGTGCATGGATAGTTTCAGTGGAGACCAGTGCAGAAATAGGTGAAAGAGCATGTTAACTCAATTGTGACTATACTGTTGCTATTTGCAACACACAGATAGGTGGAGAAGCCCATGAGGATTGCGCAGTACAAGCCAGGTGGTTTATCTATTTAACGAAGCCATCCCATAGCATTGAAAACGCAATAGAGGCTAGCTATCAAGTGGCAAAAGATTAGAGCATGTGTTTTGCTAGATCTATCTTGATAGTGTGTAACAATTCGAGGTAGTGTTGAGAGCTTGTGAGGAGCTTTGTACTATGATTGTTACATGATCTCCATGAAATATAATATACAGATAGTTGGGGTTTTCAGCTTTAAGCTTTCCCATTAAATACTGTGTTCATATGCGTGATTGTTTGTGGTTTTAATGTATGCATGCAATTGATTTTATTGCCGCATGTGATGATCAATGGTAGAAGAGATTTTGTATTATGCATGAAGCTAAAATAGTGTTTGATCAGGAGAATCTTGGTGAATAATATATCAGTTATTCAAATTTCTACATGGTATCAAAGCAATATTGATCATTGGAACAATTGCAAAACATTGAAGCGGTTGAGTTTTGTGCTGGTGGAATTCGAATTTGCAGCAATGTTTTCTTGGTGTCGAAGTTGAGATGTCTTTCAACGGATTTATATTGGAGTATGCCCTTGAGGGCAGCTCGAATTATATTGCATGGAAGAACAAGAGGGAGGCGGTGCTGGTTGAAAATGGGTTGAAGGAGTTCATAGATGCAGAAATTCCAAAGCCTACTTCTAGTGATGCTGCCGTACTTGACGCATGGCAAAAGAAGACAACAAAATGTTGAAGGATTCTGTTGGAGGGCATGAAGGATCATGTAGTATCCAGCCTTCATGGTAAGGCTTCTCCATTCTTGATGTGGAAATCTTTGACATATTTATTCCAAAGCAAGAGCGACCAGAGGAAGTTGGCGCTCAAGGATAAACTCAAGAACATAAAGATGGAGAAAGGCAACAATATGCCCAAGTACCTCACGAAGTTCGTCCAATGCAGGGATGAGCTGGGAAGTGTGGGGGTGACTATTGAAGATGAGGACTTGGTGAGTTTGTCTCTTTTTGGGCTTCCGAAGAGTTGTCATTCCTATCAGGACTCTGTCAATGGTCAGGAGAAATTGCCAGGATGGGAGCGACTTTGGTCGGATCTTGTGCAAGAGGAGATAAGGCGGAGTACCAGGGATGGATCTTCATCAAAGAAATATGATGAAGAGAATTGTTCTTTGGCTACTGTTAGAGTCGGTCTTTACAGCCCTCCGTCAGAGATCGTTTCGCTTTTTCATATTCATTCTTAGGTGTCTCGCTTGTTCCACTTCGTTGCATTTCGCTAGGAGCACGCCACTGACTGACGAGGTGGTCTGGTTGTCATGTGTTTCCTCATGCTTGTACCTGCAGGGCTATTTAGAAATTCTTCAAAAATTACTAAAGTCCATCATCATTTCATTCATGGTCACTAAATGTCAGCTTCGTTAAAAAAAAGTTGTTAGTCCTAGAGTCTAGGGTTTTCGAGTCTTTTGCATATATGTCATAAAGCCTGCAGGCCATGAGGTTGGTTTTGCAAGTTTTGATTTCATATTTTTATTATCATAAGCATTTGAAAACATTTCTAGTCCAAAACTCTGTTTTGGAGCTAGAAATTGTTTAATTTCATTTTTGTAATAATTGTATTTATTTCACCATGAGAAGCTTCAGTGCAAGCCTTTGATCTTGTCCTAAGCTAAAGTGCCACATCCCTGCAGAAGACAACAAAGTTATCAGTCCAAAAACTCAGAAAAGCTAAAGAGAAACATTGTATTAAAAGATCAAATGACAAAGTGCAGAAACATTATGAAAGTGGGTTGTCAAATAAATTTGAAAAGCAATCTGATTTGATGAGATATTTATTTCATATATAAACATGACAAACAAACTCATTTGCCAAAAATCCGCAAGGCAGAGGTCGAAGTCGAGTTTTTGAAGGCTGTAGACAAGTTTTCATAGTTCTGGACAGTGTTTGGAGGGCGTGCGACCCACTTGAGCGGGCGCTACCCACTTGAGGGGCGCGACCCACTTGAGCGCTACAGCCAGTGTAAAGTTGAACGGGCGCTACCCACTTGGGGGGTGCGACCCACTTAAACCAGCGCGCTACCCACTTAAATCGGAACCCAGAAAATTCATTTTTTGTTCCCAGATTCGATTCTATTCAACTCCAAAGCTTCCAAACAGGTTTTAATCATTGCTCATTCGATTTTTAATATGGTTTTGATGTCATTGATGTTGGGGAAACAATCCATCCTTGGAGAAAATATATGAACCTTTCATTCACATGCAAGTTAATTCTGTAAGGGTTTTGAGATTGTATGGGCAGTTTTATGAAAAATTTGAAAACCTTCGAATGGTGGATATGTTCACACCCTAGCACGTTGTATAGATGATCCTTACGCCCTCAGTTATCATCTTATCACTGCTGTTCATGCTCTTTCATATTTTGCACAGTCTTATGTCGACTAATCTATAGCCCTCATTACCATAATATCACCATTGCTGTTGTTATCATTATATTACCACTGTGATAGTAATTTGTGTCACTATGGTCATGGTCTTCTCCCTGTTCTCTAGTTCATAAACACGGTCCTCTACTTGTTTGCTTCTTTGACAAAATTTGCCCATCATTACCAAAAGCTTGCCCCATACTTTGCAGCTGGCATTCATTTGTGAAACTCACTTATGGTCAAAACAGTGATAGTTTTCATGCCACTAAAACAGAGCCATCTTCATTGTAACTTTGTTTTCCTATGATACTTTGGCAGTGGGTGATATCTATTGGGTGTTGAAACATACATTATAACTTTGTTTTCACTGCATCTATATCAGTATACATATTGCAAATATCTTGTTCAAAGCCATGTCAGAGATAGAGTCAGATTATGAGCAGGAGTCGAACAGTGATTCCACGACAGAGGGTAATGTGCCACGGAGGCCTCACCGAGGTGGCAAAGGTGGTGATCATCGCAGGGAGGAGCCTACTTCTTTGGATCAGTTGCAGGCATGTCCATTAGCAATGGATTGTTTTCGGTATCTATCATGTTTTCGATTTTGTGAGATGATTTCACAAACCCAGCTTCATCGTGAACTAGCTCGCCTGTTTGTTCTTCATTTACGTAATGGCCGTGTAAATATCGCTGGAGTAGATTTCTTTTTGTCACCAATGACTATTGCTCAGGCCACTGGTATACCAAATGTAGGAGAGGAATGGAAAAAACGACAGCATTTAGAGAAATCCTACTATCAGCCATACATCAAACCTGAGTATATGAGGCACTTGGGCAAAGTTTTTCCTTTCAGATTCCTAAGGGATGAGTTTGCACCGCTGATGAAACTCATCATTCGGTATTTCAGTTGCGAGGGCAGATTCGCACGTCTCTTTGCGTACCATGTTCGTTTTTTGATGCACTTCACAAGGGTACGTATGATGAACATTCCATATTTCATGTATCGCAACATAGAGAGGATGATGATTTTTGTACAGAAGAAGAGCCCAGCACAGCAGCATAGAAGTATATATCATTACGCCTTGATCAAGATCATAATGTTACATCAGTTGGCACAGCAGGGCATCACTTTGGAGGATTTCATCTCCCGTGACTTTTTCACAGTGTCACAGCCGCCTCCCGAGGTAGTTTATGGTGCGGGAGAGCCTTCACACCAGCCGGACATTCCTGAGGTTGGGCAGATCAGTGCTCCATTGTTTATGACATATTAGGACAGGGGCAAGAAGCCCATGCATGATGAGGGTCCATCAGGAGGCCGGGACATGGATTTCACGATCATTGATGTTGATGCAAGCTCTCCTAGCTCGAAACTGAGGGAGATCATCCAGGAGCAGAGGGCCGAGAATCCCATGCATGATATCGCCTTCTTCTTCAGCACAAGTACAGATATAGGACAGGGGCAAGAAGCCCATGCATGATGAGGGTCCATCAGGAGGCCGGGACATGGATTTCACGATCATTGATGTTGATGCAAGCTCTCCTAGCTCGAAACTGAGGGAGATCATCCCGGAGCAGAGGGCCGAGAATGACACACTGAAAGATCAATTGCAGAAAGCTCAGTGGGTGATAAAATATCTGGATCAGCGCAGTAAACAGCTTGAGGATGAGCACACACTTTATGAGCTGAGGCGGATTCGTGAGGATCGACAGTTGGCCCGGAAGAGACCTGGTGACATGACACCAATCGATCGAGATTCTGTTCTCACGCATGTCAACATCCATCTGGAGAAGTTGCTGGCGAAGGCCAATAGAGAGAAAGACATGATTCGTCACATGAAAGGCCATTATTGGGCTCGCATGCATGTCTGCAAAGCGAGAATGAAGATTCTAAAGAGGAGATTGAGCGAAGCACTAAAACGGCGGAAAAGGCCTGATCCACTCCGGATTTTGGCCGAGGCTTCATTGGCTGGGCAAGATACATTATGGAGGGTCTTCACTCCGAATTTGAGCAAATTCGGAGAAAATTTTGTCATTTTGAAATTTTTTTGTTCTAAAAACAGGTTTTTCAGTTAATCGGGTAGCACGCCCATATGCTCATTTTCTTTTTGGGACACTTGCTGAAGGAATTTTTTGCATTTTTTGATTTTTCATGGTAATTTATGCATCCTCAGACATTTTCGAAGCATTTCATCAGATTCTGGATGGCCAAAAAGCTCAAAAACACCATGAAAACCACCTTGCTGCCACCTTTTGCATCAGCAGGAAGTACTTCTGGGAGAATGAAGTTTTGGAGGGTCAACTGAGCTCCAAATTGGGAAATTCCACTTGGGTTGGATAGCCAACATCCAGGGCTTTCCAACGAGCTATCATGAGCTCAATTTGGATGCCGGGAAGTACTTCAAAATCAGGTTGAAAGGCGCACGACCCACTTGTTTTAGGGGCGCTACCCACTTAAATTTTTGGCTGAATTTTCAACTTCCAGCTCAGAATTTCGACCAGTTGGGACCAGTTTGGCTTGTGGATGAAATTTTTGGGTTTTCATGATGTAAATAGATGGTTGACATGTAACTTTGGCTTGTTTTTACCTATTCTAGAAGATTCACTCTCAAAAAAGTGAAAATCATGTAAATGAATCAGTTTCCACTCTTTTAGAGGCAAGTTGTTAGCTGCCTAGATTTTAGCTCCTTGATTAGAATTTGTTGGAACTGCTCCTAGAAGGAGGATTTCGACCCCTAGAGGTGTGGGAAGGAGTTAGAGTGATCTATATATTGTAATTTCTGAGACATTCTACAGGTTGGACTCTTGGGAGACTTTTGGCACCATTGTACATATTTTTTCATATTTTGGCTAAGGAAAGATCAGAGGTTTTGCGGCACTTGTTGGGATCCTTGTGGTGTTTTTTTCTTGATGGTGTTTTCTCTCTGTTTACTGTAAGTTATTCATGTTTAATGTATGCCATTCCTTTCATATGCTTTTGAACTAAATTGAATGAGTAGATGAGGTTGAATCCATTGTTTACCGTGCTCTGCCTTTGAATTCATTTAGTTCTATATGTTTTCGACTGTTTGGAGAGGATCCAAGTTCTTCTTTGCCCTCTTCAGCTCCTCGTCGGTCTGATCTGTCCATATATCCAATCAAAAGCATCAATACAATCACCTATCTCGCCCCAACTTGAAATCTGTAAAGGTCTGACCTTATCCCCGGACCCAAAATTTGTTTTCCCCATTCCTCCGGCGAAAAAACAAAAAAAATCAAAATCAAACTTACCTATCTCTTTACTAGCCTAAAATCAGCTCCTATCGTAAGTCATCTCGCACCCTATTGCTCATTTTATCGAGATTGACGGAGAGATCCCTCTCCTGCCCTCGTAGGGCTAGCTACGAGGCTAAGCGTGGTTTGATGTAGCCTTGAGTTTTATCTCATTTCAGCCTGAGGTAGATTTGAGCGCTAACATAGTGGCGACCATACTGGGGAAAAATTAATCTCAATGGTTTGCTTGTTGATGTGTTCGTTTCATGAGTCTTAGACGGAGTCTGAAGTCACGCCAAGTAGCTTTCGAAACGATTTTGCCATGCATAAGCGGTAGTAGATAAACGCTGCTTCAGTCGATCTCCGGTAAGCTTGTGAGTGCAGCACTTGATTTGCAAATCACCCCAGTATGCTTGTACGTTCTAGACCCTTTGGATGATTGAGTCTAGAAGTCGAAAGGCTGAAGATAATTGATTGTGTTCCTTGAAATTTATCTTGAGAAGATTAATACACTGGCTTCAAGAAGGAATACTAGGTCGAATCCTGACCCTGATCCACCAACGATTTTTGAAAATCCAAATCTGATTCCTAGGATCCTTAGAAGACAAGGAAGTCAAGAAAGTTCTGAAAGAGAAAGTCAAGTGAGTTTTGGGAGTTCCAGATTGCTTTCTAGATCTGCATCCTGTCATGTGAAAATTATATATGTTGACGAAATTCCTTTTGATGCACGATTTGAAACATCCTTATTCGTAAATTTTTCTGAAACTGAATTATCAAGATTAGTTCCGGATCCATTGTTTGCTGAAGATTTGCAATACAGATTTGTTTCATATCACTTGGATAGACAGTTGCAAAATTCCGTTGTGGCTACCAACACTCCCGAATTCACTGAATCTGCTTCACAAACTCTTGGACCATCTGAATTTGCATCTAGTTCACGGATCCCCACTGAACCTCCCTTTATCCCTACCGTTCTGGTTCAGCCTGAATTTTCTGATCAATCAACAGTGATTTATCCTCCGTCTCCACCACATACACCTCGCACACCTACTGCTCCTAGTCCTCCTGTTTCTCCTAGACAGCAGATTATCATCTATCCGCCAAGAGTCATGGCAGCCAGATTTGCACCTTTGGTTTTTCCGGCCAATTTAGATGCTATGCCTGCTGATTATCAGAGAAAAATTTATATATTTGATGGCACCCCACAAATTATATCAGCTCAGCAGCATATTGTTCAAATGACAGACTTCTTGGATCTGCATGAAATTGATGCAGAAAATGTTTCAATGAGATTGTTTGCCCATACATTTGGAGGAGAAGTTCGTAAATGGTTCAGAGCTCTACCAGCCAGAAGTATCAATACATTGCAAGACCTTCAGACACATTTTTTAGATCGATGGGAGATGAAAAAGGATCCGCTGCAGATCACTTCAGAGTATACAAACATCAAACGTAATCCTGGTGAGTCCGTTCAGGATTATATCATCAGATTCAATACAGTGTATAATGCAATTCCAGATGACTTAAGACTGTCTAAAAAGTTAGCTCTTCTTAAATTCCCGGATGGTTTTGATCCGGAGATGGCTTATTCCCTTCGTGATCGAGATCTGCCTACCTTAGAAGATATGCAGAAGATTGACGTTAGTGTTGAGGCAAATCTAAACGATAAGAGAGCACGGTTGAAAGCAGAGAAAAGAGTGACAATAAAAGAAGAGCCTTCCACATCTACATCTGAACAACACTTGATTCGTGAGATGGAAAAAATGTTCAAAAGAATGAATCTTGACAAATCAGAAACGCAGATTCGGAATCCAAATTACCATGGCCAGCAGCAGCCACAGTTCAGAATAAAGCAGCGTGAACAAAGACCACCAGAGCCAGCAGCCCAACAGCAGATCAAGACACCTCTTTTGCAGAATTTTGTGAGTCAAGATTCAGACGATGATGATGATGTTGCAGGTGAGAAAAATCATTTCTTCACCCCCGACGATTTGCCTATTTATATTACCGAGGATGAAGAATATGGAGAAAGTTCAGCTGTTCAGAAAGATGAAGATTTTATTCTAGCTAATGATGCAGATTTAGAGGAAGAGTCAGATGAATACCAAAGAGGATATTTGAATGCTTTGTCTGCCCAACAAAAGCAATACTCATTGAGAAACCGAGATGTGCCCATAAATCCAATTCAGAAACGAAAAGAAGCTTCAACACCAAAGACGGATTCACCGATACCACAGAAGAAAGGAAAAGAGACAATTGATCCCGCAGCTAGTAAAGTATCATCAGCAGAAAAGGTAAATCAGTCAAACATAGTGAAAGACAAGGCTGAAAAGAAGGAAGTTCCGGTCAAAGAGGTTGAGAAAGTTTCAGCATTTAGTTTGGAAAATGAAATTTCCAAATTAAAAATATCTATTCCTTTGACAGAAATCATGAAGAACAACAGCTACCGAGGTCAAGTCTCCAAAATTCTGAACTTTGATCCAATGTTTGATACGGTAAATGTTGAGGATGATCAGTCGGAATTGATTTTTGGGCCTGCATTAGATGGTGAGTCTCCTGACAGTGATGTTCCTCCATTTTATATCAGTTTGAGGCTGCATGAATATGTTTTGCACAATGCCATGTTCGATTCGGGTGCTTCGCACAATTTGATGCCAAAGGCGATCATGGAAAAGTTGGGACTAGACATTACACGAAAATATCATGATTTGTATTCATTTGATTCCAGCCGTGTGAGGTGTATAGGACTCATCAAAGATTTGGTTGTAAGCTTAGATCAAATTCCAGCAAAGAATGTTTTAATGGACGTGGTGGTGGCTGACATTCCTCCGCGATTTGGTATGCTCCTTTCGAGATCTTGGAGGGAAAAGTTGAAAGGTACACTTCAGTTAGATTTCTCTTATGCTACAATTCCAGTCTTTGGTCAAATGAGAAAGTTATATTGAGAGCAGAAGATTAAATATATGATAACTAGCAAAGAGAAGCCAATCAATCATCCTGTAAATTATGTACATACCGATTTAGAATCATTTGTGTTGCTTGCTGATAGTTTTAATGATATAGAAATTCAATTAGTTCAGGCAGAAGATATACCAGAAATCACTGAAAATTTTAGAGAAGTTCTGCAAAAAGAAAGGAGAGAAAAACAATCTACTGTGGAGCAATCAGCTGAAGACAATGGGCAGCAAACAGAAAAAACAGAGCCGGCACAATTTCAGCATTTAGAGGACGATGAAGATGGTCTCTGGACCATGGATTTTGATGGCGCAGTGGGCAGTGATGGTGTTGGGATTGGTGTGTGGATTCGTGGTCCGTTTTCCGCTCCGGATAAGGTTCCGAGCAATGTGAGGGTGTGTTCCTACAAGCTTGCATTTGACTGTTCTAATAATGAAGCGGAATACGAGGCTCTTATTGCTGGCCTTAAGATTCTTAAGAAGCTGAAAGCGAAAAGGATTGCAGTATATGGTGATTCAGAATTGGTGATAAAGCAAGTTAAAGTTGAGTTTCATGCTAAGCATCCTCGCATGAGGGCTTATCGTAATGCAGTCTTAGACATTCTGAAGTTATTTTCTGATCATACTTTGACATGTGTGCCCCGCATACAAAATGGTGTTGCTGATGGACTTGCTAAGGCAGCAAGCAATCTTAAAATTCCAATGAATTCCAGCAACAAGTTTGAGATTCATGTGAAACACCGCCCTACCGTTCCAGACAATCAGCGATGTTGGCAAGTCTTTCAGGATGATGAGGAGATTAGTGATTTTCTGCAGAATAAGGGTAAGTTTAAAGACACCTCCATAGATACAGAATATGATGATGGTAGTGATGACATACAAATAAACCAAATGGAAGTGCTGCAACTTAAGGACAACATCATTCCTAAGGGATTGATTCCTTTGGAAGAGTTGTTCGATCAAGACGATGTAGCCCGCAAACCGACATTAAGGCCAACAGAAAAAGGTGTTGAGGAGGTAAATATTGATAGCTTTAGAATCCTAAGATGGTTAAGTTATCGAAGTCATTGTCACCAAAGGTAAAGCGCAGGCGTGAAATTGCTTGCTCTATTTTACGTTGCTATGATTACTCAGATCTACAAACATAATGATACTAGCATAGCTCCAACATACTATCCCCGCTAAAACTGAATCAAGCCTTTTCGGCCAAAAAATTTGAGGAGAATCAATCCAAAGCTGCTACCATCGATTGAAAAAGAGGTAAACAGGTTGTATAAGTTAGGAATCATTGTGCCTATCCAATTTTCAGATTGGATATCAAATTTGGTGCCTGTGAGAAAGAAAACAGGTGAGATCCTTTTATGTATCGACTTCAGAAATTTGAATAAGGTATCATTAAAAGACAATTATCCGCTGCCAAAAATGGACCATATATTGCAGCGAGTAGTTTGAGCATCAAGGATGTCACTACTCGATCGTTACTCAAAGAAAACTTATTCATGAAAAGGTGAAGATGATCGGACAAGACTCCGCGTTTTACCACTGGGGAATATTTCATTAAGTAAAGATGCCGCTTGGTTTGAAGAATGCAGGCGCCACCTTTCAGCGTGCAATGGACATGGCTTTTGCCAACGAGAAAGATGTATTTTTGGTTGTTTACCTTGATGATTTAATTGTGTTTTCAAATTCTGATGAGGAACATTTATATCATTTGAAAGTTGTTTTCCAGAAGTGTAGAAAATATGGCATTTCGCTGAATCCGAAAAAGAGCCTATTTGCTATGGATGAAGGCAAGCTCCTTGGCCACATCATATCGAAAGACAGCATTCGAGTTGACCCTGCACGTGTTGAAGCCATACAGCAGATTGAACAGCCCCGAAACAAGAAATAAATACAGTCATTTAATGGTAAAATGAATTTTTTGCGTCGTTTCATTCCAAATCTTGCAGTGCATCTTAGAGAAATCACGAACATGCTGAAAAAGGACAGTCAGGTAAAGTGGATAGAAGAGGCGGTGAAATCATTCAATTTGGTAAAGTTAGCTCTTTCTTCAGCCCCTATTTTAATCAGCCCGGACTACACACAAGACTTCATTTTGTTTTCTTTTGCTTCTGAGCACACATTGGCAGATGTTTTAATGCAAAAAAGGGATGGAGTTGAGAAGCCCATTGCTTTTTTCAGTCAGATTATAAGGGACGGAGCATTGAAATACAACATTATTGAGAAACATGCCATCAAGCATTGTAAAGGCCTTTGAAATTTTTTTGTGTGTATATAACGATTCCCACATTATAGCATACGTTCCTTTAATGCTAGCTTAAAGATGTTTTGGTACAGCAGATTCAGAGGGAAGACGTGGGCTGGAAATTCACCGTTGCTTGTTAGAATACGATGTGGAGATTAAATCGACCAAGCTGATTAAAGGACAAGGACTCGCCAAGCTCATGGCTGAAACAAATCTGCATGCTCTAGATATAAATTTGATTACTGCCATGTCCGATGAAGATGAGGAAAGTACGTCAGTTCAGGTATCTGATATTTTTTTTTCTTCCCCTTGGTATGCTGACATTTTATATGTGCTTCAGAATTTGTCTCCACCTCCTGGTATGCCTAGAAATAAGAGTAGAACATTGAAATTGAGAGCTGCAAAATTTTGTATATTGAATTCTGCATTGTATTGGAAAGACCCTGGGGGAGTTTTGTTGAATTTTTTGGTAGAGGAGGAAGCTCAAAAAGTTTTGGAGGACTTTCACAAAGGTGATTGTGGAGGCCATTTGTTTTGGAAGACCACAGCGAATAAGATTCTAAGGGCAGGGTATTATTGGCCTTATTTGTTTTCTGATGTATTTAAGGCTGTTAAAAATTGTCATGAGTGTCACATTTTCGAAGGGAAGCAGAAACTACAGCCTTTGCCTCTCAAATCAATTGAAGTTAGTGCGCCATTCCAGCAGTGGGGATTAGATTTTATCGGGGAAATCCACCCAGCATCTTCCGGACAGCATAGATGGATATTGACAGCTACGGACTACTTCACAAAATGGATCGAGGCTTATCTCTAATTTCGATGCCAACATGCCAGCAATTATCTCTTTCTTGAAAACAATATTCGTCAATGTGCTTGGGTGTCCTAGTAAAATAACTGCGATAATGCAAGAAATTTCTTCAAGTCTAAAAGGATGGTTGAATTTCATTGTAAGTACAATACTTGGCTTTGGGACATCTTCGACCGCCTACCATCCACATGGGAATATCCCGAAGTGAACCTTTCCAAATAAATCCTTGGTGAATATTATTAAGAAATTGATGGAAATCAACAAAATACTGCACAAGAAGTTAGTGAATGCACCGTGGGTCGATAGGGTGTTTCTAAAAAGTTTCATTGACATGTCTCCTTTCTTTTCGAGTCAAAAATGGAATTAAATACTCGTATTTCCTACTTCACTTGTCATTCTTGGTCAAATTGCTTCAGGAAGCTGGTAGTGAGGAAGATCCCATGCAGCGGAGGATTAATCAGATGATTCATTTACAGCAGACACGGGAGGAGGTATTTCAAAATACTTTCAAGTTGCAGGAGCGCATAAAGAAGATCTACGACAGAAAGGTAAAAGCGGATAAGTTTCAGTTGGATGAGGTAGTTTTGAAATGGGATGCTCGGAATGAAGATAAGGGAAAGCACGGCAAATTTGAAAACCTATGGAAGGGTCCTTTTAAGATCGCAGCATATCGGGGTCAAAGCGCCTTTCTTCTCAAAGAAATGAATGGGGATGATTGTCCTGGAGGACCGATCAATGGTCGGTTGCTGAAGCGATATCACTTCTGAGTATTTTCTGCTGATTTCATCATCATTGTATATATCATTTTACTTCTGTTTCATTGCAAGTGTGTACTGATCTCTCATCTTCAGTCTGGGGCCCGGAGCGAAGGCTATAATTCTGGAGATAGAGGTTGGTTTGTTTGAAGTTTGTCAAGTCAGTTCTATCAGTCTTTTCAGTTTTAGAAGTCGAGTCGGTTTTGGTCAAGTTTCAGTCTCTTTTCAGTCAAGTCTGCAGTCAATAAATATGTCAAAAGTTTTTGTTTTATTAGTTGAAATAATGACTCCATCGCCCAATGGATGAAGGCACTGTCGGACTTCCCCAGAGATCTTCCGTTCTTGGCATCTCCATGGAGCCACCATCCCCATTGGAGCCAATGTTAGAGTCGGTCTTTACAGCCCTCCGTCAGAGATCGTTTCGCTTTTGCATATTCATTCTTAGGTGTCTCGCTTGTTCCACTTCGTTGCATTTCGCTAGGAGCACGCCACTGACTGACGACGGGGTCTGGTTGTCATGTGTTTCCTCATGCTTGTACCTGCAAGGCTATTTAGAAATTCTTCAAAAATTACTGAAGTTCATCGTCATTTCATTCATGGTCATTAAATGTCAGTTTCGTTAAAAAAAAGTTGTTAGTCCTAGAGTCTAGGGTTTTCGAGTCTTTTGCATATATTTCATAAAGCCTGCAGGCCATGAGGTTGGTTTCGCAAGTTTTGATTTCATATTTTTATTATCATAAGCATTTGAAAACATTTCTAGTCCAAAACTCTGTTTTGGAGCTAGAAATTGTTTGATTTCATTTTTGTAATAATTGTATTTATTTCACCATGAGAAGCTTCAGTGTAAGCCTCTGATCTTGTCCTAAGATAAAGTGCCACATCCCTGCAGAAGACAGCAAAGTTATCAGTCCAAAAACTCAGAAAAGCCAAAGAGAAACATTGTATTAAAAGATCAAATGACAAAGTGCAGAAACATTATGAAAGTGGGTTGTCAAATAAATTTGAAATCAATCTGATTTGATAGAATATTTATTTCATATATAAACATGACAAACAAACTCATTTGCCAAAAATCCGCAAGGCAGAGGTCGAAGTCGAGTTTTTGAAGGCCGTAGACAAGTTTTCATAGTTCTGGACAGTGTTTGGAGGGCGTGCGACCCACTTGAGCGGGCGCTACCCACTTGAGGGGTGCGACCCACTTGAGCGCTACAGCCAGTGTAAATTTGAACGGGTGCTACCCACTTGGGGGGTGCGACCCACTTAAACCAGCACGCTACCCACTTAAATCAGAACCCAGAACATTCGTTTTTTGCGCCCAGATTCGATTCTAGTCGACTCCAAAGCTTCCAAACAGGTTTTAATCATTGCTCATTCGATTTTTAATATGGTTGTGATGTCATTGATGTTGGGGAAACAATCCATCCTTGGAGAAAATATATGAACCTTTCATTCACATGCAAGTTAATTCTGTAAGGGTTTTGAGATTGTATGGCCAATTTTATGAAAAATTTGAAAACCTTCGAATGGTGGATATGTTCACACCCTAGCACGTTGTATAGATGATCCTCACGCCCTCAGTCATCATCTTATCACTGTTGTTCATGCTCTTTCATATTTTGCACAGTCTTATGTCGACTAATCTATAGCCCTCATTACCATAATATCACCATTGCTGTTGTTATCATTATATTACCACTGTGATAGTAATTTGTGTCACTATGGTCATGGTATTCTCCCTATTCTCCAGTTCATAAACACGGTCCTTTACTTGTTTGCTTATTTGACAAACTTTGCCCATCATTACCAGAAGCTTGCCCCATACTTTGCAGTTGGCATTCATTTGTGAAACTCACTTATGGTCAAAACAGTGATAGTTTTCATAACACTAAAACAGAGCCATCTTCACTGTAACTTTGTTTTCCTATGATACTTTGGCAGTGGCTGATATCTATTGGGTGTTGAAACATACATCATAACTTTGTTTTCACTGCATCTATATCAGTATACATATTGCAAATATCTTGTTCAAAGCCATGTCAGAGACAGAGTCAGATTATGAGCAGGAGTTAGACAGTGATTCCACGACAGAGGGTAATGTGCCATGGAGGCCTCACCGAGGTGGCAAAGGTGGTGATCATCGCAGGGAGGAGCCTACTTCTTTGGCTCAGTTGCAGGCATGTCCATTAGCAATGGATTGTTTTTGGTATCTATCATGTTTTCGATTTTGTGAGATGATTTCACAAACCCAGCTTCATCGTGAACTAGCTCGCCTGTTTGTTCTTCATTAACGTAATGGCCGTGTAAATCTCGTTGGAGTAGATTTCTTTTTGTCACCAATGACTATTGCTCAGGCCACTGGTAGACTAAATGTAGGAGTGGAATGGAACAAATGACAGCATTTAGAGAAATCCTACTATCAGCCATACATCAAACCTGAGTATATGAGGCACTTGGGAAAATTTTTTCCTTTCAGATTCCTGAGGGATGAGTTTGCACCGCTGATGAAACTCATCGTTCGGTATTTTAGTTGCGAGGGCAGATTCGCACGTCTCTTTGCGTACCATGTTCGTTTGTTGATGCACTTCACAAGGGTACGTATGATGAACATTCTGTATTTCATGTTTCGCAACATAGAGAGGATGATGATTTTTGTACAGAAGAAGAGCCCAGCATAGCAGCATAGAAGTATATATCATTACGCCTTGATCAAGATCATAGTGTTACATCAGTTGGCACAGCAGGGCATCACTTGGGAGGATTTCATCTCCCGTGACTTTTTCACAGTGTCACAGCCGCCTCCCGAGGTAGTTTATGGTGCGGGAGAGCCTTCACACCAGCCGGACATTCCTGAGGTTGGGTAGATCAGTGCTCCATTGTTTATGACATATCAGCGAGGCCACAGGCCCTTATTTGCAGCCACACGGCGAGTATTATCTCCACCCAGGGTGGAAGGGGTCTTGCCGACTTCATCAACAGAGCGAGTATGATCTCCACATGATGTGGAAGCGGTCTCGCCTTCTTCTTCAGCACAGGTACAGATACAAGACAGGGGCAAGAAGCCCATGCATGATGAGGGTCCATCAGGAGGCTGGGACACGGATTTCACGATCATTGATGTTGATGCGAGCTCTCCTAGCTCGAAACTGAGGGAGATCATCCAGGAGCAGAGGGCCGAGAATGACACGCTGAAAGATCAATTGCAGAAAGCTCAGTGGGTGATAAAATATCTGGATCAGCGCAGTAAACAGCTTGAGGATGAGCACACACTTTATGAGCTGAGGCGGATTCGTGAGGATCGACAGTTGGCCCGGAAGAGACCTGGTGACATGACACCAATCGATCGAGATTCTGTTCTCACGCATGTCAACATCCATCTGGAGAAGTTGCTGGCGAAGGCCAATAGAGAGAAAGACATGATTCGTCACATGAAAGGCCATTATTGGGCTCGCATGCATGTCTGCAAAGCGAGAATGAAGATTCTAAAGAGGAGATTGAGCGAAGCACTAAAACGGCGGAAAAGGCCTGATCCACTCCGGATTTTGGCCGAGGCTTCATTGGCTGGGCAAGATACATTATGGAGGGTCTTCACTCCGAATTTGAGCAAATTCGGAGAAAATTTTGTCATTTTGAAATTTTTTTGTTCTAAAAACAGGTTTTTCAGTTAATCGGGTAGCACGCCCATATGCTCATTTTCTTTTTGGGACACTTGCTGAAGGAATTTTTTGCATTTTTTGATTTTTCATGGTAATTTATGCATCCTCAGACATTTTCGAAGCATTTCATCAGATTCTGGATGGCCAAAAAGCTCAAAAACACCATGAAAACCACCTTGCTGCCACCTTTACTTTTGCATCAGAGAGTACTTACAGAATGAAGTTTTGGAAGTCCAAATAGGCTCCAAATTGGAAATTCCACTTGGGTTGGATAGCCAACATCCGGGATTTGCTTGAGCTATCATGAGCTCAATTTGGATGCAGGAAGTACTTCACAATCAGGTTGAAAGCGCGCGACCCACTTGAAACAGAGTGCTACCTAAATTTTCCTTAGGCCCAATTTTCAACTTGGGGCTGAGTACGACCGATTGGGACCAATTTGACGTAGTTAAATTTTTAAGTTTTCCACTGATGTAAATTCATGTTTGGCATGTAACTTTGGCTTATTTTTATCTCTTCTAGAAGATTCACTCTCAAGTGAGTAAAAAATCATGTAATGGATCAGTTTCCACTCTTTTAGAGGCAAGTTGTTAGCTGCCTAGATTGTAGTTCCATGATTAGAATTGGTTGAAACTGATCCCTGAAGAGGGAATTCGACCCCTAGAGGTAGGGAAAGGTGTTAGAGTGATCTATATATTGTAATTTCTGAGGCATTCTACAGGTTGGACTCTTGGGAGACTTTTGATATCATTGTACATATTTTCATATTTTGGCTAAGGAAAGATCAGGGGTTTTGCGGCACTTGTTGGGATCCTTGTGGTGTTCTGTTCTTGATGGTGTTTCTCCTTTGTTTACTGTAAGTTTCTTCATGTTTAATGTATGCCATTCCTTTCATATGCTTCTGAACTAAATTGAATGAGTAGATGAGGTTGAATCCATTGTTTACCGTGCTCTGCCTTTGAATTCATTTAGTTCTATATGTTTTCGACTGTTTGGAGAGGATCCAAGTTCTTATTTTCCCTCTTCAGCTCCTCGTCGGTCTAATCTGTCCGTATATCCAATCAAAAGCATCAAGACAATCACCTACCTCACCCCAACTCGAAATCTGCAAAGGTCTGACCTTATCCCCGGACCCAAAATTTGTTTTCCCATTTCTCCAGCGAAAACCCAAAAAATCAAAAATCAAACTTACCTATCTCTTTACTAGCCTAAAATCAGCTCCTATCATAAGTCATCTCGCACCCTATTGCTCATTTTATCGAGATTGACGGAGAGAGCCCTCTCCTGCCCTCGTAGGGCTAGCTACGAGGCTAAGCGTGGTTTGATGTAGCCTTGAGTTTTATCTCATTTCAGCCTGAGGTAGATTTGAGCTAACACTCGCTATAAATCTTCCCCTTGAATCTCTCTCCCTACGCATAAAATTGTTTTGGATGCTAAGAAACAAAGGTTACCTAGTTTTCACTTCCCCGGCAACGGCGCCAAAATGTTTGGTCTCAATCTAGTCTCCTAAATTGAGCTCATTTAATTGTCAACTAGGGTTGGTAAACTGCTGAAGTGAAGTGTACTGTATGTACCTAGGTGCTTGTTTCTTAATGCGTTGTGTGTAGTGTTTTGTGATGTTTTTGGTCTTTTGTGATGATTTATGATGTTTTTGGTCTTTTGGTGGTTTTATGTTCACAAGGAAAATGCCTAGAAAGCTAATGGAAAGGAGCTGGTGATTAAAAACAGAGTTAAGCCTAATTGATGGATGAAAAATGACAAATGCAATTGGAAACACTGAAGCAGAATCAAATCTAAACTATGACTAAGTAAAAGCAAAGCTTGATAATGACTTTTAAGCAAATGATTCAAAACACAAACTAAACTTAAGAAATGATCACTAAGTATGCAAATCCTCTAACTACATGGTTAAACAACTAATCTTACAATGATGCAACATTTTGTCCTTGATTAGAGATTTGTTGAAGTATGTTTGGAATAAAACATTGATATCATCATAAGATCTTCTATTCTAGGACTAGTTTTCTAACTCTATTCTGCAATTCAATTGAATGTCACAAAACCTTACTCAAGAGTTATTGATTTCTTTTCAAAGTAGTCTTTTGAGAGAGGGCTCTGTTTATGAAATGATAAGGAAATTGCAGAGGTACTGCCTTAAAATGATGTTGTCTTCTGTTCTTATGGTTATAGATCAATTGTAGATTTTAGAACAAGAAGATGTTTGTAAATAATGAAGGTTGTTTTGTTAATCTTAACAACTGAAGTAATCTAATGTGCAGTGAATGACAATCTGAATATGGAATGCAATGCAATGAGTTAATCTAAGAATGAACTTAAGATGCCACTAATCTAAAACAATGCTGAACTACAAGTCATCATCAAACTCAAAACAAAGTAACTGAACATGAATTAAGTGCAATTAAACTCCGGAGCATTCTAACTAAGCTACCATGCATTATTCTATGGAATTATACAGTCTGTTTGTCCATCATTATTGATATTTTGGAAGAGTTCCTTCTTTTGGAAGAGATTTTAGAACAATTCTGACTGTGTAATTGAGTGCAAATGCAAGCAAAAAGACTGAAAGCAATGAAAAACTAAGATATCATAGCCATCTCCTACTCGTCATTATGATATTTTGGGCAAGCATTTAAGAGCAAGAACAACGATGATACTTAGTACAAACACACAACTAAAACATTCATTATCACGGTTATGCCTTGGACTCCTTAAGGATTTCTTGGAAGAGTTTCTTCTTGTGGAAGAGTGATTAGAACAAGTGTAACTGTGATAGTGAACAACAAAAATTACAACTAAATCCTACAATACTATAGCCATTCCCCATTCATCATTATAATATTTTGGAAGAGCTTCTTCTTGTGGAAGAGTTAGAATGAGTATAACTACAGTAGCTAATTAAAACAACTACTAATTCAACTTCAAAAAAAACGTAAAGGCAGCTAGAATACTTATCTAATTTACGCAAATAAATCCGTGCAAGAGGCAGGGGCCCTCTACCACCTGACGGAATTCAACTCCAAATTAAATCAACGCCTTCAAAACAACACTGTCTGCTTCATTAAAGATGAAATAACTTGAACATAGCACTCTGCGTCTTCAGAAATGTAGCACAGAATCTAAGCAAAGTCTAGAACAAAATCTAGCATAAAATCTAGCCTAGCTCTCGGTTTCCCAAGTGTTTATATAACAAATGTAAATAACAAGATTTGCAACAATTTCAGGAACACTGTCTTTCCTTATCGGAATCACATTAGGACTCTTGAAGTGGCTGCGTGAAGAGGAAAAAGACATCTGGACTGAGACAGTCCTAATAGAAGTCTTCTTTCCTAAATGTGTTCCCACGTTCCAAAACCGTACCCAGAATTTGTTTCTTCCTCCATGATGAGCAACGAACCATGTAGACATGACGTGGATTATGCTCATATGCAGTTTTCCTTGAGAGGCCACCTGGAACATACTCAAACGTGAAGGCAGCTGCAGAATCCCCGGTTAGCTACGGAATGTCTGCATTCTGCAGCGAGTTCCGGTCAAAATGCTTTACAATGACAAAAATCACAAAACTTAGCAAGTCAGTCATGTAAATCATTCTAGAAGTAATTTTAACTATATTCATTGATAAATTGGGTCTAGGATAGCAATGGACAAGGGAAAATGAGGTAAAATGAGGTGAAAGAAAGCACAATTTTGAGGCCTGGTCAGCTTGCAACCTCTTAGTTTTCCATCACATCACCATTCACAGATTTAAGGCACCTTGATTCTCGTGTATGGAGTGAAGCGAGAAACTAAGTCATAAGGACATATGCTCCTCATTAAGAGTTTCCACGACAAAAAAATGATTTTCAGATCCTCCCTATGATCAGATTAGATCTTCATTCAAACCCTTAAGGGTGAGGATGCTGCTATTCAACTTGGCGCACTTGACACCCAAACCTAATTTTTACATTGTTCCCGAAATATCTTTTAACACCCATTTGGTTTGAAATATGATTCCCACATCAAGTAAGCAATTTTCATTCTACAAGAAACTCCTTAGGAATGAGGCCATACAGATGGAAAAGGCGTGGCTTAACCATAATCAAAAGTTTCCCCAATTAGCACACCTTGTGTTCCTCACTTATGGGTGTCACATATACATATCCTTTGTTCTCATCCCCACATGGAAAGGAGATGAATGTGTCATGTTCCGCAATCAAGCCTTTGTAATTTTAACTTCAATTTCTTTCCTTCAATAGGGTGGTGATATTTTTGGGTATATGCTTCATGGGCTTGACCTGCGTGACATATTATAATATCAATTAGCACATGGTTACTATTAGAGAATGATGTCCCCAAATTTGAAAATAATTAACATGGGACCACAAGCTTGGCAGAATACCAAAATACAATGCCCAAATGATCCATGGTGGAAGTTGTTCTAATGGAAATATGTCATGTACTTAATGCAAAAACAAACTTCTACTCAAGTACATGCATGATCTCAGTTGTTGTATAGATACCTTCTCACATGACATGTTTGCAAAACAAGTATCTTTTCATGATGGTGAGAAGGTTTGCGAGGGGTTGGAAATAGGTCAAGCACGCATGAGGTTGTTGTCATGACAATATAGGGGAAACCTATCTTTGAATGAAATGGAGGGACTCTCAATGCTATTTGAAGTAGAAAACCCCAAATCCCTAGTGCATTGATGATACATCAAGACAAGTGGGTGTGGTTGCAGGGTTTGGCAGGAATAGGTCATGGGGATATCAATCGACTGAAGGTTGGGTCAAAACCTTAATGGCTGAGGGAGTAGAGGGGGACCCGAAATTTTGAATATACCCAAAATTTTGGGTGGTGTTGTAGCAGCTACAATAGGTTTGTATTAAAATAATTATTTATTTTAATAAAGCAATATCTGAGTGGAATTTCCACAAATTATTTATGGGTTCTCTGGATAACTGTTTTCCAAGCCTATCCTCCAAATTTGAGACTTGGAACACTTCCTGATGCTATACAATCAACACTCCATCTTAGCGAGGAAAGCATTCAAGCAAGATACCATTGTACTGCACTGACTCTAAAAAAAAATTTGTGTTGATGATGTCCTAGGTGTTGCCCCTCATCTCTGCGTTGTTGCCCTCTGCAATGCCACCTGTGACACTATCTCTGTCACTGCCTCATTCATACTACAGCTCCCTATGTCTCTGGAGACCACTCGTTCCTCTAGTGGAAGGGGTTCTTGACCATCTCCATATTCTCTCTAAAGTAAGTGAACTTAATCTTACTCAGAGCCTTGGTTAGGATATCTGTCACCTGTTACCCTATAGGAGTATACCTCAAATGCACTGCTCCCCGTCGGACATGGTCCCTGATGAAGTGGCACTGAATGTCAATGTGTTTAGACCAGTCTTGAAACACAGGATTCTTAGAGAGCTTAATGCAACTCTGATTATCACACATAATCCTGGTCAGTTCCATCCTCTTCTTGAGTAGGTTCAAGAGTTATTTAGGAATCCATATGGCCTCGCACAAATTTGTTCTTACTGCCATGTACTTGACCTCATCTAAAATTAGTGTGACAGAATTATGCTTCGTGTTGCACCAAGATGTCATTCATGATCCAAGATTGAAACAGTACCCACTAGTACTCTTTCGATCCACTGTGCTTCCATCCCAATATGTTTCTGTAAACCCATTGACCTCAACCTCATTTCCCTTGGTGTACTTCAATCCATACTCAACTGTCCCGTTTAGATATCTAAGAACATGTTTAGGTGTTGCCCACTCAGCCCTCCTTGGCTCCACCATGAACTGATTGAGTGTATTCACTGCATAATAAATGTCTGGTCTAGTGTTGACCAGAATTTGATCACACATACAAGACACTCTTGGAGGGTACGCAAGTTCAAAATTTTCACCTCCAAGATGCACTATTGTGTCGCCTGGGACACCTTGTTTTCCTTCAAGAAAGCGTGCCAATATGATTTGGTAAGTGCACTATAATCAAGTTGTTGGGCATTTTGGGGTCGAGAAAATAGTGCCACTACTGTAAAAGTATTTCTATTGGCCGAACCTTCGACATGATGTCGAGAAGTACATCAGATCCTGCACTTCTTATGCCATTGCCAAACTGACCATCAAGAAGTAAGGCCTCTATACTCTGCTACCTACCCCTAGTCAACCTTGGGAATCCATATCCATGGATTACATGTTGGGACTTCCTTCTACTAAGCATGGAAACAACTATGCTTTCGTGATTGTCGAAAAATTATCGAATATGGCCATTATGGCAGCCTGCAAGAAAAATATCACAAGAGAAGACACTGCTAGACTCTTCTTTGAACGAGTGTGGGTGCACTTTGGGATCCCACAGTCCATCATCTTAGATTGGGACAACAGGCTCCTCAACACATTTTGGTCCAGCCTATGGTCAATGTTGGACACTGATCTCAGCAAGTCCACAACTTTCCATCCCCAAACTGATAGTCAGACAGAGGTCATCAATAGGATGATCATACACATTTTATGCATGTAAAATTCCAAGCATCCACACACATGGGATGAGAGCCGTTCCTATGTACAAAAAAGTTATAATCAGGCTCTCCACAACTCAACCAGCCACATCCCCTTTCAAGTGAGCTTGGGATTTTAGCCACTATGTCCCATTGACATATCCATGCCATTTGCGGCTACTCAGGATGATTCGGCTCATGTGCAGTCTGAAGCTGACAAAGCGAACAACTTCATTGAGCACATTCAACACATCTACCAACAGGTTCATGACATATTGGACAGAACCAATGTGAAGTACAAGTAATGACATGATCAACATCGGGTGCCACACAACTTCCAGGTGGGCGACAAAGTGTGGCTACATTTGCAGAACGAGAGGCTCACTAGACCCCACCGCAAGCTTCGCCCACTCTGATATGGGTCGTAAACCATCACCAAGGATATAGGGGTTATTTTCTTTGAGCTCAGTATTCCACCATTCCTTGATTTACACCCAGTATTAAATGTGGATCGCCTTCGACCCTACTTTCCACCTCTACTGGACACCTCTGACATTGTAGTACAACTCATACCAACAGAGTTAAACCTGTTAGCCACCAATAAAATTTGTCATATCAAATGGTGGCTAAAACATTTTTGGAGCCTTCAAGGAACAAGTTTTATTGCAAAAAATGTTATCTCTTGAAGACTTATGAAGGCATCTGGCCCATTGTTCAAATCTTCACTGCTGTTTCAATTTCAAACTTTGAAATTACGCTGATTCCATAGAGAAAAGACTATTGCAAAGTCCATTTTTCCCCTCCCTTCACTGCAAAACTAACCTTCATTTTATTTCCTTTTCCCCCCCATCATTTTCCTCTATTTTTTATCCTTTTCCCTTTTTTCTTCATAAAAACCACATCACAGAGTTTAAAACTCCTTTTTGAACTCTGTCGAAACCCCCAAATCCATCAGAAAACTCTGAAAATTTCATAAAAAATATTTTTTTTCACTAAGGGTTTAAGCCCCTTTAGGCTAAGTCCTAACCACTTCCCCTCCATGTGCCCCGGCCCTAGAACTAGGCGCTAATCCCTTTCGGCACCTATCGCATCAGAAAAACAGAGCGCACAAGTTTATTTCTCATGGTTAAAACCTCTGATGCGATTAAGCCCTGTGTACACAGTCCCTGATTGTATTACCGCCTCATATAACCCTTGTGCCCGCAATCAGGCACTAACACTTGTTAATAAACCTTTCCCGATGCTCATTTTCCTTTGTAAATAAAAGAACCCACTTTTCCCTAAGTTTGGTCTAAATGCACCCAAACAATGTTTTTTAAATGTAAAAATGGGTAGATTGAAAAGCCCACATCAAAAGTTCCGATGTGATTGGCCCTTTATTATATAAATCCCTGGGCCTATTATCATTCAATATAGACCAAAGGCCCCACAATCGGGTGCCAGATCATTTCATATGTATATAACCCGCTCGATAGCCAAAACCTTTGTATTTCATAAAAAATTTGGGTTTTCATATTATATATTAAAGGGTTTCCGCCGATGCAAGTTTTGAAATGATATTGACCGTTGATCTAAAGTCGATCAATGATCAGCGCATAATTGCATCACAAATTTTTTGTCGAGTGCATTAACATAATGCCGCCCCTGATTGGTCAACCCTCGATGAGTTCTTCGCCGTCGATCTGATCTGCAGATCAATGGTCTGCAGTTAATCGCATCAGCACCTCTTGAGCTTGTTCCCCCGCCGATCGCATCCCTTCGATTGCATAAGGACCGTCCACGTGTCCAGATCAGACGGTCCAGATCGCATTCCCCGACTTTGGTTATAATCCATGCGCTCTGTGATATAAATGTTTTTTAGGTCAATCATATCCGTTGATCTCTGTAGGTCAACGGCCCTCATTAACCTTTTCTTCGCCTCCGTATTATTTCGTTCATACCCCAGATTCAATCCTGGCCATCGATCTGTTCCATCCAATGGCCCATATTAACCTGACAGGCTTGCCTCCTGTGGGTCCTGCTTTCTTCGAGATTCAATCTCAGCCGTCCAGATCTTAGATCAATAGCCCACAATAAAACCTCTCCCCTTGCTTCCGCCCGTGCATCTACCACATATCACGTTCACTTCCCCACCGTCAGATCTGAGGCCCTTGATCTAATGGCCCACATTATGTATCACGTAACTTTTAGCGTGAAAGATAAATTCCCAAAGGCCACACAATATAAGTGGTTTTGAAAGGCCACATGTCGGTCGAGAAGGCATATCGCGTTGAAAAAGACAAAACCGCCTCCCCACCCTTTTGCTGCGCGAAAACAATTTTTTTGCCACCAAAACAACTTTCCCTCTTTTCCATTGTGTGTTATCGCGTGCACCTTCCACCGTTGATCTCTGCAGATCAACGGCTTGGATCTAAACCTCCATTTACATATCGCCCTCTGCATCTACCAAAGGGTTTTCACCATAAAATCTCCACCGTTGATCTCGTTGAGTGGATCTCATCCGACGGCTCATATTCATCCCGAATCCCCAATTTCATTTCCTTTGTATTTTACCCCCGCCAAAGGAAATTTCGCCTATTTCCTTTGTTTTTCTTCCATTTCTTTATAAAGTGACTCATTCAATTTGTATGATCACAACTGATCCCCACCGTTGATCTTTGCGCGATCGACGATTCTGACTTATTTCTTCCTCTACTCTTCCTTTAACCTCCGAAAATAGATCTACACCATTGGATGATGCTATTGAATAGCCATGCTCCTCCTCACACCCTCTAAAGCAGTTTTTACCCAATAAATGCAGGATTTCATAATATTTTTGTATTTTGCAAGTTTTGAAGGATTTTCCCATTATTTTAAAAATAAATGATAAAGTCAAGGGTGATGATCCTCAGAGATTTGTTTATTAAAAGGAAGATCATTCCAAAGGTTCTACTCCATGTTTCATCAATGCTTCATGGGCATTGATGCCATATGAGCCCTCTGTGGCCCTGCACATCAACAAGACACACAACAATGCATAAAATAATTAAAAGAGTATCAGTGTCGAAGACAAAATACAATAGAATAGAGGATTGAAGACAGTTTGGGGATTACATCTAAGATTGATTATCAAAATGCCTAATCCTCCAAATTAAAACACAGTTAAAGAAAATCATAAGTGTTTATCAGACAGAAAGGTCTCCACTGCCACAACAGAGGCCAATTGATTCCTCTCAGCTACCACAAAACCACCTGTTGCCTCAAAGCATTCAAACAGAGGCCGAATTTATTGATCAGAGAAAATATATTTGCCTCAGCACAACCAAACAGTTAATTCTTCTAAAAGGAACTTAATGTAAAAATATCAGCAGAGTTACTATGACATGAAACAGAGCCTTAAAGTCAACAAAAGCTCCCACCGAGCTTAATTCATAAATGTAAATCAATTAATAGAAACAGAAAATCTGAAAACTTCTCCATTGAGCCCCTCAAAGGCCAAGAAGCCTTAAGTCTGTATTAATTGCCCTGGGAGATCTTTTATCCTCTCCCACCTCCTCATTCCTTCTATAAATACTCCTGTAGAAGATGAGAAAATGTTGGTTGCAGAACTTTGAAATATACTTGAGCTTGAGACTTCTACTTGTAAATAGTGTTCACTGGCCCTTGAAGCTTTGCTTGTGATAGATAAGTTAGTTTGGGAAGTGAAGATGATTGTTGAACTGAAACATTGGACTTAAAGTTGTAACTAGTTTGAAGCATCAATACAAGCTGATTTATGGGATCCTGGTCTATGTCGACGGTGATGTTATTTCTTATTGTAAATTGCTATTTTATTTCTGTTTTCACTTTTTCCATCTTCTCTGATAAAGAACAGCAAGCATAGAGTTAGGATTTACTGTATATCAGTACCCTTCTCTGACTGATAAGATTTATCTTAATATTTTCTTCCAATTTGTGTTATTTGGGAATGATTTAATTCAGTTCAAGCAGTTAGGAATGCTGGTGCTGCCTCATCCTACTTTCTTAGCTAAATATTGTTCTTAAATGTTATTTTCATTTTATGTTAAGTAGAGAGGAACTAAGGAAGTTATGGTGAGCTCTGTCCTAGTTTTATCCCCAAAGACTATCTGAAAGTTTCCCTTGGAAAGTGTTGAAAGCTAGCTAGTTTCAAAGTACTTACCAGATCTTATACCATTCTTTGTTATCTTATGTGTTTTTCTTGAAAGTTTACCAAGTAAAGCAGAGCTAGGAGAGGTTTGTGGTGAGCCCTGCCCGCTAGTTTCTTCTCCAACAGTTGCCTTTGAGTTTCCCTTCGTTTTTAAATGTTTTCTATTGAAAGTATATCAAAGGCTGGCTAGTTTCGAAGTACTTACCTGATCCTAGGTGACTTTTGTGTCTTTATTAAGTGTATTTCAAAAGCTGGCTAGTTTCAAAGTACTTACTAGATCTTGGGCTGCTTTTTGTTCTTCATTTGTTTAATTCCCCTTCTTGTTATATCATTTCATTCCATAAATCAAACTTTAAAGAGATCCTTAGACATAGATGACTTTCCCCATGGACCACTCTTGCCCCTTGCTGTTTCAATTAAACCCTATTATGACTCCATAGCCCAATGGACTAAAACCAGAAAAATATCCATCTTTTTGGCCAAAGCTTGTTCTATTTACTTGCAAATTCTCACCTTTGAAACTCTTTCCACTTAGAACTTTCCCCTCAAATAATAATCATGCTCAACCATCCAAAAACAAAACAAAACCCTCGGCCTTCATAACTAGCCTAATATCATTACCCAAAACCTTAAAGATAAATCCATCTTTACACTTATTGGAGAGATCCCTCTCCAAATTCAGGAGGGCTAGATCCTAGAATCCCAAAGTGGTTGAAACAATGTTCTCCCTGCAGTCGTACTTTTGTCAATCTTGCTGATTACAGGGAGCCAACATTTCTAGCGACTCCGCTGGGGACCGAGTCAAATTTTCATCTTAG
Organism: Pinus albicaulis; assembly: GCA_034641835.2. Classification (NCBI taxonomy): domain Eukaryota; kingdom Viridiplantae; phylum Streptophyta; class Pinopsida; order Pinales; family Pinaceae; genus Pinus; species Pinus albicaulis. Next base: position 688,653,030 of record CM076581.1, read on the forward strand.
GTTCCCTTCGAACTTAATAAACCTTGTGAGTAAAAGCAGCATTTTTCAAGCACTACCAAGTAATGGTAATCATGATGAAACTTGTTTGAATCAGTGACAAACTAGGCAAACCCTAGGATTCTCATAATATTTTATCTAACCTTGAAAGATCAGCTGGCTTAAACATAAGAGTAGACCATCTTTGTCTCATAACCATAGCTAAGTTGTGAAACAGATTTAGGACACTCTTAACAACCCGTAGGACTAAAAAATAACTCAGAAAACCCAAAAATATTTCAGATTGGAACTCAATAAACATGGTGGTGGACCATAAAACCTTTTACCTCCAAAAGAGCTAAAAAATTCCACTTGGCGACTCCACAATCCTTAACAGACCTTAAGAATCCACTAGGAAGAACCTTTGTCATTATAACATCGTTTAAAACTCAGTTAGAGGACTGTAGGATTTTAATTTGTACAAAATAGATCAGTTAACCTCTCAAAGATTATCATATCTTATTGAACTCTTCTTGTTTGCTAGGGTCTGAAAAACATAGCATAGTGGCTCCTAGAAAGATTCATACTAGAGCCCATCCTGACCTTAACCCACCTAAGATAGTTGATAACCCTGAAAGTATCCTTAGGAAGTCTCCTAAGGTAAATTTTTCAACTGTTTTCAGATCACCCTTGAGAGCTAATTCGGTTCCTGAAAATCTTTCAGCTCTACAACAATCACAATCTGACTTAGTAAATCCATTTAGAACTAGGTCATTTGATGATATAATTCAGCTAGACTCTGAGTATTCACTTTCATCCTCGGAAACAAGTGAACATCTTGGTAGTAGAGAAACAAAACTTCATGATTCACATTTCCTTTTCAATTTAGGTGTTTCTTATCCAAGATCAGCTCAGCAATCTATTCGTGGTCCTTCCACATCTTCTCATCCTACATCCACTGTTCAAACCACTCCACTTCAGCCCACTTTTCCTTTGGTTAATCCACCTCTTGTAAATCCACCTCCACCACATATCATGGCAGCATGGTATGCTCCCTTAGTCCTTCTTGTACCATTAGTCAATCTTCCACAAGACTGTCAGTCCATAATACCATTATATGATGCTAGTAATGCTACAACTACATCACAACATGTGGATAAAATGAATGACTACTTTGACAGAAATGAAATTGATGATGAATTTGTCAAGCTAAGACTATTTGCTCAGAGTCTGGGGGGAGAAGTAAGAAAATGGATTAAATGCTTAACCCCCCATAGTATCAATGATATCCAAGGCTTCCATCAGACATTCTTAAACAAATGGGAAGTGAATAAGAATCCTCTCCAAATACTTTCTGATTACAAGAACCTTCACTGAAACAATAGGGAAAGTGTACAAGCTTACTGCACTAGATTTAATAGTGTGTATAATGCACTTCCCCCAGATCTAAAACCTCCACAAGGCTCGGCATTAAACAAGTTTCCTGAAGGGTTTTACCCTGAAATGGCCTATCATCTGAGAGAAAAATATCCTGCAACTCTTGAAGATATGCAAAAAGGAGCTCTTGTGGTGAAAGTTAATTTAATGGAGAAGAGAGAAAGAATGAAGAATGAGAAGAGAGTATCCTTCAGAGAGGAATCCACACCTTCTACTTCCAACTCAAAAATGGAAAGAATGATGGAGGAGATGATGAAGAAAATGAGCATCCTTGAGAGAGCACAAGAAAATCAAAATAAAATTGCTCCTTAAAACAGAAACCATAACCAAAATCAGAATTTCAAAAGAAACCAACCCCCAAATAGACCAAGGGAAGATGATCAGCAGATCACTCCTCCCTTTCATCAAAACTATGTAAGCGAGGTTGAGGAAACAGATGAGAAAATAGAGGAAGATGATATCAACATGCTGGGAGTAGATAATGATGACTTTGAGATTCATTATGATAGAAAACAAGGTCTTTACACACCCTATGATGACAAAAGAGATGATGACGAAAGTTATTATCAAGACATGGAAAATTTCATCATAGAATCTCAAAGGGAATATGACCTTCGAAGTAAAACCAATCAACAAACTCCCAACACCAAAACCTCTGACAAATCTTCACAAAACAACACTGTAAGTAAACCCAGAGTTGTCAAATAGAAGGACAAAACAGTAGCTATAAATTCTGATAAAGGTTTAAAAGAGAAAGGCACTCAAAACAATACAAAACAGAGTGCAGACCTTAGCAGTACTAACACTTCAGCTAGTATTCCTGTTAAAACCATTTTGTCAAAAGTAAATGGAATAAGTCAGCAAGCTGATGTTGCTGATAGAGTGGCAATTAACAAGGCTGAGACAAGTACTTCAAAGAATCAAATTCCTTTCAGCCTGGAGTAGGAAATTTCCAAAATTAAAATATCTGTTCCCTTGACCAAGTTAGTTGCCCAGAATGTATATAGGACCCAAATTTTGAAGGCTTTAAACATTGAAAAGAATAATGACACAGTCAATCTTAATGATGACCAGCCAGAGCTTATTTTTGGTCCAAAGATTGAAGGTAAGTATCAAGAGGGACCTGTTCCTCCCTTTTATGTGAGTTTAAATGTTCATGACAAGATTTTGCACAAAGCTATGCATGATTCTGGGGCTTCTCATAATTTAATGCCTAAAGCTGTGATGGAGAGCCTGGGTCTAGAAATCACCAGACCTTAGAAAGACCTTTACTCCTTTGACTCAAGCAAAGTAAAATTCTTAGGATTAATTAAATACCTCTGCGTTAACTTAGCTCAGATTCCAGCCAAATTCTTAGTCATGGATATTGTTGTGGCTGATCTACCCCCAAAGTATGGAATGTTGTTATCTAGGTCTTGGGGGGCTAAGTTACAAGGAACTATGCAAATGGGCATGACCTATGCGACTATATCTGTCTTCAATCAGACAAGAAGACTCTACAGGGAGTCCCATATGCAATACACGGTTACTAGTCAACACAGACCCCAAAACTCTCCCCTGTACTCTGTAAATACAGGCCTCAATTCTTTTATCCTATTTAACGATGAAACTCTTGGTGAAAAAGTCACTTTAAATAAATTAATGGCCGATAGAGAGAAGGAGGTAAACACAATGGAAGTGTCAAAATAATTTTCTACATTTGAAAACATGAGCAATCCCAACATAGGTCTTGAGCTACAAGTCATGCGTAATTTGATCTTAAACCTTGATAGTCAAGAAAACAACCCTCAACACAGTGAAAAATATGAGGTGTCTAAACACTTTCAACTAAGTGTGGATATTCGACAACAATCAAAAATCATGTTAGTTGGAGAGGACAGTAACCAAGATGAAACCGAAAATAGTCCTCTATGGAGTATGAATTTTGATGGGTCATGCACTAGAACTAACGCTGGTGTAGGTGTCTGGATATGCAACATTGAGAACAATCACACAGAGAGCATTTCCTGTAAATTAAACTTTCAGTGTTCTAACAACATAGCGGAATATGAATCCCTGCTTTTAGGCTTACGTGTGTTAAAAAAATTAGGAGCCAAAAGGATCAAAGCATACGGGGATTCAGAATTAAACATTAGGAAATGGGGAATACAATGCTAATCACCCTAGACTTAGGGCCTATCGAAATGATGTCGTGGATCTTTTAAAAACTTTCGAGGAGTCCCAATTGATTTTTGTCCCGAGAAAAAGAAATAACGCAGCCCACAATTTAGCCTTTGCAGCTAGAACATGCTTAATGCCATATGAAACCAAAGAATGTACAACTCAGATTAAATTCAGACCAGCAGTTCCTGATAACAAAAGATATTGGCAAGTGTTCGACGGAGACAAACAAATAGAAGACTTCATGCAATTCAGAAATGAATTTGAACTTCACAGTTCGGATTCAGATTATGAAACGGATTGCAATAGTGAAGAAAATTTTCTTGGTGAAGAAGAACTGTCTCCTGAACTTGCTGATATAAATATGTTGACTAGCAAACCTGAAAATAAAACAGGACCAACTGCAGAGTTAGAAATAGAGGAGTTAGAAACCCTGCAATCTAAATATTGGAGTGTGCCTAAGGGTCTGGCCCCTTTAGAAGAGTTGTTCGATTTTAACGATGTTTCCAAGAAGCCAAAACTGGAATATGTAGAGACTGAAGTGGAAGCGTGCAATATAGGCATTGAACTTAAACCTATGATGATTAAATTGTCTAATACTTTACCAGCTCACATTAAACTCAAATACATAGAGTTGTTTAAAGAGTTTTCTGATGTTTTTGCATGGAGTTATGAAGATCTTAAATCCTATGACACTGAAATAATGAAGCACAAAATCCCTCTCAAAGAAAACCAAAAACCATTCAAACAGAAGCTGCGCAGAATAAACCTTGTTCAGTTGCCTTTGGTTGAGAAGGAAATCAAGAAGATGTATGAGGCTGGTATTATTGTCCCTATTAGATATTCTGAGTGGGTGTCTAATCTGGTGTAAGTTAGGAAGAAAACAGGAGAGATCAGGCTTTGTATAGACTTTAGAGACTTAAACAAAGCTTCAATCAAGGACAACTACCCTTTGCCCAAGATGGACCATATTTTACAAAGGGTAGTTTGTTCAAAAAGAATTTCTTTGCTTGATGGCTACTCAGGGTACAATAAGATCTTAGCTCACCCTGATGATCAATTAAAGACAGCTTTAACTACACCTTGGGGCACTTTCATGTATGTGAAAATTCCCTTTGTTCTAATGAATGCTGGTGCAACTTTCCAAAGAGCCATGGACATAGCATTCTCGGAAGAACTGGGCTACTTCATCATTATATACCTCCATGATGTCATTGTGTTTTCAAAAACAGATGAAGAGCACTTAGAACATTTAAGAAAAGTTTTCGAGAAATGCAGAAAGTTTGGGATATATTTAAACCCTAAGAAAACACTATTCGGTCTCCAAGAAGGTAAACTTCTTGGGCACATTATTTCAGAAGAGGGTGTAGAAATTTGTTACATAATGATTAATTATCCACCGAGACTATCCTGATCACATACAATTCGAATTTATATGCAACACATAATCTCTTCCACTCAGATCATCAAACATGCGGAAATAAAATCAAGCGATAACACATCAAATCATCATACACATTAACACAGTATGTATGGGGAATGATTATAGCTAAAAAACCTGTAGCTATTTTTTATATTATAATGGAGAAATCATGTAACAACTCAGTACAATACTCCTCACAAGTACTCAGTACTATCTAATGAAGCTACACACAAACTAGCTCAGTTTTGAACAGGTTACTGGTTCAAAACTCACTGCCAATTGCCTTGCCTCTATTGCACAATCCAGGCCTGTCTATATAGATATCCAAGGTTCTAATATCCTTGGCTTGACAGTGCAATCATCATGGGAAATTCCTCCAAGTGTGGTGCAAATCTCATGCACAACTGATGTCGCCACTGATAGCTAACTCCACCCTTTCATCTACCTCTTTCACTGGTCTCCACTGAACTGTCCATGCACTATAGTGAACTGATGTGTTATTGAGTTGAATAATGAGTTACTAATTAATGAATTAAATAATATTTAATTCACTCCACTCATAACTAGTTGATTAGCTAGTTAAACTAATCTCAACCAGTTCAACTAAATTAAACCGAACACAACTCCACTAGCTGTCTCATTAACTCCACCAAACTTCTGCCACCGAAGTCCTAACTGAAGTCAACCATGCATGATGCCATCAAACCCTTGGGAATAGCGTAATTCCTCTGTCAGATGCATGAGCCACTTCTGTAGCTCGAACTGAAGTGCTCCAAGAGAGTAAACTGCTGTTTAGAGTCCAAATATTATTAAGGGTAAATAATATTTGACTTCCCTATTTTTAGGAGAGGTAGTCTAAAAATAGACTTCGACCTCTTCGACCTATAGGTCACAAAAATAGAGTCCCATCTATTTTTACCAACATGACCAATGCTCCAATAATCTCATACTGGAATCCCCGAACCATGCTCCATATGTCTAAAAATAGACATAGTCTAAAAATAGATTTTGCGCCAGAATTTGCCTGCGGGCCCACTTAGTGAAGGCGACTTCATTTCACTAAGCTCCATCATCTTGCTGCATTTTCAACACTCCCTCTCAGCAAGATATGGATTATCCGCAACCCCTATCCTGCCTCTGTGGAATTCAAACTTGCTCCTGGTGAGCGCCTTCGTCAGGATGTCGGCATCCTGATCCTCCGTGGGAACATATGAAAGCATCATGATTCTCCGCCGAACACAATCTCTGATATGATGGTACCTGATGTCGATGTGTTTGGACCTATCATGAAATACTGGATTAGCCGAGAGTTTAATGCAACTCTGGTTATCACAGTAGATCACTGTAGGCTCCAAATGCAACTTGAACAAACCTGCGAGGATCTTCCTCATCCAAATAGCCTCGCATGCAGCCAAGCTAGCTGCCATGTACTCGGCCTCTGCTGAACTGAGTGCCACGGATCTCTGCTTCCTGCTGTACCAGGAAACTGTTGTCGACCCAATGCTGAAAACTCCTCCAGATGTGCTCTTCCGATCCGTTGGACTCCCTGCCCAATCTGCATCAGTGAAGCCAGAAAGCTTCGCTCCATCCTCCTGTCTGTACCATAGACCATATCCCGATGTGCCTTTGATATAGCGCAATACATGCTTGCCTGCCTTCCAAAAGAGCTTGGTAGGCTTAACCATAGCTTGCGAAAGTTGGTTAACTGCATAGCATATATCGGGTCGTGTATTGACCAGATACATAAGCGACCCCACCAATTGTCGATAGACAGTGGCATCCACTACCTCCGCTGAAGTAGCATCCTCCTTCCTCCAACCACCAGGAAGAGGAGTGTCAACAGGCTTGCAGCCTTGCATGTTGAACCTCTCCAGAATCTCCCGGGCATACTTGCCCTGAGAAACAAACAGTCCTCCACTGCGCTGCCAAATCTCCAATCCCAAGAAATAATGAAGGATGCCCATGTCCTTCATCTCAAACTCTCGTGCAAGATCCTCCTTGCATGAAAGTATCAACTGCTCGTCGCCAGTCAAAATCAGATCATCTACATACAGTACGATGATCAACAGCTTCCCCTCCACCACAATCTGGTACAGGTTTGGATCCGCCCCACTCTTGGAGAATCCAAGCCCGGTGAAGTAGCTGTCTATCCGAGTGTACCAAGCACGAGGTGCTTGCTTCAGCCCGTACAGTGCTCTCTTGAGTCGGCACACATGCGACTCACTGCTGAAGATCTCAAAACCTTCAGGCTGCTCTATGTACACCTCCTCCTCAATAACTCCATTGAGGAACGCAGTCTTCACATCCATCCGATGAATGTGCCACCCCATCTGCGCTGAGAGAGCAAGGATCGTCCGTATGGAAGAGTACCTTGCGACAGGTGCAAAAGTCTCCTCATAGTCAATCCCCTCGATCTGTGAGAAGCCACGGGCGACAAATCTCGCCTCGTACTTCTCCACACTCCCGTCAGCCGCCTGCTTCACCTTGTAGATCCATCGCGAACCTACAACTGATTTCCCAACCGGTCTTGGGACAATCTCCCATGCACTGTTCCTGATGATCGAATCATATTCTTCGATCATGGCATCAACCCATGCGGGTTCCTCCACAGCTTCCTCAAAAGAGGATGTCTCTGTCACAACACATTGACTCATAAGAGCCATGTATCCAGTGTACCGATCCGGTGACTGTCTCTGTCTGCGCTGTGCTGTAGGTGGTCCTACAACCTTCTCTGCATCCCGAGCCAGTCGCTCAGCTTCTGTAGTGCGCATGCGCCCTCTGATGGTTGGCGCTGCCTCGGTGGTTTCTTCCACCTCCTGAACCTCCTCTTGTGGCTGATCCACATCCGGAAGCTCCTCCTTAGGAACTAACAGCTCCTCATCTGCATGCAAGTGTAGCTCCCTCTCAAGCGAACACCGCATGGCTTTCTCCTCCTGAAATTTTATATCCCGTCGCACAACAGTCTTGCGACTGTCTGACAAATACACCTGGTAGTTGTGAGGTGTATCAGTGTACCCCACAAATATTCCAACCTCAGCAGTTGGATCCAGCTTCCTTCTCGCATCCTTCATCACATGCATGTAGACAAGAGAACCAAAAATCCGCAAATGGGAAATATCAGGCCTCTTGCCAGAATAAGCCTCCTCCGGTGTACTCATGCCAAGAACCTTGTGAGGACAACGGTTCTGCACATACACTGCTGTATTTCATGCCTCGGCCCACAAGTGAAGGGGTAGGCCCTGATCATGCAACATCGCCCGTGCAGCACCCACGATCGTTCTGTTCTTCCGCTCAGCCACCCCGTTTTGCTGTGGGTTATGGGGTGCGATGAGCTCTCTCCGAATCCCTTCTGCGCTGCAGAACTCCTTTAATTCAGCCGAGATGAATTCACCACCGTTATCACTCCTTAGAGCAATCACCTTCTTCCCCGACTCCTTCTCAACCAGTGCTTTAAACTCACAGAACTTCGCGAATGTATCGCTCTTCTTCTGCATGAAGAAGATCCAGCACTTTCAAGAGAAATCATCAACAAAGATCACATAATACTTGTGCTTTGTTGTCGAAGCAACTGAGAAAGGACCACACACGTCTATATGAACTCTCTCAAGGATTGTCGTGGCGCGACTATCCTTCTCGTGAAAGGTGGCTTTCACATACTTCCCTAAATTACACCCCTTGCACTGATCTGACTGCGCAAGGGTGCCCTTAAGAAGCCCAATAGAAATCTGTTGCAGAATCTTCAAAGCTCCTTGGTGAAGGTGGCCCAATCTCTTGTGCCACAGTTCGCCCTCATCATCTCGGCTCACCACTTCTCCCGCTTTGCATGCCATAGCTACGCAGCCATCTACCTGCAACTGATAAAGGTTCTTAGTTCGAACCCCTATCTTTCGGGTCTCTCTAGTAGTCTTATTCCGCAGGAAGGCTTTTCCTTCGCTGAAGACCACATCATACCCCTTATCCTCCAACATCACCACAAAAATCAGGTTCTTCTTCAATCCAGGTACATGCATGACATCCTTCAAGACAAAGGGTTTACTAGACTCCCTCTGAAAGGATATGGTATCGATACCAGTCGCATTGTATCTACCATCATCGCCCATCTCGATGTGCACACCCAAATCTTTGTCCTCCAGATCTGAGAATAACTCCCGATCTCCCGTCATATGAAATGACGCACCGCTGTCCAAGAACCATAACGATCCCAGCACACTTGAAACCAAGCATGCAATCAGTGAAAAGTCAAGCTCGAACTGTGAAGCCAAAGCTTCTCCATCTGCAGATCTTCCCGCTTGCTTGTTCTTCTTCTTCTTTGGACAATTGGTAGCATAATGTTCGTGATCATGGCAGTGAAAACACTTCACTTTCACCATATCCTGCTTCTTTCCCTTTGCACCAGAATGAGAGGTTTTCTTACCCTTCCCCTTCTTTGCTTTGGCAACCAAAGTGCAGTTTTCTTCATCAGCTCCCTTTGATGAAGATCCATCTCGAGTAGTCCTCCTTATCTCCTCCTGCATGAGATCCGCCCAAAGGCGCTCCCATCCCGGCAGCTTCTCCTGACCATTGACACTATCTTGATATGAGTGCCAAGCCTTCGAAAGACCAAGGAGAGACAGGTCTATCATGTCCTCGTCTTCGACAGTCACCCCCACACTTCCCAGCTCATCTTTGCATTGAGTGAACTTCGTGAGGTATTTGGCGATACTATCGCCTTTCTCAATCTTGATGTTCCTGAGCTTATCTTTGAGCGCCATCTTCCTTTGGTCACTCTTACTCTGGAATAGATCCGTCAAAGATTTCCACATTAAATATGGAGTAGCCTTTCCATGCAGGCTGGATACAATATGATCCTTGACGCCCTCCAACAGGATCCTTCGACACTTCGCCATCTTCTTTTTCCATGCATCGACTTCAGCAGGATCAGTGGGCTTTTGGACATCCATATCTACAAACTCCTTTAGACCATTATCTTCTAATACTACTTCCATGCGATCCTTCCATGCAACATAATTCGAACTGCCTTCAAGAGCATATTCGAGTCGCAAACCGTTGAAAGACATTTTCAACACCGGCACCAAGAAAAAAAAACTACTACAAAATTTCGAATTCCACCTCAAAGCTCAACCGCTCTAGATCTGTGAGAAAAAATTATTTCTAGCACAGAGATTGACTGCAAGGGGCGTTTTCCAGACCTTTCACTTTCCGAAGAAAGATGAATCCGGAGGCTACCTGGCCCGCATGCAGACTTTGTCTACCGAAATAAGTTTGTAATCACTGTGATGATCAATCTGAACTTCAATAGCTCCGATACCATGTAGAAATTTGCTGAATAATGATTAATTATCCACCGAGACTATCCTGATCACATACAATTCGAATTTATATGCAACACATAATCTCTTCCACTCGGATCATCAAACATGCGGAAATAAAATCAAGCGATAACACATCAAATCATCATACACATTAACACAGTATGTATGGGGAAAGCTTATAGCTGAAAACCCCGCAGCTATTGTGTATATTATAATGGAGAAATCAAGTAACAAACTCAATACAATACTCCTCACAAGTACTCAGTACTTTCTCATACAGTTACCCACAATCTAGCTCAGTTTTGAACAGGTTACTGGTTCAAAACTCACCGCCAATTGCCTTGCCTCTATTGCGCAATCCAGGTCTGTCTATATAGAGATCCAAGGTTCGAATCTCCTTGGCTTGACTGCGCAATTGTCATGGACAAATCCTCCAAGTGTGGTGCAAATCTCATGCACAACTGATGTCGCCACTGATAGCTAACTCCACCATTTCATCTACCTCTTTCACTGGTCTCCACTGAACTGATCATGCACTGTAGTGAACTGATGTGTTCTTGAGTTGAATAATGAGTTACTAATTAATGAATTAAATAATATTTAATTCACTCCACTCATAACTAATTGATTATCTAGTTAAACTAATCTCAACTAGTTCAACTAAAATAAACAGAACACAACTCCACTATCTGTCTCATTAACTCCACCAAACTTCTACCACTGAAGTCCAACTGAATTCAACCATGCATGATGCCATAAAACCCTTGGGAATAGCGTAATTCCTCTGTCAGATGCATGAGCCACTTCTGTAGCTCGAACTAAAGTGCTCCAAGAGAGTAAACTGTTGTTTATAGTCCAAATATTATTAAGGGTAAATAATATTTGACTTCCCTATTTTTAGGAGAGGCAGTCTAAAAATAGACTTCGACCTCTTCGACCTATAGGTCACAAAAATAGAGTCCCATCTATTTTTACCAACATGACCAATGCTCCAAGAATCTCATACTGGAATCCCCGGACCATGCTCCATATGTCTAAAAATAGACATAGTCTAAAAATAGACTTTGCACCAGAATTCGCCTGCGGGCCCACTTAGTGAAGGCGACTTCATTTCACTAAGCTCCATCATCTTGCTGCATTTTCAACAGAGGGTATTAAGATAGATCCAAAGAGGATTGAAGCCATATTGCAAATCTCTCATCCTCGAAACATCAAGGAGTTGCAATCTTTCATTGGAAAGATTAAATTTTTGAGAAGGTTCATCCCTAACTTGGCTGAGCTCCTTAGAAATATTACAAACATGTTGAAAAAGGAGCAAGGGGTAAAATGGACCATGGAAGCAAAGAAGTCCTTTGAGCTGGTGAAACAAGAATTAATCAAAACACAGGTTCTAATAAGTCTTGATTTTTCAAAATATTTTTATATTTTTTCATTTGCATCAGAACATACTATAGTTGCTATCCTTCTACAAAAAAATCCACAAGGACAAGAGCAGCCTATCGCATTCATTAGCAAGGCTTTGAGAGATTCCCCTTTGAAGTATAACATTATGGAAAAGCAAGCCTTTACTTTGGTTAATGCTTTAAAAGACTTCAGAGTATACATCTTGCACTCACACATCATTGCCTTTGTCCCAAATTCAGTTGTGAAAGACATTCTAACACAAGACCCAAATGGTAAGAGAGGTAAGTGGATAGTTGTTATTCTTGAATATGATTTAGAGATAAATCCCACTAAACTCATCAAAGGCCAAGGTCTAGCTAAATTAATGGCTGAATCAAATTTTGAAGTTCTTGATATTAATATGATTAATGCTTTAGATGATCAAGAGGAAATTTAAACTCCCATTGTTGAAGACCATTTTATGAATTCCACTTGGTATGCTGACATTATTTATGTTTTGCTTAATTTGAATACACCTCCTAGTTTGACAAAAACAAAGGCAAGGTTTCTGAAGTTAAAAGTTGTAAACTATTTCATTATAGATAAATGTCTTTATTGGAAAAATGCAAGTGGTATATTGCTTAAATGTTTTCCTGAGTATGATGCAGAGAAGGTTAAGCACGAGTTCCATGAAGGAGAGTGTGGAGGCCATTTATACTGGAAGACAAAAGCCAACAAAATTTTGAGGGCTGGTTACTATTGGCCTACTCTCTTTCTTGATGTCCATAAAATGATAATTGCTTGTCATAAGTGCCAAATTTTTGAAGGCAAAAGGAAGCTTCTACCCTTACCTCTGCATCCAATCACTGTTGAAGCTCCATTTCAATAGTGGGGACTTGACTTCATAGGTGAAATCCATCCACCATCTTCTGCTCAGCATAGATGGATTCTCACTACCACATACTACTTCACTAAATGGATAGAAGCCATCCCTTGTAGGCAGGCCAATGATTCTGTCATTATAAGATTCATGGAGAATAATATTATCTCTAGATTCGGTTGTCCTACCAGGATCTTCACTGATAATGCAGCAGCATTTGGATCAAAAAATATGGTTGAGTTATGTCACAAGTATCAGATAAAATTGGGGCATTCCACGGCCTATTACCCTCAAGGTAATGGACTTGCAGAATCCTCAAACAAAATTTTGGTGAAAATAATTAAGAAAATTTTGGAGGACAACAAAAATTCTTGGCACATAAAGCTTGTTCATGCACTTTGGGTTGACAGATTGACTTTGAAGAAATCTATTGGCATGTCACCCTACTAGCTTGTGTACGGTACTGATGCAATTTTTCCTACCAGCCTTGGTGTGCCAGTTATGAATTTGATTCAAGAGGTTCAATTTGAAGAAAATGACATGATCGGAAGGATAAATCAAACTATCCACCTTCAGCAAATCAGAGAGGAGGTTTATAACAAAGCATTGTAGAAGCAAGATAGCATAAAAAATCTTTTTGACAGAAGAGAAAAGGCCGGTAATTTTAATGTTGGGGACAAAGTTTTAAAGTGGGAATCAAGGAGAGAATGCAAGGGAAAGCATGGAAAATTTGACAACTTATGGCTTGGCCCTTACTTCATTCATTCAGCTACTGGTAATAATGCCTTTTTCTTACAAGAGTTGAATGGAGCAGAGTTGTTTGGGGGTCCTATCAATGGCCGAATGCTTAAGCATTGCTTCTCTTGATCCATGTCATGTTCTGAAAGCCTTTCTATTTTTTTTCCCATTATAAATATTTCATCCACCATTGCATTCAAAGTTAGAAAAATCAAAAATACAAAAACAGTGAAATAAAGAAAAGAGGGAAGTTTGTAAAAACAATAAAGGTACAGCCCCATACCAACAAAAAGAGAAACAAATCTAAAAGTGTGCAAGTTTAAATGCCACTCCTGAAAAAGACACTTCTAGTTAGTCAAACAGCCTAATCTTGACTAATTAGGTTTAAATTTTCTGCTGATAGGATAGTGAATTTGATTTTCCAAATTGTTTAATCTTGGCTTATCAGTAGGTAGATTAGACTAGAAATTAAAGGTTCAAACATGCTCAAAATCTGAACCTAAGTTTCCAAAGAGAGATGACTCAAATATGTTTATTTCTTGAGTCAAAAAATAGAGATAAAAACTGGTTCTAATCAGCTCAAAATATGAACCAGAGAACAAAGGAAAACAACTCAAACAAAAGTCAAAACAGAGTTATAAAAAGATGAAGGAAGTGTTTTAAACTTTTAGATCTTAAGCCTTCCATTTTGTTTTAAATTTTCTGCAAAATAATTTCTATGTGCAGCTTGTTTTTTATGCCATAGATCAGCATCAAGTTAGACTGTTCAATCCTGAATTGTATGTTTTTAAATTTCTGTTTTAGAAATTAGAGAATAAAAATCCGTTAGATTGTTTAATCCTAACAGATTGGTAGAATAGGTAGAGAAACATATGAACTCAACTGTTTAATCTGAGTTCATGGAGAAATAAGGAGTAGAAATAGATTATATTTTTTTTGCTTTCAAAAGAATAAAATGTTGTGAAAAGAGTTTTCCAATCCAAGTGCACTCTAAAGAAGAAAAAATGTTAGATCAATAGGATTGGGTAGGTAGAAAGCATGTTGATGAAGATCCATTGTTTTCCATGGCTGCTAACATATTTTCAGAGCAATAAGATCATCCAAGCAAAGAAATCAACCCAATGGATGAGGCATTGATCAGCTTCCCATAGAATGCAAGTCTGAAATTCTTGATGCCTTCAAAAAGGCACCATCCCCAAGTGGAGCCACTGTTAGCCACCAATAAAATTTGTCATATCAAACGGTGGCTAAAACATTTTTGGAGCCTTCAAGGAATAATTTTTATTGCAAAAAATGTTATCTCTTGAAGACTCATGAAGGCATCTGGCCCATTGTTCAAATATTCACTGCTGTTCCAATTTCAAACTTTGAAATTCTACTAATTCCATAGAGAAAAGACTGTTGCAAAATCCATTTTTCCCCTCCCTTCACTGCAAAACTAACCTTCATTTTATTTCCATTTCCCCACCATCATTTTCCTCTATTTTTCATCCTTTTCCCTTTTTTCTTCATAAAAACCACATCACAGAGTCTAAAACTCCTTTTTGAACTCTGCCGAAACCCCCAAATCCATCAAAAATCTCTGAAAATTTCATAAAAAATAAGTTTTTTCACTAAGGGTTTAAGCCCATTTGGGCTAAGTCCTAACCACTTCCCCTCCATGTGCCCCGACCCTAGAACCAGGCGCTAAGCCTTTTTAGCACCTATCACATCGAAAAAACAGAGCGTGCAAGTTTATTTCTCATGGTTAAAACCTTCGATGCGATTAAGCCCTGTGTACACAACCCCCGATCCTATTACCGCCTCATATAACCCTTGTGCCCACAATCGGGCACTAAAACTTGTTAATAAACCTTTCTCGATGCTCATTTTCCTTTGTAAATAAAAAAACCCACTTTTCCCTAAGTTTGGTCTAAACGCGCCCAAACAATGTTTTTTAAATGTAAAAATGGGTAGATTGAAAAGCCCGCATCAAAAGTTTCGATGCAATTGGCCCTTTATTATATAAAGCCCTAGGCCTATTATCATTCCATATAGACCAAAGGCCCCACAATCGGGTGCCAGATCATTTCATATGTATATAACTTGCCTGATAGCCAAAACCTTTGTATTTCATAAAAATGTTGGGTTTTCACATATATTAAAGGGTTTTCGCCAATGCAAGTTTTGAAACGATATCGACCGTTGATCTAAAGACAATCAACGATTAGCACATAATCGCATCGCAAATTTTTTGTCGAGCGCGTTAACATAATGCCGCCCCCATTTTGTCAACCCCCGATGAGTTCTCCGCCATCGATCTAATCTGCAGATCGACGGTCCGCAGTTAATCGCATCGGCACCTCCCGAGCTTCTTCCCCCATCGGTCGCATCCCTCCAATTGCATCTGGACCGTCCACATGTCCAGATCGCATTCCCCGACTTTTGTTATAATCCATGCGCTCTGCGTTATAAATTTTTTTTGGGCCAATCATAGCCGTTGATCTCTGCAGATCAACGACCCTCATTAACCTTTTCTTTGCCTCCGTATTATTTCGTTCATACCCCAAATTCAATTCTTGTCGTCGATCTGTTCCATCCAACGGCCCATATTAACCCGACAAGCCTGCCTCCAGTGGGTCCTGCTTTCTTCGAGATTCAATCTCAATCATCCAGATCTTAGATCAACGGCCCATAATAAAACCGCTCCCCTTGCTTCCGCCCGTGCATCTACCTCATATTGCGTTCACTTCCCCACCGTCATATCTGAGGCCCTTGATCTGACGGCCCACATTACGTATCGCGTAACTTTTAGCGTGAAAGATAAATCCCCGAAGGCCGCGTGATATAAGCGGTTTTGAAAGGCCACCTGTCGGGCGAGAACGCATATCGCGTTCAAAAAGGCAAAACCGCCTCCCCACCCTTTCGATGTGCGAAAACAACTATTTTTCCACCAAAACCACTTTCCCTCTTTTCCATTATGTGTTATCGCACGCGCCCTCTACTGTTGATCTTTGCAGATCAATGGCTTGGATCTAAACCTCCATTTACATATCGCCCTTCGCCTGTACCAAAGGGTTTTCAACATACAATCTCCACCGTTGATCTTGTTGGGTGGCCATTGATCTTGTTGGGTGGATCTCATCCGACGGGTCATATTCATCCCGAAGCCCCAATTTCATTTCCTTCATATTTTACCCCTACCAAAGGAAATTTCACCTATTTCCTTTTTTTTTCTTCCATTTTTTTTATAAAGTGACTCATTCATTTTGTATGATCACAACTGATCCCCACCGTTGATCTCTGCGCGATCGACGGTTCTGACTTATTTCTTCCTCTGCTCTTCCTTTAACCTCCCCAAATAGATCTACACCGTTGGATGATGTCATCCTGTTGGAAATATTGTCATTGATGGCAAAGGAAGTGGCAAAGGAATTGGCATCTGACACAGTAACTAGGAACAGAGAAAAGAAACATAGCAGAGGACAAAGGTCAGCAGAGAAGAACAAAGAAAGAGTGCATCTACAGAGAGTAGTATCAGTCAAGCAGCAACTTAAATTCAGTAGGAAGGACATTTGTGTCCCTATGAAATTAAATCATATGAGAAGTTTTATTTGGTGTATGTATGCATCCTGATGGAGGAAATCCTATGTATGATTGTGTTCTGGTGATACTCTGATGGGTGGAGAATACCGAGTGTATTTGGGTATTGATTGGTTCAATTCTCGTATGGAATGCCCTGAAACTCTGTTGAATTCATTCCCCTCATAAAGGAAGCCTGCGTATAACTAACTCTATGGTAGTAAAAATCCCGTCGGAAGAGAACTACATTTGTTCGTTGTTTATTGGAAATCCTGCCGAAGATAGACCAAGTAAGAAGGATAGCGCAAACCCAGACTAACCCTTTGGAATCATGAACGGAACCTAGAAGGAAAGAGGTAGAATGTAACAAAAGGAAGGACGAACGGAACCTTGAGCGAAGGGCGGAACCACGAAGGAGGAACAGTACAAGCAGTTTCCGGTTTTCATCGCACCGCTTTCGACGGGCAAGCGGTATTCAAGAGGTTGGCTCCGTTTCCATAGAGCTTTCGCCACGTGGCGAGGTGGACCCCCCACAAAACCGCTCGTCACTACGCGCCATTGCGCGTTATAGTTCAACCTACGATGCCCAGCGATATTGTTGTGCACCGTTGATCTGGAGGGAAGCCATCGGACGGTGGTCGTATGAGGAACATGCACGAAGATTAACCATAGTACGGCGGGCCATCGCACGTTAACATTTGGCATCAGAGGTTGAGCGATATGCATATATGCCATTGATCTAGAAGCTTGCTATCTAACGGTGATCGGACGCTGGACTTGCGCAAAGTTTACTTATGGTACCATGCGCGTATTTGATTGGCTATTGACTATATATGTGGGCCCGTGGTCAAAGGTTCATCATAAGATTAATTGTTTGAAAGCATTGATATTTCTCTAAAGTACGAAGGGTTGTAACTTTAATCCTAATGTTCAGTTCAAAGTTGTAAATATATTTATAAATAAATTAAAAAGAAATCAAAGAGGCACATGGGGTAAACTAAAGGAAATACGGTCAAAGGAATACCATTAGCGGTTGAATGGTTTTTACTCATGGTATTGATAAAGGCTAAACTATATAAGGCGAAGAGAATGATAGTACGATGTGTGCATGTGTAAGGGTGGTGAATGAATAAAATTTCTCTAAGGAATATCTGCATAGACGAACTCTGTTCTTAATTGATAAATCTGAATCTACGATGCACCCATGGATATAATGATCTGACGATGATAAATCTCTGGTTTGATTGACTGACGACATCATGAAGAACTGGTGCAGGTGTACTGAAGAAAATGAATAAATCTGGTGGCCTGCAAGGTATGTTGTGTGAAAACTGGTGGATCCAGTATGAAAATTGATGGAACGTGGTCCGCAGTAGTGCTGAGGGTCGAAGCCTTCAGTGAGGGGGTTGTAGCTCCCTTCTAGTGGTAGTTGGTAAACGAGAGAAGGTTGTAGCCTTTCTGCAGGTAGGTGCTTGCGTGCTGGTATAAGTCTGTGCCAGCATAAATTGTAAGAAGTTTTCCTTATAATAAATATTGAAGACTGAGATAATAGCAGTGGTGGTTTTCTCCCAAATTGGGTTTCCACCTTAAAAACTGGTGTTCATATGTGTGACTTATGTTTGATGGTTGTTCTGTTATTTCTGTTCATACTTACTGCCTACTAAACATCTGATGAATGAATGATGTAATGATCTAAGTAAAGACATAATAAGATCTCTAGTCATACACGTTGGATTCTGTAAAATAGCATATGGTTTTAAGAGAAAGAAAAGAAAAAGTGTTCAGCCCTAAATAGTAATTCACCCCCCCCCCCTCTCAGTATTTTTCCCAACACATCCAATGGCCACACTCCTCCCCACACCCCCTGAAGCATTTTTTACCCAATAAACGCAGGATTTCATAATATTTTTGTATTTTGCAGGTTTCGAAGGATTTTCCCATTATTTTAAAAAGAAATGATAAAGTCGAGGATGACGATCCTCAGAGCTTTGTTTATTAAAAGGAAGATCATTCCAAAGGTTCTACTCCATGTTTCATCAATGCTTCATGGGCATTGATGCCATATGAGCCTTGTGTGGCCCTGCACATCAACAAGACACACAGCAATGCATAAAATAATTAAAAGAGTATCAGTGTCGAAGACAAAATATAGAAGAACAGAGGATTGAATACAGTTTGGGGATTACGACTAAGATTGATTATCAAAATGCCTAATCCTCCAAATTAAAACACAGTTAAAGAAAATCATAAGTGTTTATCAGACAAAAAGGTCTCCACCGCCACAACAGAGGCCAATTGATTCCTCTCAGCTAACACAAAGCCACATGTTGCCTCAAATCATTCAAACAGAGGCCGATGTTATTGATCAGAGAAAAGATATTTGCCTTAGTGCAGCCAAATAGTTAATTCTGCTAAAAGGAACTTAGTGTAAAAATATCAGCAGAGTTACTATAACATGAAATAGAGCCTTAAAGTCAACAAAAGCTCCCATAGAGCTTAATTCATAAATGTAATTCAAATAATACAGACAGAACATCTTAAAACTTCCCCATTGAGCCCCTCAAAGGCCGAGAAGCCTTAATTCTGTATTAATTGCCCTAGGAGATCTTTTATCCTCTCCCACCTCCTCATTCCTTCTATAAATAATCATGTAGAAGATGAGAAAATGTTGGTTGCAAAACTTTGAAATATACTTGAGCTTGAGACTTCTACTTGTAAATAGTGTTCGCTGGCCCTTGAAGCTATGCTTGTGATAGATAAGTTAGTCTGGGAAGTGAAGATGATTGCTGAACTGAAACAGTGGACTTAAAGTTGTAACTGGTTTGAAGCATCAATACAAGTTGATTTATGGGATCCTAGTCTATGTCGGCGGTGATGTTATTTCTTATTGTAAATTGTTATTTTATTTCTGTTTGCACTTTGTCCATCTTCTCTGATAAATAACATCAAGCATAGAGTTAGGATTTACTGTATATCAGTACCCTTCTCTGACTGATAAGCTTTATCTTAATATTTTCTTCCAATTTGTGTTATTTGGGAATGATTTAATTCAGTTCAAGCAGTTAGGAATGTTGGCGTTCCCTCGTCCTACTGTCTTAGCTAAACATTGTTCTTAAATGTTATTTTCAGTTTATGTTAAGTAGAGAGGAACTAAGGAAGTTATGGTGAGCCCTGTCCTAGTTTTATCCCCAAAGACTATCTGAAATTTTCCCTTGGAATGTGTTGAAAGCTGGCTAGTTTCAAAGTACTTACCAGATCTTAGACCATTCTTTGTTATCTTATGTGTTTGTCTTGAAAGTTTACCAAGTAAAGGAGAGATAGGAGAGGTTTGTGGTGAGCCCTGCCCGCTATTTTCTTCTCCAACAGTTGCCTTTGAGTTTCCCTTTGTTTTTAAATGTCTTCTATTGAAATTATATCAAAGGCTAGCTAGTTTTGAAGTACTTACTAGATCCTAGGTGACTTTTATGTCTTTCTTAAGTGTATGTCAAAATCTGGCTAGTTTCAAAGTACTTACCAGATCTTGGGTTGCTCTTTGTTCTTCATTTGTTTAATTCCCCCTCTTGTTGTATCATTTCATTCCATAAATCAAACTTTAAAGAGATCCTTAGACATAGATGACTTGCCCCATGGACCACTCTTGCCCCTTGTTGTTTCAATTAAACCCTATTATGAATCCATAGCGCAATGGACTAAAACCAGCAAAATATCCATATTTTTGGCCAAAGTTGTTCTATTTTCTTGCAACTTCTCACCTTTGAAATTATTTCCACTTAGAACTTTCCCCTCAAATAATAATCATGCTCAACCATCCAAAAACAAAACAAAACCCTCGGCCTTCATAACTAGCCTAATATCATTACCCAAAACCTTAAAGATAAATCCATCTTTACACGTATTGGAGAGATCCCTCCCTGGATTCAGGAGGGCTAGATCCTAGAATCCCAAAGTGGTTGAAACGATGTTCTCCCTGCAGTCGGACTTTTGCCAATCTTGCTGATTACAAGGAGCCAACAAAACCCATACTACATGGAACTAGCCACCACAGATTGTATCATGGACATGGAAATCAAGAACACTTGCCAACAGAATATCCAACTGTATCGGGTTGTCAAAGTTGGCCAACTCCTTCACCAAGGCAAGTGGTTCACTAGGGACCAAGTTCAACAGAAGTTTCCTCATCTCATGGAGGAACTCAACACAATGGGGACCATTGCTTCCTGAGGGGGAAGGAATGATCCAGGTGGATATTTGCAGCCACCCGCCTATTCCACTTGGGGCCCCACCATTGTTTCTTTCAGTTTTTCAGTTTCATTAATTGTAGCACAGTTTACCATTTTTAGTAGTTTTTTCAAGTCCTGAATTTCCAAAGTCGTTTTGAGGCCCTATATGACGTTTTTTGGGAAAATCGGGAGAAACATGGATGTCCCTTTGATTTTTCTCACATCAAAAGTTGTAGTCCTTGGATAGATATTTATAACAAGGTATTTTTCACGTCAAACATAGATTGTATGCCAAAGTTACATCCCCAGGAATATTAATGTACCAATTTACCCAAATGTGGCACATAGTTTTGGCGCTTCATCTCCTAGTGCTAGGTTTTTGGATGTTTAGGGTTTTCCATTGTTTCTCAGTAATAAATAGGCCCTTGAACCTTATTGTAACACAGTTCAGAGGGTTTTAGTCACCACATATCTTCTTAGAGATAAGCTACCATCGCCCTAGCTAGTTTATTTCCATTATGTCTGTAAACAAATTGCAGTTCTTTGATATTAATGAGATGAAGTGTTATTTCTATTGCACTTGTATTTATGGTTATATGTGTATTTTGTTTCGTTCCTGCATAAATATAGATCACTAGGGTATGGTTTTCATCTTTATATAACATTGGCCTCTGTTGAGTCATTGTGCTACAACCCTAGCTTGTTGACAGTGCCTTCTTTTTTCACTTTTGATTTTATTTTTTATTGATCAAGTGTGTTTGCTTTTGTGGCTTTGTTTTCCTAGCTTTCATGCTTTTGAAGTGCTTCACATTATAGCTTCGGGATTTTTCTATAACCTTTTTTAGTCATATTTTCCTTTTTGGTTTGATTCTTGGGTCAACAATTTTATAAATTTTGGATATTTGCATTTAAGAATTTAGTGAGAGGTGAATAATCACATGCATTGGTGTGTTTTGAAAAAATCTTACCCTGTTCTAGTTAGCATTTATCGAATTGAAAATGAAAAATTTCATATAGATGCATCGGGGTGACTAACAAGAGTCATTCACACCATCTAAGTTTTGCGGCACATCCCAAATGTGTAAATAACATCCACCTAAAATTAATGCAACAATAAAAGTAACTAGATTCATGTTTTATTTTTACTAGTAGTACACCAACACTAGCTTAGGCTAGGGTATTCCAACT
This sequence comes from Pinus albicaulis, assembly GCA_034641835.2. Lineage (NCBI taxonomy): Eukaryota > Viridiplantae > Streptophyta > Pinopsida > Pinales > Pinaceae > Pinus > Pinus albicaulis. The sequence continues at coordinate 688,675,308 of CM076581.1, forward strand.
TAAGTGTGTGAGTTAATTTCTCCAAGACTAAAATACAAACTTAGAAGCTTGCAGTAGGAAGATAAATCCACTTGTAGTAGTGCCTTCTAGGAAGCCCTTCTAACAAGAGGGTTAAGCTCACACTTGGGCTAGGTGAGGTGACATGACCCATTTCGCTTAGTTTCGGGTGGCGTGATATAACGAAATTAGCACACATACAAACAATGATATTAATTTTTTGTTGTAGCACTTGGGGACCACTTGGGAGGAAACTCTCAAGGGGGTTTCACTCTTAGGTATCTGGGCTAAGTGTCCTGCTCTTGCATGTGGATTTTTCCTGTGATTGTCCCCAGGACGTGTTATGGCTGGTGGTGACCATAGTTGCTTATATTTTAGGGCTCATACACAGTTGCAGGGTCAGGCTCATCTTCTCTGTACCTGGGACATATATTATTAAACTCTCTCAGTCCTCTCAAGGGGTGTTCCACGGCTCGTGAGAGCACATGGAGGAAGTTCGTAGCTAAAAGGAATGGGAAGCAGGTCACTAGTATAACTATTCCATCGCAAGCTTCTTTGTATTTTGGTTTGAATGTTCTATATTTTAGGAAGTTTCTACTGTGTGATGTGTTGTACTAGTTAGTAGTTTTGGCCTTAGGGTGTTTTCACTAACATAATTGTGTCAATTCATAATTTTTCAACCTGGCTGAATTTATTCACCACCAGCCACGTTGTCTTCATTATTTGCCTCCTGAGCAAGGTGGACTTGTTACTCCTGCATGGATAGTGATTTTCGGTGCTCAAGAATTAGACTAACACATAGTCTTGGAATATATACCTGGTCCTTCTTGTTGTGATCTCATTTCTATCAAAACTTTGGTGGATGATTTTGCTGCTCCTGTGAATCACCCTTTGTGCGATACATTAGGACTTAAGTTGTTGCCGTTGAACCCTGATGGTTCCACACCAAGTTATACCTTTTTACCATTATCAGTTATATGTCCTATGGCAGAGTCTAAGACCTCTTTACCTTATCCATTGGCAGTGTCAGCTTCCATGTCATCATTGTTGCCTCTTAGTGGGGCCATACCTACTCCTTTGTCTACACCTCTCACATCTTCTTGGGGCATCCCACTAGTTTCCTCTATAGCTCCTAAAAATTTCCTCAATGTTTCCATGCATACTCTGTATTCTACGGCAACCATGGTTATTACTCCTATTCAGCCCATAGGGTCAAGAGTCTTTCCACTGAATTTTTCTCAACCAAAGATTCTTGTTCCTTAGTAAAGTGCAGTTACATCTAGAAATATGTGGGGGGATCATCAATTGTTCCTAGACATCCTAGAGGAAACGTTGCTTCTAGCATGTAGCAAACCTGTTATATTTCGCTATTTGGTGGGACACCACCTACCAGTTCTTTTCCTAGAGAGGCTAGTTTACCTAGAGGCAACCCTGTTTCTAGTGACGTCACCCATACTGGTTGTTATCCTTATGTTGGTCCTACTGCACAAGTTGGTCTGTCTTATCCTCCTCGCTACAACCCTGTGAGAAGTCATGCTCTTGGGGGTCCTTTTCTCTCTGGGGACATGTACCCTATGTTGGGTATTTGTTATATTATTTCCATAATTAGTCGCACGTGTGGGGGGGTCACAGGGGGCGGGTAGCCCCCTGTGTGGGGTCTTGGGTAGCGCCCCGATAAAAAAAAAATGGACCTATTTTTCAGATGGGAAGACCCGCCCATGGTTTTTTGCATGGGTTTGCACATGGTTTTGGGGCATGATGGTTTTCGGCCCCTGGTATTTAGTAGATCTGGTCAAGGGAAATACGGTTATGTTCTAATCGAGGGTTAATGGATTGGGGTTTATGAATGCTTCGACATGTATATATATGTGTTGTAACACTAAAAGGAATATAATGAAAAATCAAGTTGGTAGTCCCAATTTGGGATCCAGGGGAAAATCTTTGTGTATATATGTTTTATGTTTTATGCTCTCACTATTGTTTTTTTTTTTTTTTATGATTCATTTGCAGATAATTTTTGAACAGGGTTAAAACCTACACCCCAGGGGCAAAATCCTTTCACCAGTTATTCTGGCTCGAAACAGTCATATGCCGGTGTGAACCAATACCTTCATCAAAATTCCATGCATCATAATTCCTGTGTGGGGGGACCAAAACGTTTGTTAGGAAATTTTCCTACACATGATCCCTTTAGCCAATGTCACAATCCATTTTCATCTTCTCTTGATTTACCACATTTATTTAAGTTAACTAAGGACCCCATTAGACATGATCCCTAGTGGTCACCTAATCCCGCTAAACTGCCTTCTTACACTTCCAAGTTTGAAGGAAATCCTAGAGAGAATCCGTCCACCCATATCATTACGTATCATATGTGGTGTTCATCCAACTCTCTCGTGGACAGTTCGATTAAGAATCACTTGTTCCAACATACATTAATCGGGGATTCCACAAAATGATATATTAAATTGGATACAAAATCCTACGATGAATTTTCCTCTTTAGCTCAGACATTGTTAACACATTTCCAACTTTCCACAAGGTATGGTGTTGATTCTAACCTCTTGTAAAAATTCAAACAATATGATTCCACCATGATTTCTGACCATATTCACAAGTAGCGTCATCACAATAGTTTGGTTAGTACCAAGATTTGAAATGAGATTTTACAGAAATGGTTGATTCGATCTCTAAGAACTCAAATTTCCAATGATGTGTCTATGTTCCAAGATGTTATTAAGGAGCCAACTATTCTAGCTTCCCAACAAATCATTTTTATTTATTCATAATCATGCACGCTATACAAAGTTCTTCCTAATGCTCGTAGGCCTTCCATTGACCCACCAAAACCCGCTCCTGGCCCACATGTTGATGGTGTGATTGGGTTTGGTTCGATTATATAAGACAACTTGTTGCCCATCTTGGGCACTTGATCATTACATATAAATCCCTAGAAAGTGCGGCTGGCTCTACTAAATCACTCTCTTCTGAGAAGTCCATCGACGTTTCGACAGTGAAGTCCACAACACCTAACAACAAACAACAACCTGGTGGTAAAAAGAATAACAAGAAGAATAAACAAAAAAGGTAAAATTATTCATGAATATCAACTAGATCCCCATAATCAGGGAGGGGGCACCAGTGAGCATCGTTGAAATTTTAAGTTCCCTTGTAAAAATTTTCAAGGTGAACATCTTACTCATGAATTCCCTCAAATGGATGAATTTTGTAGGCTCCTTGCACCACCACAATCTAGCCAATATCTTGTTGTTTTAACTCATCCATTTTATGCACAACCTCAACAAAAAATGGTTTCCCAACCTCCTCTAATTTCACAAGGGGTTTTTTTCTGATCCTACCAACAGTTTTTTTGTCTTTATGTGCAAAGAAGATGTGAATGTTACCACGCGAGCTAAGTCATATGACGTTCCTAAGTCAATTTCTTCTTCTAAGGATTCACCCGCTCCACCTCCTTCTACTGGACCTCTCACGTTAGATAATCCTTTGGAACCTATTTATCACCCCCTTAAGGGTTTCATTCATAAGGCAACACACAATCCCTTTGCTCGGGCCGCTCAACATTATAGCATTGTTGGAGATCTTTCCCAAGCACCTTTGCCATCTTTGGCCTGGAGTTTTTGCAAAGTTGTCCTTGGTAGCACAAGACCTTTTTATCTGCGGTTGGTGGAGTAGATCCATTTGAATCCAGCATAATTGCATCTAATGCTAACAAGGCTTCTCCTCAAATTTCCCACCATATTTATTTTCATATTATTGTGTGTGTCTTCCATAGGAATATTCATTGAACTTTGGGGGATGAAGGCTCTTCCACTTGTGTCATGTCAACATCATGTTGGAGGGATCTTATCTTTCTAGTGTCGCCACATCCTACACTACTGTTAAAGCCTTTGATGGACACAACTTTTTACCTAAAGGGGTTCTTTGCAAGTTTTCCATTGAGTTAGGAGGGAAAATTGTTTATGTCGATGTTGAAGTCGTTGACACCTCTTTGGAATATAACCTTATCCTTGGCCGTAGTTGGTTCTATGCCATGACTAAATTTGTCTCATTTTTATTCCGTGTCCTTTTCTTTCCTCGTGAAGGAAATATTGTGACCATGACGAGCTTGACTATTGCGTGCCATCGACCTAAATTTCCACTATGGGGAATTCGGTACCACTTGTGGGAGATAACCCTGGTTAGTATTAGAGTGCTGGTGCAGTCTTGTTTAAAAGTTCATCTCTTATGGGTGTGTTTCCTCAATTAAAAGTGCCTAAAATTCCTTCACCCTCTTCTAAATATCCTATGCATATGGTCCCTTCTAGCATAAGTGGACCCCATCAACCTCCTAATCCTTAGGTGGTGTCACCTGATCTTATGGATGTTGATAAAGCTAGTGAGCATCCTCCACAAATTATTGTGGAAGAGCTTTCCTCTCCAAAAATACTATCAGTACCTCTTGACGCTAGTCAGAAACTTCATCCCAATATGGACTATGAGCATGATCCTTTCTCCACATGGGTCATCCCTCCAACAATTCCACATGACTCCCTCAATGACAAACCTCCTCGGCTAGTCAACTTGGATGTCATGGATCTACACTCTAATAAACCTAGGGATATTATGCCTCTTTCTGCCTCTAGTATTCCTTAATTGGAAAAGGTAGAGCTTGCATCCAAAATCTTGAATTGACCCAGGGAGCATCAGCTCGTCCCTCCTTGGAAGTGCCACCCTTGGATTGAGTCAAGTCTTGGACTTTTACTACCAAAATTTCCAATGAACTTTCCAACTCCTTTCCACTTGTTGATGAGCGTCCTGTACCACTTTTATGTCTTGATCCTCCCTTATGTCCTCAGGTTAATTTTAAAATAATGAATATGTTATAATTTCCATGGCATGGTCAAATTTTTCGGATTGGGAAGTTTGATTTGTGTAATGTTCCCAATTAGCCCAAGCTAATGGGAATATTCTATTTTGCCTTGTTTTGTTTTTCATTTTATGTTGATGAATAAAATGTAAAGGAGGACATGTAAAACTCCTGAAAATAAAAAAATAAATCAATGCCCAATGTGAACATGGCTAAATCTGGGCCATTTTATAAAACACACTTGAGTGTGAAAGAGGATGATCACTTGACCAATTCAACCTTGACCACATCCACAGCGTAGTCTAGATGCATTGAACCTCCTTGAGGCACAGCACAGTTATAGATGGAGGTTCTACATGTGAAAGGGGCTAAACCAATGAAGTGGTTTAGGGTTTTGACAAGACTCCAATATTATAAATGGAAGAGGAGAACAACATGAAGGGGTTGTTGAAGATATTATTTTCTGAAGGTATTGTTTGTTTAGACACTCCTCTCTGGGTTTTCCTGTTTAGGATTCCCACCTCCTTCCTTGAGCAGCTCTTGGAGGAGACTTGTTCCATCTTTTCCACTATCAGGCTTGGGCCAAGCTTCACCTTACACCTACAGCGCTGATCTTGTTGAGGGTTGGGTTGTCCTTGTGAGTTGCAGCAAGTGGAGGACACTAGATCTGCTCATGTCTAGATTATACTAGTGCCTCTTCTCAGTGAGTGTGTCTTTTAACCTTTTGGAAGAGTGCATTACCTGATTGACCTTTAGATCTAGACTTTGGCACCAGGCCAAATCATTCTCAGAGCCTACAACGCAGTTTCTCTCCCTGGACTGCGTTATTTGCAAGGTTGTAGTTGGAGGGCGTTTTCTCTGCATATTGGAGGAGAGATCTCCGGTGTTAGGATCTTCCCTCTCACTGTGGTGATCCATGGACTGGCCAACCAATCCATGTTTGTTTCAGATCTGATCTGTTGTTCCATTATATGATTCAGTAATTTCTGAATATTTCTACAGGTCTGCAACTCTAGATCTCAAATCTACTCTATGTGCTTCATGATTTGCATAAAACCCTAAGGGGAATGTATAGATGAGTTCTTCTTGTACACAGATATGAAATAGATCTATATTTTTATGTACATATCTGCTCTAGATCTGATTTATAATATACTACTGCTTCAGCCCCTTAAAATAACACTGTCATGTTTATGTAGACTTTCCCTATGGCTGTAGCACCTCATTTCTGAGGATTTTTCCTGTATAGTCTTATTCTTTCTCTTGTACAATGTATGGGCTGTAATGTAAATCTGATTTTCTGTTATACATCGGATATTTGAACCTCCATATCAGCCTATTACTTTGCTTCAATGGAACTGGATTATTTTCTGTAGCAGTCTTTGCAAATAGCTGCAGCCCCTCTCTTTGGGTGATTTTCAACTAGACTAGGTTGTGGGAGATCTGTTTAACACACCTAGTCTGATTTGTTTTTTCTCTCATTTTGGATTTAGATCTTATATGAGCTAATCTAAGGGATCCAGGAGCTCCAAAATCATTTTAGTGCACTAAATTCTTATAAGTGCATTATTTCAGCAGGCTTGTTGTGCAATCCCTATTTTGGGATATTACAATGGTATCAAAGCATCTTCCCTTGGTTCAGCCTATGAGCTTCAAGCATTATGGAATATTCTCATGAAAAGGAGGATATCTTCAAGAGAAACCAGAGCGAACCCTTGTTTTTAGGAGGAAAAAGGTTCACAAAACTTCTATCTCAAGCTCTGCAAGGTATCAGAAAAGACATCAAAGAAATGAGGAGGGAAGAGCAGGAAGATCCCTCAACAAGATCTACAAGATCTATACATGAGGAAAGTTCTAAATCCTCATTTCATGGATATGTGCACTCAACCATATCACCAAATCTTCAACGTTCTGTCAACGATTTTTTCATGAAGAGGAAGAAAGGAGGTGTGCCAAAGAAGGAGACTATTGGAGAGTATTTGCGGGAATATGAAGCCCAATCTAAGGAGTTCAAAGATAACTTGAACTTCCAAGGGTTTTGCAAGGTCAAGGAAGACAGAAGCACAAAGGGGGAGCATCATGGTGTGGGTAGATTCAGTCTATATACTTTTGATGGATCACCTAAATGTCCAGTTAGGGTTTGGGTGGAGGAGCTAGGCAACTTTGTGCAACAACATCAAGTTTCAGAAACTGAAGCCATCAAAGTAGCAGCACTACATTTTGAAGGTAAAGCATATGCTTGGTGGTTGTTTGAGTCTTTTTCCTTAAGGAATGAAAATACACCTACTTATGCAAAGTTTATTGAAATATTAGTAGAAAGGTTTGATGAAACTTCATGTGTAACTTCTTCTATTGAGACTATCAAACCATATCAAACAAATATTTTGCATGAGTTGGAAGGATCCATAGATCCAACTCCATTTCTGAGAACCATGGAAGAGGGTGTAATATTGTTACCTTTCCAAGGGAAAGATCTCCATTTGATGAAGGGCTTTCTTCTCAAGAGGAAGGCATGAAGATTCCTCCTTCAATAGAAGACCAAGATCTAAGGTCTCTTATTGATGATGAGGCAACTGCAACTATTGAAGAGGAGGAAAGGAAGGCAGGAGATGATAACGCAGTCACAACAAGAGCACCTCAAGCACCTCTTGATTGGAGGGAAAATAAAGTGTTCTCTCAACTATGGGAAGCATTTGCATACTTGGATAAGGAAGGAGCCTTAGGAGAAGCTAGAATAGCACAGAGAATCTTTCATGAATTTAGAAGAGAGGTAAGAAATTTCCTGAAAGGGACATTACTATCTCCCACTCAGTTATCTGCGTTGAGGAAGGAGAAATCAGAAGTCTATGATGGCATGGGCATGAGGACACATGGCAAATCCATATCTTTGGGGCATCCCATGGTGTCTTCATTCACAAAGGATATTTATGAACATGGCAAGAGGATGTTAACCCTCTTGCATGCATGGGCCAAATTAAGGAAGTATTGGAAGACAAGGACTTTCCGAGGGGAAGTTGATTTCCATCTGCTTCAATCTTGTCTTGAGCAAGATCAGTTGCAAATGAGGCAACAAAGGGAATATTATGATGCTCCAACATGTGATTTTGACATCAAGCATGTCAAAGAGGAGAGCCATGATATGACAGGGGTAGCATTCCAGACCTCTACAGTGCTGTCATTTTTAGGGAGCCTAGATCCTTATTGGGATTCCCAACTCATGATGGAATACTCCATGGACCTTTTCACATGTGAGGTTCTTGATGGGAAGGTAATGGATGGGAGGTATAAGGTAGTTGAGGGAGTAATTTACTTCCATGATCATATTTATTTGGCTAGAGACTCCAAGCTCAAGGAGAAACTGTTGAATGCAACCTATGAGATCTTGCTTTCCAAACCCACTAGTTTCATTAGAGCATATCACACTATCTTAGATGGATTCATGTGGGATGGTTTCAAGGAAGAGGTGCACTCTCATATGAAGAAGTGCATGGATTATTTGTTAGATAAGGAGGAACACAGCTCTTGGGAAGAGCCATCATACACACCTCCTTACTTATTGAGTGCGAGATGGGATTCATCCATGACTCATCTCACTAATGTAAAACAAGTATATGGAGGAACTTGTCTTTTGACTATTAAGATGTGTCTCCTATATGCTTATATTTTTCTAACACTCATTTGCAGGACATTGCTCCAAGAGGGGGCACTATTTATGGTGGGTTTCATGGGCCACTCAAGACCATGAACTATGTTGATGCAGGTCATCCCTTGGAGGCTCTTGGGAAGTTATTATATTCTTCATGGTGTGATTCTTTTACACCAAATATGATGCACCTTCTCCAAGCTTTCAAGAAGGATGGGGCAGCAAGCAAGTGTTGGGGGAGGCACTTGTCATCTCCTATTCTATGGCAGTTAAGGGTAAAACTACGCTGCTTGCACATGAGGAAACATCTTCCTTCTCCTTTATCATACATGGCAGCTAGCATGATTCTAATCATGATTCCATATGTTGGAAATGTTCTTACTCTTGGGAACACGGTTGGAGGAGTGGCACATTGGTGGGATGTGTCACTGGGGAGAGGAGTATCCCACTCTCTTTGCACTACATTCTTCAATGGGAGCATGAGATATTATATGGCCACTATGGTAGACCACTTGTTTCTTTGTGAGGTGAGCCATATTTTTGTTGGGGACATGCCTCTCCTATGTATTGGGGAGGAGTTTTTCTATGGATTTCCAAGTTGGGAGGTGATCCACTTCGTTTGGATGATAGCATGGAGATGGAAGTCTTTCATGGGTGGTGAAATTCCCCATGATTTTCATCACTCCTACCTTGAGGAGGCCATGGATCAGCAAGAAGGTTTCCACATAGACCTTCCATTCTTTCATGAGGGGGGCCATTGGGTTTATTCACCAAAGGCCAACTTGCACACTTGGGAGGGACCATTGAGAGATGGAATTCCTGCAGAAATTCTGAAGCAATGGTAGAGACTATTGGATGAGGAGACCACAAGAGAAGGAGGGGAGATTTTGCAGCACTCACCTTATCAGTTGCTTGAGGACAAGCAACATCTTGGAGGGGAGGACTGTAATGTTCCCAATTAGCCCAAGCTAATGGGAATGTTCTATTTTTCCTTGTTTTATTTTGCATTTTATGTTGATGAATAAAATGTAAAGGAGGACATGTAAAACTCCTGAAAATAACAAAATAAATCAATGCCCAATGTGAAGATGGCTAAATCTGGGCCATTTTATAAAACACACTTGAGTGTGAAAGAGGTTGATCACTTGACCAAGTCAACCTTGACCATATCCACAACGCAGTCTAGATGCATTGAACCTCCTAGAGGCACAACGTAGTTCTAGATGGAGGTTCTACATGTGAAAGGGGATAAACTAATGAAGTGGTTTAGGGTTTTGACAAGACTCCAATCTTATAAAGAGAAGAGGAGAACAACATGAAGGGGTTGTTGAAGATATTATTTTCTGAAGGTATTGTCTGTTTAGACACTCCTCTCTAGGTTTTCCTGTTTAGGATTCCCACCTCCTTCCTTGAGCAGCTCTTGGAGGAGACTTGTTCCATCTTGTCCACTATCAGACTTGGGCCAAGCTTCACCTTACACCTACAGCGTTGATCCTATTGAGGGTTGGGTTGTCCTTGTGAGTTGCAGCAAGTGGAGGACACTAGATCTACTAAGATCTAGATTATGCTAGTGCCTCTTCTCAGTGAGTGTGTCTTTTAACCTCCTAGAAGAATGCATTAGTTGATTGAGCTTTAGATTTAGACTTTGGCATCAGGCCAAATCATTCTCAAATCCTACAGCGCATTTTTTGTCCCTCGAATGCGTTATTTTCAAGGTTGCAGTTGTAGGGTGTTTTGTCTGCATATTAGAGGAGAGATCTCTGGTGTTAGGATATTCCCTCTCACTGTGGTCATCCATGGATTGGCCAACCAATCCATGTTTGTTTCAGATATGATTTGATGGTCCATTATATGATTCAGTAATTTCTGAATATTTCTGCAGATCTGCAACTCTAGATCTCAGATCTACTCTTTGTGCTTCATGATTTGCACAAAACCCCAAGGGGAATGTATAGATGAGCTCTTCTTGTACATAGATCTGAAATAGATCTATATTTTTATGTACATATCTGCTCAAGATCTAATTTATAATATACTGCTACTTCAACCCCTTAAAATAACGTTTTCATGTTTATGCAGACTTTCCCTATGGATGTAGCACCTCATTTCTGAGGATTTTTCATGTATAGTCTTATTCTTTCTCTTGTACAATGTATGGGATGTAATGTAAATCTGATTTGTTGTTATACATACAATATTTGAACCTCCACATCAGCCTATTACTTTGCTTCAGTGGAACTGCGTTATTTTCTGTAGCAGTCTTTGCACATAGTTGCAACCCCTCTCTTTGGGTGATTTTCAGCTAGACTAGGTTGTGGGAGATCTGTTTAACCCACCTAGTCTGATTTGTTTTTGTTCTCCTTTTGGATTTAGATCTTATATGAGCTGATCTAAGGGATCCAGGAGCTGAAAACTCATTTCAGTGCACTGAATTCTCATAAGTGCATTATTTCAGCAGGCTTGATGTGCAATCCCTATTTTGGGATATTACAATGCCCTAAATAGGGATATTACAATTTGATTTGGAATGGCCCCACATTAGTGAGCCATATGTTCCCCTCACCCTACATGATTTTGTGAATAGAAACCATTGGCTTGTACCCAGTTGTGGGGACACTTTAGCGTGACCTATTAGACTGTGTTATTCTTGTACATATTATACATAGTAGTGTTATTTTTTTACCCTTTTTGGTTTGGTGTGTGATGTGAGTATTTTTCATGCCTTATTTATGCCAAAAATCCAAAAAATAAAATTATTATAAAATTCAAAAAATAAAAAATATATAGTCTTGTGTTTGCCTTATCCATGTTTATTTCTTTAATTATGTGATTTAACCATGGGTCTAGCCATTATGGATGGTTTTTACAGAATAGGGTTTCATTTTTGCTGCGACATCCATGGACCTTAGGTGTGTTTCTCTTTAACCTAGCATATAGGGGTAGGTCATATATCACCATCACTGGTGCGTTATTTACCGTTAGTGCCATATTTATGCCTTAGTTCTGATCCCGTCAAGTTGTGACTTTAGTCACTTTCCTTTATGCACATCATAGCATCGCGATAGAACTTATGTTGAAAATAGCAATAAGAAAATCTTGATTTAATTTTCCCTTGAATTAAATTAGGAGAAAATTGTAATTCCACATCACAAGGCAAGAAGACTGTGTTAATTATGTTTTTTTTGTAAATAAGACTAATTATATTAAGAAAGCATATAGTACAATATGAAGTTACAGTTAATAGAAGCAAGATAGCGGGGAATCCGGAAATGATGAACTATCAACCTCGGTCTCGATGAGTAACCAAGAAATAAACAAAAATGATCACAAGGGGTAACAAGGATTCAAAGGGTTGGACACAGAAGTCTACTTAGATTGGGTCAAGTCTTCCAAACGACATTTTTTTCCTTTATTTTTTCTAAATTTGACCCAGCCATTGTGGTGTGGATGGGTTGGAACCACTTGCAGACTATTTTTTACTGTAGGGGGAGTATCCTTGTCTGAATCAGAGGTGGAAGATTCATGAGTACGTTTATGTGTATTCGGTGGATCAGTAGTTCCCTCAGGATTTATCGAGGGTGGATCCTTCATATGCCTTGCTTCCTCCACTTCTGCTTCAGCCTCTTCTTCATCTGATCTGAAGGACCCGATGTCATCCATGGGGGGTGGATCACATGGTTTTCATCTTTTGGATTTTGATTTGTGATTTAATTTCTTCTTTTGGGCAAGGAATGTGGCATAGGTGTTCTGAAGGTGCCTTGTTTGATGGTAGTGGTGGTAGCAAAAGGTGGTGTTCTCATAGTCCAGGATATGTGTCCATAGGAAATCCCATACTTTGAGGTTGATTTGATCAGGAAAACCTTTACTTATGTCTATTTCTGCACAGATTCTGCCATAGGTGTATATTCCTTTCTCCCCCTTAGAGGGATTTGTTTCCCGAAAGCAGCCCAGGGTGTTTCCAATCTCTTGGAAGATAGTAAAGTGCCATAAATGCGCAGGGAGGTTCGAAAGACTCACCCAGATAGGAATCTTGGTGATCACTGTTGAAGAGGGTTCGAAATCTGGGAACTAGGAGGTGAGGAATATCTCGGTTGATCCCCAAAACCATGGGCCTATAGTTAAGGCTTTTTGATAATATTCGCTGAAAGAAAACACCACTATGAAGAAAACCTTCAAGAAAAAGATGACCTTGATGTTTTTGGTCCATGTGGAGTGAATCCATTGGTATAGATCTACTGTGCAAGGCCAAAATCCATTAAATCGGCAAATAATGGTAGATTATGCATACATTTGAACTTGATCATCCAGAGATGGATGGGATATTTCTATGGAGGGAACCTCCTCCAGTTTATCAACCAAAAAAGTCTTGGAAGCCTCAGGGGGTTGAGTTTCTTTCTTGGGTGGTTGTGCATGGACTGCATCTTTGTATGAGAAAGCAAGAGCAGAGGATGGCTACCCATCTACTCCCCCTCGCAGATGAAGAGTAAAAACAACGGAAGCATCTCTTTCAATATTGTAAAAAGAGAGGGGAAGTGATTCCTTTAGTTGTTTACCTTCATACAGAAGTCTTTGAAGAGCATAGGGTATCCCCAACCCATATTCAAGTTCATGCAAGAGGTCTTGCACTAGATCTATTGAGCGCACCCAATGCAGCATTGTTTTGCCAAAAATAAGCAAGATATGGATCTGAAAATAAGGGGAATAAAGATCTGAGAAACCTTGTCTGCCAGAGCATATCTGAATCAGGAGCATGCTTGATCTCTGATTTCCTAAATCCTCAAGGTTGTGCTGTGGATTGATGGAGGCTGAATGATGCGAGTAGCATGCATAAGCCCTTTTAGAGTTAAGAACACCTCTTTTGTTGGTGAGTGCGTCACAGTGAAGCTGGATCTGTCTATCCAATGGTGGGTACGTTGATCTCCCATCTTGTAGATCCGGGAGGCTGAGTTGCTGCAAAGTGACGGTGGTGGGAGGGTCTGTGCTATTGTTTTTGCAGGCTCCATTGGTCTTTTGGAGGACTCTCTTGTGATGAAAGACATGGCATCTTAGCCAGATTGGATCCCCACTATTGAGGCTGGGAGCATCTGTGACTGATGTTGTCTCTATAGCAGCCGTTGTAGCAGCGGACTCATTGATGGCGACGACAGCAAAGCTTCTCGGAACCCTAGCGTTCACCATATCACTCAGCCGCAAATATTTCCTGATCCAACATTGAATCTGTTAATTATGTTAGTTTTACTTAGTTGGCTAAGTTAATTCGATTTGAGGGCCTAACTTGAGTCATTTACAGTGTCTCATAAATTTTAGGATCCTAGGTTGATTTTAATTTGAGTTGTAATTTAATTTAGTTAAACTAAGTTAAAGATAGTTAAACTAGCTCTAACTATTGGAGGAACTAGTGGGAGGTCTAGTAGTGTGATGTATACTCAGTGGTCAACCAGTTAACTGATAAATCATTCATAATTAACTCATGCATGTATGACCTAGAGTTACCTAGTTGAGATTGGAGTTCAAGGGGAGTGTACTACTATTTGTATAATTATCCAAGTTGTACAAGTGGTGCATGCAGTTAGAGAAGGACCTATAGGGATTGCATAGTTATGGATGAGGAATTTCCCTAAATAATAGAGGGTGATTCCCAAGGAAACAACACAAGGAAATAGGAGCTTGGTAGATAGGAAAATTGGTTAAGTATTGACCAGATCCAGCTTGTGAGGGAGCGAGATAAATTGTACTAGTGCAGAGATTGTTCAAACTTGAACAAGAATTGCATTTATTTTTTATTTTTTATTTTATTATATATATATATATATATATATATATATATATATATATATGTTTATTTATTTATTTATTTATTTTTATTTTTTCCCTGATTAAGAAAATACATATAGGAAAGGGTTTTGATTACTGGCTTTCCCATAGACATATCCATGTGTTTTGTGTGTTAATTGATTCATGTCACAACATTTTTATATTGATTATCAATCATGAATTTCTTTCCGCAAATGAGTAGAAGTAGATTTGTTTTATGTTTTAGAACATTACATGAGCAGTATTGAATCTAAATTTAATTTCTACATGGTATCGAAGCTAGAATTGCAGTAGATGTAATAGCCCGGGGTTAAAATATCATGTAATAAAATTTAATAAAGGTAAAATAATACCACGGGCAAGGGACACTTATTCTAAGTTGAATGTTGGGAAAAATATCCTAGTGGGCATCACTTGATGTGTTTATGGCTAAGCGGAAATTGGCAAAGGCAATGACAAAGGCTTTGCAAATGAAAGATACAATAATTAGAATTTTATTTATGAAAATAAAGGAAATTAGGAGAAAAGGGAGGTGAAAAGTCACAGGTTTCATGTGAGGATTAAATTGAAGGAAAATAATGAAAAATGAAGAAAATAGAGGCCTCATTAATAAAAAGGATTCTCAGGATCAGATGGGAGATTTTGTCAATTGAGCCTTTTGTCAGTTTAGTTTTAGAATTATTCTCAGAGAGGAGAAGAGCATCAAGAGGAGAAATAAATAAATCAAGCAAAGGAAGGACAAGAAAATGAAAGGAAAATCAAAGAAAAAGGAAAGGAAAAACAAATAAGGACAAAGAAATCAAAGGAAGGCAAGGATCAAGAAGCTTCAGTGGAAATACTTGCAGGTAACAGGTTGCATGTATGATTTCCTAGCTGGTTTTGACATGCATGCTATGTGCATGTTGGTATTTTTTGTCATTGGCATGTATTTTTCTGGGTTTCAACAATGGATTTTAGCCTAGACTTTCCATTTTTGGATAGCCATGGCGTGATGGGATTGTTCTCAGATTGAGTGTTTGATTTCTAGAAGATTTTGGATCTTGGTGAGGTGGTCTCAGGAAAATTACCAAAGGCCTGGGAATCCCTTGACCAGTAATGGCGAGATACATGGTAAATACTAAGGGTGGAGATGAGAAAATTCCTCAAGGTATTAGTGAAGAAATTGTGAGGCATCCAAACTCGGTTTGGTTTTGTGATCTCAGCACCAGTTTAGGTGAGATCACGATATGGTGAGGGTGGATGTGGTTTAACCTCTAGAATCCCTTCGTTGCATTTGGATTTTTTTATTCCATGAGATCCCACATTCATGCTAGGAATATGGCACGAAGGTGATTGGTTTAAAGAAATATTTGGTTCAGCCAATCTATGGTCAGGTGGAACGTGGAATTCTCAAATCCAGTCGACATTTCTCTATGTTTAATAAAATCTAAGTTTCTCTTGCTTTTGATGAGGAATCATATTGGTTGTTATGTGGCTTTAATGGTTTTTCTCTTATTGTTATTTATCTGGTTATATGTTGTTTATAAGCATGGTTATATGACAGATCTTATTCATGGCTCTTTTCATGTTTTCACTTGTAACTGAATGAATAAAGAATGCAAGACCTAATTTGTGTTATGACAGCTAATCTGAGAAGGTAGTGACCCTTGCTGTTAAACCTCAAATAATTTTTCAGTCCCTTATAATCATACTTACATTCATGATCTGTAGGTTGCATATTCACCAAGTGTTTGACAAAATGTCAGTCCTAGTTGGGGATGGTCAGGTCAAGTCTTGGTTTTTGGTATTTGGTTTACAAACATTGTTTCTATTCCATTTATCTTTTTTGTAAGTTTCACTGAGTTTTTGGAAGTGACCTGAGTCCTTGCCCTGAAAAAGTGGCACAAAATTCAGAGTCACTGGTATAAAAATGAGCATAAATGTCCATAGTCGCATGGAGACAGGCTTATGGGAGTGACTGGGACCCATATTCGTATGGAGGCCTTGGAAAGGGAGTGACTAGGACTTTAGGTTAGGGAAAAAGTGAGTTGTCTCAGGGGCTCAACACTTGGAGGGGTTTTGTTACTCCTAGAGGTACTGTGTCTCCTGAGGGAAGTCAGTAAAGTCTTAAGTTTTCAACTTCATTTCCTTAAGGTCACATAGGAGGTTGAGTCTTGTAATAGTATCCCCTCAGCTCATGTTTACTCAGGCAAGCCAGTGAAAGTGGGCAAATATGAGAGGAGGCATCATTATAGTAGAGAAGAGAATTTGAAGTTATCTTTGTAGGAGGAATGATTTTGCAGATATATTCTTCAGAGCTAGCGGATGGTGTTTTATGGTCTAAGGCTCGAGTATGCCCTTGAGGGTAGCTAGAATTACATTTCTTGGAAGGACTAGATGGAAGCAGTCATGGAAGATAATGAGTTAAAGGAATTAATTGATAGTGATGTCCTAAAACCAACACCAGATGATGCCCAAGATATAGAAGAGTGGAAGAAGAGTGGAAGAATAGTGTCATCAAGGCAAGGAGGATCATATTGGAGGGAGTACGTGACCATATTCTATCTAATATCCATGGAAAAGAAAATCCATATGAAATGTTGCATACATTGGCAGATTTGTTCCAGAATAGTAGTGACCGCAGGAAGCTGACACTTAAATACAATCTTCAAATATCAAAATGCAGAAGGGAAACACAATACCACAATACCTCGGCAAGTTCACACAATGTCGTGATGAAATTGGGAGTGTTGGTATTACAATTATAGAACATGATATGATAATCCTAGCATTTCTAGGCCTTACCAAGAGCTAACATAGCTACCAGGATTTGGTTAATGGGAAGGATAGGCTACCAAACTGGGAAAGGTTATGGTCATATTTGGTACAAGAAGATTTCATGCGGAACACCAAAAATGGGACCTCATCCGAGGTTGAAGATGAGGAGAATTGTGAACTACAAGAAAAATACCCTCTAGCAGAGGTTATAAAGGAGGTTTTTAGTGTTATAAAATTGGCCAAAATTTTCAAAAACACATTTTCTACAATATCTGTTTACGGTTACAGAGGTTTTGGTAGAGCTTTTAACGGAATTTCAACACAACTAAAAAAACTAGGCGGCCATAGATTATTACGAATGTTTTTTTCATCGGTGCACTACTAAGGTGTCAATGCACCAGTGTGTGTCATATAGAAGGTGGCCTGGGGTGGTCGAAGGTGCATGCATCGGGCCGTCAAGGTATAAAACCACATCGGGGCGCAGTGTTGGTGATGTAACGCACAAGACCGTTCTAATTAGTCTTGGGATTTGTGTGGTTCCCATAGGTCATCTAAATGCACCAGCATGTCTAATTATAGAAACGCATTGGTGCACGGTATCAGACAAACGCATTGTTTGTTCTAATTCATATTGGTATTGGTGCAGTTCCCATAGGTCGTACAAATGCATCGGTGCATAGACTCACATAAACACATCGGTGCTCAGTATCTCACAAATGCACCGAGATTTATAATTGATATTGGTATTTGTGTGGTACCTATAGGTCGTAGAAATTCACCGGTGCGCTATATCATACAAATGCACCAGTGTACAATAACTGACACGCACCGGTGTTCACTTTGTATTTTTTAGAAACATTGATCTGTGACAGTGCAATTATTGTGATTTTTTTAAATTCATTATTCACCAAAAGTCGACACATCTTATAACAGTATTCATATTAATTAATTTTTTATTAATGCATTTGAATGTGATGTTTGGATTAATTTGTTATATCATATCATAATTATTGTGATTTTTTTAAATTCATTATTCATCAAAAGAGGACACGTATCTTATAACAGTATTCATATGCGTTAATTTTTTATTAATGCATTTGAATGTGATGTTTGGATTAATTTGTTAGATCATATCACAAAATTTCACATCTCTTCATTATAATATTTAATCATCCATAAATTTAATCAATGGTGTTACATTTTACAGTGACAATGGAGAACGCAATAGAATAAATCAAAACATATTTTATTATATATATATAAGACAATCTTTGTCATACAAAATGGGATAGTTATTGGTATCCCTTTGTCTTTCAATTGGGATACTATGTCCATTACATTAAACAAAATGTATGATTTCACAAACAAATATTTCAAAAAATTAATACAACGCCTTGTTTTGATACCCAAACATAGTGATCATCATTCTTCGCTTGAACTGTTGTCACTGCTAGAGCTACTTCCATGACTTGTGTTATTTTCAGGAATTTTTTCTTCTTCACCTTCCATCTACAAACATAAAAATAAATTGTAATGAGTGTATACACATTGGTGAGAATAATGAAAATTGCAATATTAAATAATATACATCAACGTAAATCGAAAAGAAATGACGTACCATAGCAACAATTGACTCATGAACTATACACATTCTTTCAAAACCATGTAGTATTCCATCTTTCAAGATTTCATCTGTTGGCACAGTTCCATACTTTGTTTCCTGCAAGTTTTATACTCCATAACAAATCATATATTTAATATAAAATATTTTTTTTTCTATTAATTATAGACGGAGCTAAGTAAAACAAGATCGATAGATTCTTACAAATTCCACAATTAATTTTTTATATGCCAACATATACTCACAACCCATATTTAACCCAATGTCAATCAATTCGTCTGATGGTTATTCTTTGTATGTTAGCACATGTTTGAAGACATTCAATGATGATTTTTGTAAAACAACTTTAAAAATACAAAAATGAAATTTATTTAAGTTGTTATAAGGAAGTAACAATTACTCACAAACTTAGATATCAACCCTTTTCTTCCTTGTTGTCTTGCTTTATGTGTTGAATGGGTTCCATTTTATTTTCTTTTCTACAAGAAAATACCTGAAAATTAATATTCAATGCTAATTTGTTTATTTATTGTACCTAATGATCGAAAAATTCAATGATTACATATTACATTTGAAGCACGTTTTTGTTGAGATGGCTCCTCCTGCGATGCAATTTTTTCCATTTATTTGACCATCTCCTTGTACACCTTTTTGGACATTCCTATTGGCATATTTCTGATATCATCTCGTTCATCTTTTGATATTTTCATAATCTTCCTGAAAATGTAACATGAAAAAAAACTATTTAATTTTTATATTGATATATGAAAAGTAAATATAACAAAAGTGATATTTATAAATAATTCTAGACAAACATTTAAAGGAATATTACTTTTTCATTCCTTCTTTTTTGTTGTTTCGAGTTTTTTCTATTAAAAGTCTGACATGTCTCATTGACCAATTCTCTGGAACTCTTCCTGTAGTTTAGATAAATTTTGGTTCTTGGAATCATTGGATTTATTTTTGTATTGTAAGTGGAAAGAACGTCTATACATTCGTTCCACTAGATCCCTCAAAATTTTGTAAAATTTTTTCCCTCTTTCGTTAACCTCTAGCACCACTCCAGATGAGCTAAGGAGCAATTCATTTTCATTTGCATGTTCTATTTTTTTTCTTTTCTTAGAACAACGTTCCTTTTCTGAGTTGTTGGTCCCTATAGAACATTAAACAGATGTGAATTATTATATTTTTTGACACGTGTTATCTAATAATTTTCAGTATATTATTAATGAAAATTAAAAAAAGAAACTCTATTGGATCGATAATATTTTTTCATTCACATGATTCATCCTTTTGCAATTTTTCCATCAAGCTTTTACGCTCTTCTGGTCCTAGATCATAAATAATCTTATCGAACTTCATCATTTTGTGGCTCTGCATGATACACAGTATACAATACATATTGGTTAAACTTACATATAGTTCAAAAATAATATTTTTTTTAAAGAATTTACAAAGAACTTGCCTTTTTTTCTTTTATTGATGTGTTATCAGTATTTTTGTTACTTGATCTCTTGTCAACCATTTCTTTATCAATATGAAACCTATACCATATCATTCATTAATATATTTTATAAATAAATTGTCAACTTTTCAGGTTAAAAAAAAAATCTCAAGAAACCGTTGCGCCATTCACGGTGTACGCATCGACGTTGGTGCGTAGTGGTCTTATAAACGCACCGCCAAAATAGTATAATACACCGTACAGTGTTCTTTGTCAACAAGGAGCACTAGTGCGTTACATGTTAAACACCGCACTGATTAACACAAACAAAATAATAAAAATCATCCGGTGTTAGTTTTTGTAGCATAAACGCCCCGCGCAAACAAGGGACCACCATACGGTGCTCTCCGTCAACTAGGAGACTAGGTGTGGTGCGTTATATGCTACATGGTGCACCGATTAATACAATAATAATAAATAAAAGAAATTGTGAAACAGCACGAGCGCGGTGCGCCATAATGAAATAGGGCACCGGTGCCCTATTTTACATATGGCACACTGATTAAAAAAAATTGTTTTTAAATTTTTTATCACACAGTACTTCCGCGGTGCGTTGGGATAATCCAGCACACCGATGCGCTAGGTTACGTCAGGCGCACAGATAAAAAAAAAAAAAATTAAATTAAATTCATGCAAGGGTCGACATGCATTGGATCCGACTATGCAAGTCATCCCGTGGGTTGGATGTCTTAGGCCTATATATAGCAATACAAACCCTATAAATCTAAAATTAAAAGCCCTGATTCTGAAATCACATAAACAGGGAGAAGAAAGGGCATAAACAAAAACAATGTAGGTTTTAGGGTAAAAATGGATTTTTTTTATTTATTTTGCTTCTGAAAATGAAAAAAAAAATTGAAATTTTTTTCTTACTACGTAAAAAAAATGGTAGAAAAAGTCAAAAAATAATAAACTTTAATCACGAGATTGTTTGAAATTCTATGCTACATCGTTTGAATCACTAGAGGTTTGGAATTATGATTGTCTAAATATTTTTTTTCTAACGTATTTCATTGCTCCACAGTGCTCTCATGCTCTCTTGCTCCAAGTATGTCTCCTGCAAATATTTGGCTGAAATTTTTTGTAAAAATAGTGAAATAATGAAAAGTGTTGTGTTTAAAGAATTTTTTTATGAAATTAGATTTTCGAAAATATTTTGCCGCCCATTTTTCAATTTACTGCTTTTTTTTCACTTAAATAAATTAGAGTTGCGTTTTTTTTATTT
Organism: Pinus albicaulis; assembly: GCA_034641835.2. Lineage (NCBI taxonomy): Eukaryota > Viridiplantae > Streptophyta > Pinopsida > Pinales > Pinaceae > Pinus > Pinus albicaulis. Next base: position 688,696,736 of record CM076581.1, read on the forward strand.
ACGGTTATTCGTCACTAGTGCGTCACTTAATAGCACCACACCAGTGTGTCCATTTATAACACGACACTGGTGCGTAGTAACTAAAATGCACCAGTGTGGTGATCTGTACATTAGCACCGATAACAAGAAGTCCATTTTTAAAGCACCGAAATTACTTTTAGGTGTGTGCACCAAAATTGATTGTTGATTTTTCTCAAACTCAGGGAAAAATATCATAATATATCGAATGGGAAATTCTTCAAAATCCATATCATTCCATAATATTTCTCAAATTCCATCACGGAGTTCTCCTTATTCATCTCGAGACATAATATTTACTTCAGATTTTATTTATATTTTCATTATCTAATTGAATTTATGTTTTTTATCCATGTCAATCATGCACAACTTAATTAAATTTATAATGTACACAAATTTGCAGGTTCATGCAGATTCAGAAACGATTTCATATGCACAAAATATTCAAATAGCTCCAAAACATTGGAAGCTCTTATCAGGAGCGGCATACCGCAAGGCGCATTTGGTAGATGAAAATGGACAATCGCTTCACCCTGCCAATTGTAACAATATTACATCTTCTAGCCACAATCCTGGGACAATGATGATAATAATTATAATTATTTGGTATATTGATTAATGTAATTATTTCAACGTTAAACAAATTAATCATGCAATATTGTCAACATGGTTACTAATTGATATCATATGTTTTGTACTAATCATGTTCAAATATTTTTTTTTAATTATTAGGATTCTATTGATGATGAGGGACCTACCTACCATCTTCCGTTGCACCCCACGACAATTTCAAATCGATAGAAGACTGAATTAAGAGAAAAAATCAGAGAGGAACGATACCAAGGATAGTTGAATCAACTACTAATTCAATTCTCGCTACATCCGGATTCAACAATTAGGAATGACTACAACAATAGTAGTTCTTCACAAGCTGGAAATGGAGGCAATAAAATAGAGGTTGGTATGGATGATTACTTAAGGGATACGACTGCCATGGAGACAATGTTGTTAGATGCATTTCAAAACAATAATCAGCTAGGGGATGATGCTCATATCACTGGCACCTTTTTCGAAAGCCTTAAATTTTCTTCCACTACCCCTCTCTTTGGACCTGGCGGTCAGTCAAATTCTACCTAGTTGGGGACAACGATGTTACTGTACAACTTGAAAGAAAAGTTTGGCTTGTCGAATGCATGTTTCTTGGAAATTTTGAGGTAAGTTACCATAAAGTCCTCCCTTACATAAATTTGAGAAATATAATCAATACACAATGAACATTACAAATGGTAAATTTTATGAACGTTAATAATTATATCAGCATTAATGTACATTTATTAATATATTTTTCCATGATCACCAACTATAGGTTATTCAAAGATAAGGTTCTTCTGAGTGATAATGTCTTGCCCGATAGCTATGAGGAGGCAAAGAAATTGTTGAAAATGTTGGGTGTTGAGTACATATCATATCATGCATGTCCAAATGATTGTATTCTATATAGAGGAGAATATGCAGACAAAGAGATATGTCTGAAATGTGGGCATGACAGGTATTAAAAATCAAAAAAGAAGGGTAAATCACGTATTGGTCCTCCTTTTAAGATATTGAGGCACATGCCTATAATCCCAAGGATTCAAAGGCTCTTTCGTTGCAAAGAATTAGCTATGTTGCAGGGATAGCATGCCTCACACATAAGTGAGTTGGGAGTTATGTGAATCCCAATTGTTTCAATAGCCATGAAGCATATAGAGGATACATGGCCCGAAAAATTCAAGGATGCAGTATGAAGTCTACGACTCAGCATAGCCATGGATGGCATCAACTCATATTCCCTCCAAAACACCAACTATTTTGTTTGACCTGTAGTAGTGATCAATAAAAATATCCCCCCATGGTTGTCCGTGAAGAATGAACATCTTATGTTGGCTCTCATAGTCCCTGGTAGAAGACAAGTGAAGAATATGGATGTCTACTTACAACCACTGGTAGATGAATTGAAGGAATTATGGTATGGGATAAATGTATACGATGTATCAATGCCCATCGCAGCAGAGAGGAGTTTTACGTTGTATGGCATATGTGCTTACAAGACACATGATTATCCAGGATTAGGAGTTTTCTCTCATGAATTACATGTTTAATTTTTTGATTTGTTTATATACGTAACAAAATTCTTTCGCATATTAGTTATTTAATTCGTTGTAACTGTTTTGATCTTCATGATATTCTTTAACGTGCCATGCATATTAATTGTATACAATAATCTCGTAGGTATTGTAACAAAAGGGTATTTTGGATGTAAATGTTGTGGACCTTCTCTGAAAGCTAGATGGTCCAAGGATCTATGAAATCCAATGTATGATTGCTCCAGGGTGTTCCTCCCAGAAGGATCTATGATCTATGGATCTATGAAAGCCAATGTATGATTGCTCCAGGGTATTCCTCTCAGAAGAACACCCTTACATAAGAGCAGCATCCGCTTTCAATGGTAAACAAGAGAGAACCAAAAGGCCTCCAATAACGACACTAGTTGAATAGCTTAGAGCATATGAGAGAGAGAAGGAGAAGGATTTCATAGAAATGTTCGATTCAAATGGGGAGCCTATGTTCGATGATCCAGAATTCTTCGACACCTTTGTTGAGAAATTTCCCATTGGGATGAAAAGGAAATATATCTTTTATAACCTCCCATATTGGGAGCATCTTAAGATTAGCCACTTATTAGATCCCATGCATATATTTAAAAATGTTTCATCTTCTTTATGGAGGAACATATCATTGAAAAAAAGTGACACATTGGTTGTTAGGAAAGATCTTATTACTTCAAAAATTAAAAATAAACATTGGCCAACACGATTAGAAAGTACAGGATCAGAGGAAGGCGTTGGTCCCTCTAATTCATGGTATTTCAAAGAAGGTGATGTCCCATGGATTTTAAAAAAAGATGATCTTTCTTTGGCAAAGGAAGTTATAATGGGTGTGAGGGTGACATCTTCATATGGGTCTTCACTACGGTGTTGCTTCACCAAGGATGACCATTTGTCAGGGTTGAAATCACATGACCATCTGAATCTTCTAAGAGTATGTATAATGTCAAAATCATGATCATTTTATTATTTTTTATACTAATAAATTTTATCCCATGCGGGGATCATAAAACATAACTAATTTTGTATATTATTGCACGTGTTTATAACTTTGCAGTGTCATAATCCTTTGTTCATGCGTGGGTGTGTGAAACATGAATTCTCTCAAGACTTAGGACATGACATATCTAAATTATCTGCATTTGTACGTTGGATCACATCAAACGAGATTCATGTGGCTAGCATTCCACGGTGGCATCAAGAGATAGTTGAGATTGTTTCTATGTTTGAGAAGGAATTGCTGATGAGTTTCATGGACTTGCAGGTTCATCTTATAATCTACCTAGTAGATGAGTTTGAATTAGTTAGGGTTGTTTCATGTCATTGGATGTTCTTCTTAGAGAGGTACTTGAAGAAATTGAAAGGTTTTGTTCGACAAAGGGAAAAACCCGAGGGGTCTATGGCAAGGAGGTACATATCGTATGAGTCTTTCTATTATTCCAGTGAGTACATCAAGCATATCAACAATAGACCAGGTGCGGTGATTTGGGACAATGAAAGGGATGAAGACAAAAGAGAAGGGGAGTGCTCCAAACAAGTGGAAAAAAACACTTGATAAAGAGTAAGCGAATTATAATTTTTCAAATTTACACAAAGTAAGTATTCATGTTGAACTTTGATATAATGTGTATTTTGATCTCTATGTACTATATAATGTTGTTTTTATTTCATTAGCGAATGAAAAAATTAAATCAATCAATAAATTCGTTCTTTACAATTCTAAAGCGACACAATTGTGGGTCACATTGTACGAACAAAAGAGGATGAAATGGGATAGTGAAAGGAAATAATTCATATGGTTGAAAGGTAGAAGTGTGCCTTATCCCGATCATTTAAAAGAAAATATGCCAAAAATATGCCCCAACAGTTGGGTTGTTGACCAATTCAGAGAGAAATACAGTGCAACCGGTCGTTACCCACGATCTGAAGAGGATGTGCTAAACGTAGGGATTGGGTGCAGCAACTCGATAATAATATATTTAAATTGTATGTAAATTTGAAACTTATAAGACATCTATATTTCATATTTAATTGTTGGGTTATTATAAGACACTCATATGACACTATGATTTTTTAAACTTTTTTATAATAGGTGCATTTGTTCCTATCTATGTGGGCATATGGACACCATTTTCACATAGAAAATGCCGATGTTGGAAACATCACACAATATTGTGGATTGGAAGTCGAGTTCGATCAATCTATTCGATCTAGCCATCGTGATCAAAACCTAGTACGAGGGATGTTAGGTTACGTCGGAAAGATACAAGAGATCATTGAAGTGGATTTCTCTTCTTTCCATTGTGTTATTTTTAGGTGCAAGTGGTGGGACACCTTTGATAGGAATAATGTAAAGGAAGATCATGATAGTAGGCTGGTAAGTATCAACTCTAGAAAGATGTGGGATGAAGCGAAGGAGCCCTATGTTTTCCCCAAACACTGCAACCAGGTGTTTTTTTACCCAGATGTGTTGGATAAGGATTGGTGGTTCGTATTAAGACATGACCCTAGATCAAAACATATTTTTGAGAAAAATAGTGTTATCATGCCATGCGAGCGAGAAGATAATGAGGGTGATCATGAGAACCGAGAGTGATATGGTACATGTGTTATTTCATCAATATTTATACTTTTTAGGATGGGTTTTTCGAAACATTATAATATGTATTTTGAATTCATTGTTAATTTGCATCGTGTTAATGTTAAAATCAATATTTCACTTGATAATTTGCAATTATGTTGATCTCAAAAACAATGCGGTACTGTATAAAGTTCTTTTTTTTGTATGTAATATCGTAATAAAATAATGATAATTCTAAAGTACATGAATTTATTTGCATTATTTTCTAAACTTTATTATGTTACAATAATTCATATTATTCTAGATTTATTATTTTACAATTATTTAAAATTTTACAAATTTAAAAATTTTAATAAAATCATTTCACATTAATACAATTAAAATTTTACAAATATTTTACATACAATTACAATTATAATTGCAATTGCAATTACAATTACAATTTTACAATTTCACATACAATTACAATTACAATTTTACAATTTTACATACAATTACAATTACAATTACAATTTTAGAATTTTACACATATACAATTACAATTTTACAAATTTACAATTACAATTACAATTTTAGAATTTTACATACAATTACAATTAATACAAAAATACAATTAGAATTTTAGAATTTTACATACAATTAGAATTACAAATATTACAATTTTACAATATCATGATCATTTAATATTAAATTAATTAATAAACATCACAATCATGATAACCATCGTACAAACATCATATTTGACTAAAAAACACATTCAAATTCGCTAACATCATCGTGATCATGATCATCTAACAAAACACAATTATCATTGTATAACATCATCACAACACAAACATCAAATATATATCTCATGTGAAATAACTGCTATCACATACACATCTATCTGCAAGTTGCACATTAAATGAACATATCTAACATGACCTAACAATATACACATCATGATGATCACCAACATGTAAATTAAGTACAACTGCAACATGAAGATAAAATACATGGAACATATATATATATATATATATATATAACTGAATAATGTCAAAAATATACAACTGTAATATAAATTTCATGGATCAGCTGGTGGTACATCATCAATAGCAGTACTAATCGAGGCTTGTTTAGTCAATGGTGCAGCCTCGACAAGCTCAGATACATGTCGATCATCACGTGCCTGCTGATCTGGTATTGGTGCCTCATGCTAATCAAGATCAAATGTCGGCTGCTCACCGTGGTGACTCGACATGGTCGATGGTCTAGCCTGCTCATGATCATGAGTACTGTTGGATTTTGTAGGCTGCTAACTAGACGTGGCCGATGGTCCAGCCTGCTCTCCATGATGACTATTACTCGATGCTAGTGGAGGTTTCTCATATGGCACGGTGTGAGGTGAATGATCATCAGATGATGAAACATTAAACAGTCCTCCTCAGCTGCGTAACTAAGTTCATAGCTCCTACGACATGCCGCATCAGGCTGTACATGTCACACGACATGACTCTCCACATATGTAACAGCCTACCATCGGCCTGTATGTCTCTCATGGTAGCGAGCCTGACTCATGCCTCAATAATCAATGCATAGATTTGGTCGCCCAAATCCAACCTGAATTTGCTATCAAGCCTACCACACCTGGATCATTTGGTGGCACTAGCATGTCCTCGCCATCAAAATACCCAATGTCTGCAAAATATATACAAGTACACAACAATAATTAGACAATTTCATTACACAATTTAACAAAAACAAGTTAAAGAACATGTTAGAATAAATTTAAATAAAACAGTGATATTACCTCTATCATCCAGTGGCTCATCATCTGTGAAGAGGATGTTGGCACACCCTCGCCAATCCAAACCAACATAAGGACAAGGGACCAAAATGAAGGGATGATCATCAACATTGGCTAGAAACTCCAGTGCATCATGCGATATCCTCACAGAAAACTCAATCTCGCCCCTCTTGGGCACCATCTATCCCCACATGTGCATTTTTGCATGCAACATCAGCCTACAAGGCTGTCAAACAAAATTAGGCCTCGTCTCTGGAAACCTCTCAAAAAATAAACAAAATAGCTCTAAAGCAAAATGGAAGTTGACTCTCCCTTGTGCCTGAGCACGACATCTATCTAAGGCTATATAGAAATGTTGCAAAAAAATGGCAGACCACCTAACAAGTCGTGGCTCCTATACTAAAGAATCAACATAATATAGAAGTTGGAAACTAATGTGTTTCCCTTCATTGAATTTGTGTGAAATGGTCGAAATCATAAGTGAGATGCACCTCACCGCCTCACTACCAAATGCAACAATACGTAACTGCCCTCCAGAGACCTGAAAATCTGACGGAGACAGTATATCCACGCTAATGTATCTCTGGGAGTATGCCAACTGAATCCTTACTACATAGACAACTGGAACATCTAGGAATGAGGGAAAATCCATCCCTCTCCTTGATAGCCCAGTAATGAAATCGATGTCCTCCTCAGTGGGTGTGTACCACTGGTTAGGAACAACCCGGAAAGCCTATAGGTGGTCATTCCACCTGCGGATAAGATGTCGCAAAAACACACCATGGCCCTTTAGGGAAGTAGCCTCCTCATAGAACTTGAGGAGGCCTACTTGCCTTAGGAGCCCTTGGATATCTATTGTAATAGGGTAAGGGAACTCATCTCTCTCCCTCTCTCGTGCATCCCACTCATGAACCATGTTATACTGGTCAACCTATTATTGTTTTTGTTCCCTCTGTTCTCTCCTTTCATGTCTCTGAATTATTGAAATATTAAATTGAATTTTTTTTATTAAATGAGACATGTACTCTGAATGCACCGCCCTTCTAGCATTTTTCATAATTCAACGGTGTGGTGGTATAACAGACCACACCGTTGACTATCGACCGGTGTTGGAGGGCGGTGCGTTGACCCAACTATACGCCCCAGGGCGTATGGTTTGGTCAACGCACCAACATCCTGACATCATTACATAGTCAACGGTGCAGTCTTTTACCAGGCCACACCTTTGACCGTGTTGAAATGCCATAATGCAGTGTGGTGACAAAAATACCTCCCCCGAGGCGAAGATTTAAGTCAACGCATCACATTGCCGTTATTCCAGAGGGCCAACGGTGCAGCTGGGTAACCGACCGCACTGCACCTTTTTTTAATTTTAAAATATCACAGTGTGCCTTTTAGTACCGCCCTGGAACTGTTGCAGATACCATAAGCATGGGTTGCGGTGCAGCCTGTAAATTTACAAGCAGCACCATGAACCGGTGCGAGCCGAACGTCTCGAGCGCACCACGCAGGAAATTTTTTTTTTTAATAGTTAATTTTAAGTCAATTTACAATTATAATCCGCTAAAAGGCTTAATTATGAAAAAACAAGAAAAATACCTATACATTTGGCCGTCGAGGAGGCATATTCGTTGTATAATTTACAAAATTAAATTTTCCCACCATTTTGCAAAATTCAAAATATAGATTGGTGGACAATGCATAGCAGCAGTGCGTGCAATGGGTGCAATGGGAGCACCGATGTCAGTGTGGCTTAGACAAGGATAACTTGCACCGATGCTTGAGAGCTCTGGAGCACTGAAAAGTGGAAAATTTGGTTTTTTGGCTGTAAATTTTTTTTATTTACCTTGTTCCAGTGCGCAGGGTTTTATAGGCGCATTGGTGCGGTTTCTTAAGACCGCACCGTGCGGTTTCAGTTTTGGCGTGGGGTTTTAGGACACACCGGTGCATAATATTTGTAAAGCACCAGTGTGCTATAGTAATAAGACACACTGAGGCGAGCTTTTATGGAGCTCATGGTGTCCAATGTGCAAATTTCTTTTGCACCGGTGCTTTTTCTGGTTGAATGCACTAGTGAAGGTTAGGATGATAAGCGCACCGGACGAAAAACATCCTCAAAAATCTCCACTGGATAACCTCCTCTAGAAACCTCTGCTACAAATGGATTTCTGGGGTATTTTTATAAGGGGCTCCTCAAAAACATCCGCTAGAAGGTATTTTCCTTGTAGTGGTGCCTTGGATGGAAAGGAAAAGAAAGGAATAAATACCATTCCAAAGCAGAATCTGGTCAGGCAGGCAAGAAGAAATACTTGTCAAAGATTAAAGGCTTCACTTTCATGATCTGGGACACTATTCCATGAAGTTTCCACACAATAAGGTTGACAACAATCCCTCAAGAGAAGCGGCAAGTGAAGCTCTAACTTCACAATTTGAGTTGGATTTCACCCTCATTGCATGCATGATGACATCAATGATGGGTAGTGTGTGGTATCTGGATAGTGGAGCCTCATTCCATATGATGGGAAATAAAGGATTTTTCAGTGAATTAGAGGAGAAGTACCTCTTGATGCACATAAAGATGGGAGATGATCGAAGGTATAGCATGACCGGTATCGGTATAGTTACTTTTCAGAGGGATTTTGGTTCTCCTCTCACATTGAAAGATGTCATGTATGTTCCAGGTTTGAACAATAATTTAGTTTCATTTTTCATGTTGGAAGACCCTGGCTACGATGTGATATCTAGAAAAGGAAAGGCTTTACTTCGTCGCACTTCCATGGGAAAATTGAAGCGGATTTAGGTTTAGGTGAATAACATCTACAAATTGGATGTTGAAGATTGTGCTTCTTTGAGCACGAAAGAAGAAAAGGTGCAGAGTCGAGACATCGGTGAATTATGGCATAGGTGACTAGGCCATTTTCACCATGGAGGTTTGAAGATCATGCAACAGATTTCTATAGTACTTCCCAAGGGTGCACTAGAACAATGAGATATATGCAAAGGGTGTGCATTGGGGAAGTACAGCAAATCCAGCTTTCATGATAAGGACAATAGAGCACACGCAATACTTCTAAGAGTTCACTCAGAAGTGTGTGGAACTTTCTCAATATCCTCCATGACAAAACAAAGGTATTATGTTATATTTTTATATGATTTCTCACATAATTTCTGGATTTTTTTCATGTAGAAGAAATACCAGACATTCTCTAAATTTTTTGAATTTAAAGCACTTGTTGAGAAATACACTAGCAGGAAACTGAAGGCTATCAAAAGCGATAACGGTGGTGAATATGTTTCAAATGAGTTTAAGAAATTATATGAAAAAGAAGGCATTCGATGGGAGTTAATAGCACCCCATAACCCACAATAGAATGGGATGTATAAGAGGAAAAGTAGAAGTATTGTGGGAGCTACATGGGTGATGTTGCATGATTAGGGCCTACCGTTGCATTTGCGGGATAAAGCATGCATGGTCCAGGTGGATATTGGTGGCCACCTGCCTATTCCACTTGGACCCCCACCATTGTTTCTTTTAGTTTTTCAGTTTCCTTAATTGTAGCACAATTTTCTATCTTTGGCAATTTTTCGTGTCCTAAACTTCCAGAGCCATTTTGAGGGACTAGAAGACGTTTTTAGGAAAAATAGAAAGACTAGAAAAGTCCCTAATTGGTTTACCAGTTTTTTTTCAACCTCCTCTTTGAGATATTTGAAGTAGGGTATTATGATAGCCAAACAAAGATCATATGCCAATGCTACAACCTCAGAAAGTTGACATACCAACTTACCCCAATGAGGCCCACAAGATTTTGGTGCTTCATCTCCTAGGGTTAGGTTTTTGGATGTTTAGGGTTTCTCATTGTTTCACAATGATAAAAATTTCATCGAGCCTCATTATAACATAGTTTAGAGGCATGTATATGCCACATCTCTTCTCAGAGATAAGCTACCATCGTCTGGGCTAGTTTATTTCCATTTTGTACGTAAGCATATGTCAGTTCTTTGATATTAATGAAATGAAGTTTTATTTGTGTTTTGCTTCTGTGTTTATGTTCAGATATGTATTCTATTGTGTTCATGCATAAGTTCGGATCAGTGGTATCATAGCGGTCTTCTCTTTCTCGATTTTTATTTGCATGTCCCCAACTAGGGTAGGGTATAAGGCGCTAGGGCTCGATCTGGTTGAACCTTTGCAAGATCATCGTCACAAAAGTCGATGGCCTCCCATGGAAGAAGAAAATAAATATGAGGGAGTAGGAGATCCTTTCAAAATATTGCTCGAGGAGGCCCTCGAGAAACAGAGGAATGCGATGATGGATAACTTCTCCTAAATCGTTTGATGGCTACTGTAGGCGATGCATATTCATCTGGAAGCCACTCATGAGGTGCATGTTAAGGTACAATTTAACTTTGAAATTCCCATATTTTAAGGCTATATAGATGTGGATTACATAGATAAATATTTAGATCTATTGGAAAGATATTTTCAGTTCATGACTTTTCCAACCGGGAAAATATTACTTTTGCACTCTTGAAGTCCACCCACCATTTCAAGGAATAGTGGGAAACCTACTGTGAGAAAAAGGACAAGGGGGAACCCTCACTATTATTAGCTGCATCCACTTGAAATTATTTCTGAGATGCCATCAAGGAACAATATTACCTTATCGGTAGTTGTGAAGAAAAATAGATAAAGTGGACCATGTTGCGGAAGGGAAGGAACCAAGATGTTCCAGATTTCAAAAATGGTTTTCATGCCCTTCACACGAAGCTGGGAATCAAGGATTCAAAGCTAAAATTGGTACTCAAGAACCGCAGTTTTTTGCATAAGTACATCCAGGATGAAATGGAGTTCCTATACATCTCCTCACTTGGTGTCACCTATCAATATGTTGTTAAGATCAAGAAAATTTTTAAACAGAAGAAGCAGGACTTTGGATCTCCGAATCTAAAGCAAGGGAAAGGTGCCCCTAAACTGTAGAACAAAGGAAATATCCAAGGCGGGGTGACGTAGGATGACCCATCGAAGCCGAAAGCATAGAAAAACACCACAAAGATAAAGAAGGACACGAGAAAGTGGTGTGAGTTCCATAAGAGATCCACTCACAACACTAGTGAGTTCCGAGACAAACAGTCACTAGTGGTCAAGTTGAAGGCTTCTGAATCAGATGCATGCTATTAATCTGAGTCAGAACCCGATAATGGGAATGAAAAATGGAAGAAAATTATTGATGCAAAGCCCAGTGCCACCGTTTCCACCATCAAGTTCCAGAAGGATGAGCCTGAAGATCCATAGGAGGGGGAGTGCCTCTTCCACTCACAAATGTAAGTGAAGGGTTCTCTGCTACAATTCATTGTCGATAGTGGGAGCCAAAAGAACCTCATTTCAGTAGATGTTGTGAAGAGGCTAGGCCTACCAACTATGGTAAACCCGAACTGTACATCATTGGGTGACTTCACCAATGACGATATCTTTGCGTTAGCCAGTATGTTACCTTCCCTACAAAATCAAGCCCTTCACAAATGAGGCACTGTGTGATGTTTCTCCTCTCAAAGTCTGTGATATATTATTAGGCCAACCATACTTGTGGAAGTGGCATGTTGTGTATGAATCTATGTCTCACACTATTATTATTACTTTGGGAAATAAGTTGTACAGGATACGAGAGGTAGCACCACCTACCACCATATCTTTAATCACTATGAAGAAATGCAGTAATATCATCTCCCAGATTGAGAAAATTATTTTCCTTATGATTCGCCCTCAAGGATAGAATAATATTGTGGCCACAACCTCCATACAGGGCTCCTTTGCATGGAAACAACAGATGGAAAAATTTGTGGAGGAGTACAAGGACATTTTCACCTCTCCCCCAGGGGTACCTCTAGACTACCAGGTCAAGCACTCCATCGATATGACCCGGGTCGTGTTGCTACCCAATGGGTCTGTTAGTATGAATCTTTTGTCGAAGTGTACGAAAAAAGACCACTTTAGCTACACATAACTTATAGCCCTAACATCAAATATGGCTGCCAATATCTTCAGATCTGCAGTTAGTTGATCAAGACAAGTGTTGCAAAAAACCAGATCTATGCATAAAGAGACATTAAGCAGTAAAAATAAGGTTTTGCTCCATACATCCAATAGACAAGACAACAACAATATTTTTTGAAAGAATTTTTGTATTAAGGGCACCTGGGAGGAAAACAAGAAGGTGTTTCCAATTCTCCTCAATGGGATGGGTTCTTGGAAGTCCTCAGCACTTCAGATCTAGCATTTCTCTCTCCTGTTGGTGTAGAAAACCCAGGCAAATATAGAACTCAAAGGGAGCTCACACAGCAAACAATGGAAAATATGACAATGATAATGGCTCAAAGTCAGACCAAGAGTATAGATCCAGAGTGATCTAATAGGCAACAAAAGGTGAAGAATGGTAGGAGAAAACCTCCTATTTATAACAAAATATTGGGTCATTCTAGATCTTGGTGCATGATTAAAATAACATTAACCAAATCTAGATCCACCTTTTATGGAATATTTTATTACATTTGTTGGAGGGAAAAAGTATTCGACTTGGGTCAAATCCCTTTATTTGTGAATAATAAATAAATAAATGATTTATTTATCATCTTAAGGAAGTGGTTGAAATATAATCAAATAAATAATGATTTATTTAATTATTTATGGGTGATTTAGTCATATTTAACAAGGAATATTATTTAAATAAGATTTAAATAATTATTCCTAGAAAATAATAAGATAAATAAAGATTTATCTAATTAATTTCTTTGTTTTGGGTTAAACACGACCAGGAATAATAATTGAATTATTGTTTAATTAATTATTCCTTGAGGAAAATCAAACAAATATAGGTTTGTTTAATATTTCCTTTTGGGGTTTCCTGTTTAGACCATAAACAACCTAATAAATGTGTTTTATTAAGTTATTTTACATAGTGAAAGCAATTTTACTTAGGGTACAATTGGTCTTACATGGTGTACTTGGGTCCATCTAATGATAGTAGGTTAGATGACCAAAAAATGGTGTAACAGATTGCCCCCCAGCGTGTGAGTGTTAGGAGCAAATCATATGACCGAAGTACGTTGTAAGAACTCAATCACCAGACATCAAAAGGGAAGTCAGAGAGAGAAATGTAAGGTAGACTAATGTGCTGAAGAACTAGACCCCGAGGAGACGAGACTTGCAGGTGCAACAAGTCTCTTTTTATGAGAGGGTACCTGTGCTAAAGGCGGCGGGGGAGGCATACCTATGCCCGCCGAGACAAAGTACAAAAGAATAGTGTGTCCAGTAAACAAGGGACCGAACCATAAAGTACAGCTGGCATAAACATGAGCCAGATAAAAATACAATGAGGGATCCCACATACATGTTGTGCCTGGGATAACAGCCAGGACTTATACAATAATATCTGAGTACATGAGATACAAATACAACCCAAATGCCCCCTGGGAATGGGGAAGGGCTCGCAAAATCTGACTGATACATGCAAGTCAAAGAGGCGCTGCAAGTGGCTAAGGCCGACATCATCAAATATATGGAGCTGCATCGAAGGCTGCAATGAAGAGGTCATCCGGGCATGTGGGGGGCTACCTGCAGGGCCACCCCCTCATGAGGGTTGAGACATCTCACACACACCCGAGAATCACCAAGAGCTACTGCTGCATCACTGAACCATCAAGTATATGGATCTCGATCATGCTAAAAGGAGCTAGAGCTGAGAAACAATCAAGTCAAAGGGTAATGAGAAATCCCTTTGCCTGATCCGAGGCACCGAACAAGAGTGGAAGCTAGAACCAAGGTACACCGCCCTCTAGACCTATCTTCTAGAATGAATGGCACTGATGTCGACAGAAGGAGGTCCGCCATAGGTGAGGCAATAAGGGATCCTCAACTAAGGCACGAGAGAAAATAGTAGAGCGACTGGCAGACTAATACCAATGATGATGATGAAATGGAGGGGACTGAGTAGCGAATGGACGACTTCCCTTGTTAGAGCATAAAGAGCATGAATGACATGGCAGTGACTGAAATAGTATCATAAGGGATAGGGGACAGTGGGACTGACAGCCATAATGTGCGACACAAGAGAGAGACCAAGCAATGAAGGATGGAGGACTATAGCGGGGTACAAAGGGACTCGGGATAGACTCCATGAATGTGATGATGACTCAACTTGGATGCTCTAAACAAGGGCGACTCGATGGTGCTGCCACACAGTAAAAGTCCAATGGGGGACCATAAAAACATGAGTACAAGATGGTAACTCACGACGAACATCAACACGAGCATGGATAAGTATGGAGGCCAAATGGTGCCCGTAGTATGAGTTTTGCAAGTGAAGAAATTCGATTTTGATGAGGGTTATGGTTGAGGGGAATAGGTGCCCCCAAGCATGGTGTGGTCATGCCAAAATGTATTTAGAAAAAGGGGAATCTAAACACATTTTAATGATGTGGTGCACCATTTGTTTTCATTATGGTTATGCAGTTTCAGAAAGGGAATGGAGGATTACCAATCTCTTTTGGTACTGCATATAGGAATCAAATGGACTTTAATTTTTCGGGTTGGTATACCTGGTGTCACTATCCCAAAGAGAGGATTTAGAGATAATGAACTGATGCTCTCTTAGAAAACCCATAGGTTGGTCAAAAACAATGTCTAAGATATTGGGTTGCTGATGGGAGATGAGGGAACGATAAGGGGTATCATCCCTAGAGTGATCTGAAGTGATATGGGACTCTAGAGGTTCTTCGAAATGTGGAAGAATAATGGTACTAAAGTCAACACGACCAGATACACTAGGAGATTTTTGGAGAATTTCTTCTCCTGGTCTCTCGAATATAGGTGCCCCATTACCCAAATATTGGGTTTCAATGTAATGGCCACAAGGTGCATGTGGTTCGAACGCATGGGTTCGATGTAAGGGGAAATGGATAAAGTCAGGGGTGGGGATTTCATCCATAATGTCATCATCGTGATAGAATATGGGATGACTGGTGGAAGAAAGAGCACCTGACGCGGCAAAGCTACCTGACTCATCATCATGAGAAGAGAGGTTCACATGCGCATCATCACAAGGGGTGATGGAAAAGTAAGCAGATAAAGGATCTACCGATGTTGAGCCCAGGGTGATCGCTGAAGGAAGGTCAAGAGAAACAACAGGGGAGGATTCAGAGGGAATGTTCCTCGAGGGTCTCATGGATGATGATAGGTAGAAAATGGTGGATGAAGGCTCCATCATCTCGACATCAGGAGGGGGAATGTCAATGGGAGCAGTCATGTCTGGTAGTTCTGCTGAAGAAAAATGCGCAAATAGGGGAGAGGTGGACACATTACGCTTGGCCTCGAATTGGTGGACCGCGGCTAGAGAGGTGCGGAAGTCCTCGAGGCGGGGACAAAGATGGCGTAATGGCCA
This sequence comes from Pinus albicaulis, assembly GCA_034641835.2. Classification (NCBI taxonomy): domain Eukaryota; kingdom Viridiplantae; phylum Streptophyta; class Pinopsida; order Pinales; family Pinaceae; genus Pinus; species Pinus albicaulis. The sequence goes on from CM076581.1 coordinate 688,712,705, forward strand.
TGGAGATCACACAAAGCACAGGGGTGGTTGGTGTGAATAGTCTTGGGGTTCTTGATTGCAGTCGCGGAAGGAATAGAGACTTCCGGGACCATGGACTCAGGGAACGCGACATTAACCATGGGCTTGAGATGAGGCAAGTCAGGACACGAATGGGTGGTGTGACCGACAACATCACATAAAGCACACTGGATGGTATGCTTTGGAGGCCGAGGAGGGGTAGGGTTTGTTGGGGTAGCCTTGTCCTTTGATGCCCCCTTGCGAGCTTTTCCCTTCTTACCCGAAGCGGTCGCAACAGGAGGTGGTTCCTATTGAGGTGACTGAGGCACTGTTGTAGCGGGAGAATTCTTGGGGACTGGTTGAACCGGGGTCAAAGCAAGATAAGGTTTGGGTTGACCGGGCAAGGTTGGAGCTGGAGGATCAAGGTACCAGACAGGAATCCCAAGGGTCAGGTTAGGAAGAGAGAGGGTGGCCATGACAGGTACCGTGGACACTCCTCGTGGGGGAGTTAGGAACTGTATCTGACCAGAGGGGTAATGGCCAAGTGGGATGGCTCCTAAATGGCTAAGGCTAGGAGGAACCATTCCAGGAGGATAAAGAGGCTCATGAATACCAGCTGCAGGTAAAGGGCTAGAAGCAGGTTACGGAGAGCGCGGTTGCTGACTAGCCAAAGCACGTTGCTTGAGAGCAACCCGAGACGATTGCATCATGCAAACATTCGATGAGCTAGGGTCAAAGACAGGAGGAGGAGGAAGACCAGGGAAGGTTCCAAGCAAAGAGGAGTCTTTGTATACACCGGGAGAGACACTGGTCAAAGAATCAACAGTTTTTTGATTGGCTACGGAAGAGATGGTCGACTCAGGAGAGGCCTGAGATTTTGGCTCATGATACGTCAACTGGTCAATGGTGACTATCTTTCCATTATGAGGAAAAAACATCTTGCGGTGGACTACGGATGGGACAACAGACATAGCATAAGTGTAGCTACACCCCAAAATAATGTTATAATCAAGAGGGGCGTCGATGACTTCAACGTCAACACAAACAGTCTTGCCCGCAAGAGTGATAGGACAATTACGGAATAAGACAATGGGCTAGGAGGCATGTCCATCCCACGCACGGAGGGTGATTGTGGAAGGGGCCAATTCAGGAGATCCGAGTTGTTTCCAAACCGAAGCGGACATCACACAGGTGGATGCTCCCTCATCAATGATGCACCGAGAAACATTAGCGTTCCAGATTTTGACTCGGATTTGGAAGGCTATGGAAGCAGGAAGAGGAGGATGTTCTGATTGATGGGTGTCGAAAACAATCAGTTGGTCATCAGCAGGATCTACAGCACCCATGGCAGATAGTAGAGCCTTCTTTTGAGAAGGGCACGACTGGAGGAGTTTTAGTGTTGAAATGACAGCAGGAGATTGTGCCAAATCATCTATGATGCTATATGAATGAGCAGCTTGACCAGAAGCAGCGTTTCAGCGTAATGTTCCCTTAGGAATCTTGGTATGAACCTCAAATTTGAGCAGAGGGATATGCAAGGGACCATTGGATGTCGAGAGAGGATCTGTAGACCCTGGAGAAGGTGACTCAGGGACAGACAGAGCGGGAGGCTTGGGGTACTGATGGGACCGAGTTTGAAGGTTAAGGTCGATGGTTAGAGGTGGATTAGAGTTCATCATGAGGATATGATAATTGGAGGAACCAGAAGGGGAAGGTTGAGTGGCCATCTGTCCTTCAGGTGGTTGGGTAGCCATTAATCCCTGTTGTGCATCCACCTGCTCTTGAGGGGGCAGTGACTACTGTTGCAGGGGTTGAGAAGGCAAGGGAGGCGGAGGTGCCGATGCTGGAGGAGCTGGAGCACTAAATTGCGGATACGAACAATAAGGGGGTTGGGTAACAGTATGGTGGTCAGGAGGTTTGGCCAAAAGAGGAGGCATGCTGTATCCTGGATACGCGCTACCGGGAGGGGAACAAGTGCGGGAGGTGCTTCCCCCTCCCCCAGGAAAACCATAACCCATGGGAGGTTGGGCATATGGATGAGAGAGAGCTCCAATGATACCGTCGACGACATGAGGTGCCCCCGGTGCATCGACACCACCGGGTCTGGGGAGATCAGGTAGAACAGTATAAACATAACATGTCTGAGCGTAGATCAAGTCATATTTTAACGCCAGTTGGAGGGCGGTTTCTTTGGTTTGGGGAAAATACGATGCGACATCTTTCCCGATAGGAGGCAAGAGAGATCTAAGGAACCAGTCCATGTAGAAACGGTCTTCGAAGGTAGGGGATTTACATAGGCTCTTTCTTCTCTGCCATTCCTGGACATGATCGGATAGATGGGTTGCAGATGATTGACTGAAAGAATTCAAAAGTTTGATACCAGTGTCATAACGAAGGGGAAGCTGGAAGTAAGATAAAAAATCCCAGGCAAGAGTTGCAAAGGTGGTATGAGAAGAAGGGGCCTGATCAACATACCACTTAGAAGCCGCGCCTGTAAGTTTTCGTTGGAACAACCGAAGATGGACAGAGTCATCGGTAATGGAGGTAGATGAACACCACATGTGGGAATATCGAACATGATTTGAAGGGTCTTCTCCAGCAAGGCCTTCAAACTTTGGGATGTCAGAAGGAAGCTTTGTCGGCATACCAGGCCAACTAGCGTCATGGTGTATAGGGTCGTTTATCAACCGGTCCAAATCGGGGAGGCTGAGGCCTGCCATGAAGGGGAGCAAGGGCGTAGCCGAGGTAGTTCTTATGGCGGTTCCGCTAGTAGCAGTCCTGGCATTAGGGCCGAGATTACCGCTAGCGTTAGGCCCTGGACCAGACATAGTGAAGGTTACAGGGGGAGAACCGGAAGTAAAAGGAGAACTCAATGAACCAAAAGAGGAGTCGGAGTGCGGACTCGGAGGTGGACTAACTCGAAGAAGGCGGGAAGGAGTAGGTCGACCGACCGGAAACTGAGGGTGAAGGCCAAGAAGTCTCCGGGATGTGCACTTTGGGGGTGCAATGATGATAACACAAACACAGCACAAGGGGAAGAAGAATGACCAACAAGGGCGGGGAGGTGCAGAATCAAGTGATTACAATGTCGAAACAAGGGTAGAAAAGGTGCAGTGTCAATTGATTTTACAATGTTCTAAAGTCTTTGCCTGGCGATGTTAACCAGGCTCTTCTTCGCTTAGGGTGAGTGTGTGGCATGCATTAATTTTAATTTTTAAACCCAGACGTTTTGAGAGTAAAAGAAAAATTTTCCTGCGTAACTGAAAATAAATCTGCAGAGAACAGTATATAATGCTGAAATAACAGAAAAATAATAGCTAACAATGCATCGATCTAACCCAAGAAGGTGGGTCTCTCAAAACTAGTCTAAAAGAGGGGAAAAAATATAGTCAGAACACACTAAAAAGAGGCCAATAGATCTAAGGTCGGGAGGGACAGGGATCTAAAGGAGAAAACTGCGGAAAAGAGGTGCAGAACACAGCCGAGAGACAGAGGCAAGGTGGCTGTAAAAAAGGAGGAAATCAGCAAAAAGCAGAAGGGACAAGGAGGAGGCCCTAAAGGAAGGTCCAAACAAAACTACAAGAGGTGATTTGAAAGGGAGAAGACCTGATTTAAATGGATCTGAGAAGGAGGTAGTAGATCTGAAAAAGGGAAGGCTGAAACTCTGAAAAATCAGACACCTGAAACAGTTAAAACTCTTCCACCAAAAGTGGAGGGTACTGAAGCCCTAGGGGGCTATGTTCCTACTTATATGAGAAAAAAAGATCAGAAACAGGTCTAAACGGGCTGAGACAGAGGCTGGAAAACCCTGACAGAAGCTTCAGAAAAACCTAGAAAAGTTGCAGAAAAATAGCAGAAAAACTGGCAGGTCGCAGGTTCTGACCTGTTTTCTGTGCAGGTCGAAGATAATGGGCTGAAAAGTGCGACCTGGAGTCTAGGCCGCAGTTTCTGGGCTGAAAAGTGCGACCTGAAGCTCCGGGTGTCCCGGCGGTAGATTTCTAAAAAAGTTGTCGTCTCAATTGCGGCTGATGTCTGTGACCTGTGCAATAGGGCTAGAAACACGTGGAAGTGAGAAATTTTAATGTTTTATGGTTTTATAGGTGAAAAACAACATAAAAATAGGAAAACAAAAAGTTGAAAAGAAACCCTAGGGTCTGAAGTAGCTGGATATGAAGGAATATGAAAAACGACAACGGTCGTAATTGAAAACCCGTGTGGAGTCGCCAATTGTTAATATGAATCTTTTGTCGAAGTGTATGAAAAAAGACCACTTTAGCTACGCATAACTTATAGCCCTAACATCAAATATGGCTGCCAATATCTTCAAATCTGCAGTTAGTTGATCAAGACAAGTGTTGCAAAAAACCAGATCTATGCATAAAGAGACATTAAGCAGTAAAAATAAGGTTTTGCTCCATACATCCAATAGACAAGACAACAACAATATTTTTTGAAAGAATTTTTGTATTAAGGGCACCTGGGAGGAAAACAAGAAGGTGTTTCCAATTCTCTTCAATGGGATGGGTTCTTGGAAGTCCTCAGCACTTCAAATCTAGCATTTCTCTCTCCTGTTGGTGTAGAAAACCCAGACAAAGATAGAACTCAAAGGGAGCTCACACAGCAAACAATGGAAAATATGACAATGATAATGGCTCAAAGTCAGACCAAGAGTTTAGATCCAGAGTGATCTAATAGGCAACAAAAGGTGAAGAATGGTAGAAAAAACCCTCCTATTTATAACAAAATATTGGGTCATTCTAGATCTTGGTGCATGATTAAAATAACATTAACCAAATCTAGATCCACCTTTTATGGAATATTTTATTACATTTGTTGGAGGGAAAAAGTATTTGACTTGGGTCAAATCCCTTTATTTGTGAATAATAAATAAATAAATGATTTATTTATCATTTTAAGGAAGTGGTTAAAAGATAATCAAATAAATAATGATTTATTTAATTATTTATGGGTTATTTAGTCATATTTAACAAGGAATATTATTTAAATAAGATTTAAATAATTATTCCTAGAAAATAATAAGATAAATAAAGATTTATCTAATTAATTTCTTTGTTTTGGGCTAAACATGACCAGGAATAATAATTAAATTATTGTTTAATTAATTATTCCTTGAGGAAAATCAAACAAATATAGGTTTGTTTAATATTTCCTTTTGGGGTTTCCTTTTTAGACCATAAACAACCTAATAAATGTGTTTTATTAAGTTATTTTACATAGCGAAAGCAATTTTACTTAGGGTAAAATTGGTCTTACATGGTGTACTTGGGTCCATCTAATGATAATAGGTTAGATGACCAAAAAATGGTGTAACAAGGTCATTCTATCAACATATTTTTATGGAGAATTATGAGATCAAGAGGCAGATTCATGAGCTATTGCAGAAAGGGAACATTAGGCCAAGTTCATCGTCCTGTGGGATCCCAATTGTGTTGGTACTGAAGATGGACGAGACCTGGAGACTCTCTATTGACTCTCGGGTGCTGAAAAAGATCATTGTTCTGAATAAGTATATCATTCCACAGATTGATGACTTGATGGACACCCTCAAGGGGGGAAAATATTTTAGCAAGATTGACTTGAAGTCCGGTTATCACCAAGTACCAATAAAACCCTCTAATATGTGGAAGACTACCTTCAAATCTGATGAGGGACTTTTTGAATGGTTGGTCATGCCTTTCAGATTGAACAATTCTCCCACAAACTTCATGAGGATGATGGATGACATTTTTCAACCTTTCACCAACTCATTCATGGTGATGTATTTGGATGGCGTCCTGATATTTAGCTAGAGTTGGGAAGAGCACCTACACCAGATTCGACGAGTCCTCCAAATACTACGACAATATAAGTTGTGTGCTAATTTGGAGAAATGCACTTTTGGCATGACCCAGGTTCAATATCTAGGGTGTGCATGTGGAACCAACGAAGATATAGGTCATTTGGGATTGGCCAACCCCAACCACTGTAACAGAGCTCTGCAGCTTTCTGGGTCTTTCCAAATTTTACTGCAGGTTTTTTTTGGGCTTCTATCAAATCACTTGGCCTTTGAGTCAAGTAACCAAGGGAGGTGCGAAAGAAAAGTTATCTTGGTCTGAATCCCAACAGAAGGCGTTCAGCGAGTTGAAGCATTGACTCCATTATGCACTAGTGCTCACATTACCAGACCTACAACAACCATTTGATATCAAGACAGATGCCTCCGACAATGCTATTGGTGCAGTTATTACTCAGCAAGGGCATCCAGTGGCATATCATAGTGAGACACTTTCAGATATAGTCTGAAAGTATCCCACCTATGACAAAGATATGTATTCCATTGTGCAGGTATGTCAAAAATGGAAGCATTACATTCTAGGGAAGGAAAGTGTCATCCACACATACCACTGACCCCTGCAGTTCATACAAACACAAGGGAAGTTGCAGAAAAACCTCCATCAGAAATGGTTCACATACCTACAACAGTTCCATATGAACATCAAGTATAAGAAGGGCAGCACCAACAATGTTGCATACTTCCTCAGCTGACCATCGGTCATGGAGTTTACCATTGTGCTCGACTCTTGCGGGCACGAGACTTCATAATGTCTGACTCTTTATAAGAGTGATCCAGAATTCGGCAACACATACTAGACGCTCCTAGAAGGCAATCAAGTTCCAAATTATCACCTCCAAGATAAAATTTTATGCCACTTGGGACACTTTTTTGTTCCTTCAAGTGAGTGTTCCAAGATGATTTTGGAAGCACACTACAACCAGGTTGCTGGACATTTCGAGGTACAGAAAATAGTGGCAATATTGTAGACTTATTTTTGTTGGTTGAACCTTCGACAAGTTGTTGGGAAGTACATAAAATCCTGCACTTCCTGCGCCATTTCCAAACTAACCATCAAGAATCAAGGCCTATATACTCCTATACCTACTCCTAATCAACCTTGGGAGTCCATCTCCATGGATTACATGTCGGGCCTTCCTTCTACTAAGCATGGAAATGACTATGTTTTCGTGGTCATCGACAGATTCTTTAAGATGGACATTCTAGCGGCATGCAAGAAGAGTTTCACAGTAGAATCCACTATTAAACTCTTCTTTGAACGAGTATGGGTGCACTTTGGGATCCCACAATCCATTGTTTTAGATTAGGACAACAGGTACCTAAGTAAATTTTGGGTAAGTCTCTGGTCAATGTTGGATACCAAGCTCACTAAGTCCATGACTTTCCACCCCCAAAAATATGGCCAAATAGAGGTCATCAATAGAATGATCGTGGACATTATACGCAAGTACAACTCGAAGCATCCTCGTACATGGTATAAGACACTTCCCTATGTCCAACACAACTACAACCGAGCTCGCCATAGCTAAACTGGCCACAAACCCTTTCAGGTGGGATTGGGATTCCAATCACTATACCCCATTGATGTGGCCATACTATTTGTAGCTACTCAGGTATATTCGGCTCATGTCCAATCTGAAGTTAACAGGGAAAACAACTTCATTAAGTGCATTCGTCACGTCCGCTAGTAGGTCCATGACATATTGGACAGAGCCAATTCTAAGTACAAGCAGCGACATGATAAGCATTGTGTGCCACACAAGTTCTAGGTGGATGACAAAGTTTGGCTACATTTGCAGAAAGAGCGTCTCGCTGGACCACACCGCAAGCTTCACCCGCTTTGTTATGGGCCATACACCTTCACTAAGGTTTTAGGAGACAATGCCTTCAAGCTTACAATTCCATCGTTCCTTTCCCTGCACCCAGTGTTCAATGTGGACCGCCTTCAACCATACTTTCCACCTTTACTTGACACATCTAACATTGTAGAACAACTCACACCAACAGAGCTAAACCCTGACTACATGCAACATGCCACAACTGATCAGATCATGGACACACAAATCAAGAACACTCACCAGCAGAATATCCAATTGTATTGGGTTGGCAAAGCTGGCCAACTCCTGCACCAAGGCAAGTGGCTCACTAGGTACCAAGTTCAACAGAAGTTTCCCTGTCTCATGGAGGAACTCAACGCAATGGGGACCATTGCTTCCTAAGGGGGGGGACTAATCTAGGTGAATATTGGTGGCCACCTGCCTATTCCACTTGGAACCCCACCATTGTTTCTTTCAAATTTTTAGTTTCTTTAATTGTAGCACAATTTACTATTTTTGGTAGTTTTTCGGGTCCTAAACTTTTGGAGCCATTTTGAGGGACTAACAGACGTTTTTAGGAAAAACATAGGGAAAAAAAAGTACCAAACTAGCTTCAAGTTTTTTTTCAGTCTACTCTTTGAAATCTTCGAAACAAGGTATTATGATAGCCAAAACAAAGATCGTATTCAAAAGTTACGACCCCGAGAAGTTGATGTTCCAACTTACCCCAAGGGGGCCACAAGCTTTTGGCGCTTCATCTCCTAGGGTTAGGTTTTTGGATGTTTAGGGTTTCTCATTTTTTATTAATGAAAAAAAGGACATCGAGCCTCATTGTAACACAATTTAGAGGCATGTAGCCACAACATCTCTTATAAGAGATAAGCTACCATCGCTTGAGCTAGTTTATTTCCATTTTGTATGTAAGCATATGACAGTGCTTTGATATTAATGAAATGCAGTTTTATTTTTGTTGCACTTCTGTATTTATGTTTATATATGTATTCTATTGCATTCCTACATAAGTTCGGATCGATGCAACACAACGGTATATGTGCAAAAAAATAGTCCTCATCGGACACCAAAAGAATATTTTTCAGGTAAGAAACCAGATGTTTCATACTTCAGATCTTTGGTTCATCAATTTACCGACATGTTTCGAAGGATGCAAGGAAATATCTAGAACCGACAACAAAGTTGGGCATATTTTTGGGGTACATTGATACACCTTACAACTATCAAGTGTACCTGCCATCTCATAGTATGGCAGTTGTGGCCAAGGGATTCTCTCAGGTGAAGGGGATTGATTACGAGGAGACATTTTCTCCAGTAGGAAGGTACTCTTCTATCAGATAAATTCTAGCACTTGCAGCACATATGGGATGGAATATCCATTAGATGGATGTGAGGACAACATTCCTAAATGGGGTGATTGAGGAGGAGGTTTACATTGAAAAACCAGAAGGATTTGAGACCTTCAACAAAGAGTCACCTATGTGCAGATTCAATTGAGTGTTGTACATATTGAAACAAGCACCCTGTGCTTGGTACACCAAGATTGACAACTATTTCACCAGGTTGGGCTTCATCAAAAGTGAAGTAGATGCAAACCTTTGCCATATTTTTGTTGAAGATAAATTGTTGATTATAGTATTATATGTCGATGATTTGATTCTAACTGGTGATGAGAATTTTATAAAATATTGCAAAGAGGATCTTGCAAGAGAACTCGAGCCGAAGGACATGGGACTCATGCATTATTTCCTAGGTTTGGAAGTATTGCAAGGATATGGGGAACTTATTGTCTCCCAGGGAAAGTATGCCAACGAGATAGTGAAGAATTTCTACGTGGATAGTATCAAACCCATGGACACTCCTCTAGAAGACGGTTGGAGGAAAGAGGATGCTACTTCATGTGAGGAGGTGGAGGCCACAATTTACAGGAAATTTGTGGGTTCACTCATGTACTTGGTGAACACATGACCATACATGTGTTATGCAGTTAACCAACTTAGTCAAGCAATGGTTAATCCAACCAAACTATATTGGAAGGCAGACAAACATGTGTTGAGATACCTCAGAGGCAATACTCAGTATGGTATTTGGTACAAACAAACAGAGGGAGTGAAGCTTCAAGGCTTCACAGATGCAAATTGGGTGGGTATTCCATCAGATCTGAAGAGCACTTCAGGAGGAGTCTTCAATAGTGGGTTAGCAACATTTTATTGGCATAACAAAAAGTAGAGATAAGTTGCACTCAGTTCAGTAGGAGCATAGTACATGGCTGCTAGTCAAGAAACTTGTGAAGCTATATGGATGAGGAAGATTCTTGTTGGGTTATTTGGTCAGATGATGGATCCCACTGTGATTTACTGTGACAGTCATAGTTGTATCAAACTCCCTAAACATCTAGTTTTTCATGATCAATCCAAACATATCGACCGTCGGTATCACCGTCTATGATATTGTGTGCTGAGGTGGATTATCTTGTTGGAATGAATTCCTACATAGGAATAGGATGCAGATATTTTGACAAAGGAATTGTCAAGAGGAAAACTTGAATCCCATAGAGGCAGATTGGGGTATTTAATGAGAGGGAGTGTTGAAAATGGCAACAAGAAAATCCTGATTTAATTTTCCCTTGAATTAAATTACGAGAAAATTGTAATTCCACATCACAAGAAAACAAGAATGTGTTAACTAGGTTAGTTTGACTTAGTTGGCACAGTTAATTCAAGTTGAGAACCTAACTTGAGTCATGTAGAGGGTCTCCTAAATTTTATGAGCCTAGGTTTATTTTAATTTGAGTTGTAATAATTTAATTTAGTTAAACTGAGTTACAGTCAATTAAACTAGTTCCAACTGTTGGAATAACTGGTGGAAGGTCTAGTGTTGGGGTGTGTACTCAGTTAATCAACCATAATTAAATCATGCATGCATTATATAGGAGTTACCCAATTGAGATTGGAGTTCAAGGGTAGTGTACTATTAGTTGTATAATTATCCAAGTTGTACAGGTGGTGCATGAAATCAAAGAAGGACCTATAGGGATTGCACAATTATGGATGAGGAATTTCCCTAAATAAAAGAGGATAATTCCCAAGGAAAAAATGCAAGGAAATAGGAGCTTGGCAGATAGGAAAATTGGTTAAGTATTGACTAGAGCTAGCTTGTGAAGGAGTGAGATAGACTGTACTAGTGCAGATATATTTCAGACTTGAACAAGCATTGTATTTCTTCTATATTTTATGATTAATGCAATACAAATAGGAAGGGTTTTTGCACAGTTGATTTCACCTAGATATATCTTCATGCTATGTGTGTTAATTGATTCAAGTCGCATGTTTTTTATACTACCTATCAATCGTGAATTGTTTTCTGTGGAAGAGTAGAATTCGCTTTGTCTTATGTTTTAGAACATTACATGAGAAACATTGAATCTACAAATAATTTCTACGACTTAACCTCATGTATACCCTAGTTAGCACCCTTTTTTCGTATTGGTGTCCATGTAGTCATTTTTACACCTTTTTGGAATCCCTTCATCTGAACTGCCTTGAATCAGAATCTAAGCCTCATGTCCTCTTCTTCACCTCTTTTCTGGCCATACCCTAGGAGGATTCCACACTTTATCCCTTATTATTACCACTTTTATCAGCCTATTTTTTCACGATGAGCCTTGGTTTCTCTTTTCCATTGTCATCGTTTTCTTGGCCTACCATTCACTTTCACTTGGTTTTATATCCTTTCTTAGAGGAATCACTATGATGAGTGGTCTTATTAGCTATACTTGTGTCCTATTTATGTGATGAGAAGTTCCATCATTACCAAAATCAATTTATATCCCTTATACCACTCATTCCTTTAGGAGGGGTTTCCTTTAAGCTATTTTCAGACTCCTTTAAGTAGAAAAGATTGTCGAGTGAAATTGTCTCCATCATGCTCATAAAATTAGCTAAAGGGTTGTCTACCCTGTATAAGTTTAACTGGAATAGACTAGTTATGAAAAAGGAATACCCTTGTCTACTCTGGCTAGGGAGTTCTCCCTTGTATACTTTTATCTCTTTTTTGGGTTTGGGGGACAAATTTACGAAAAAATAACTTATAAAAAGAGAAGGGAGAGAACATTTATTTCCGTTAGTCATCAAATAGAAACATCCTTTGTGTTTCCCTTGAACATGGCACATGTTTGCATCATTATCTCACTGTTGGGTTTTAACTTGCTTAGGATCTGTACCATACATCTGAGTCTCTTTACTCCTCCAAGTGGTTACTCTTTCAGTCATATGGAGCATGTATCGATGCCTCCTGTGTAGTTGCATGATATCACATGGTGTTCATTATTCATTGATCCATGGTGTTCGGATTGCTCTCGAACCAGGTTCAAGCTGAAGAGTTTGTTTCCCTGATCGCAAGGGTGTGAACGTCGCGTCAATTCGAGCACGTATAAGAAAGTTAGAGCAGTTTGAATTTTTGTTAAGGCAAGGGAAGTGTGGCCCACAACATGCCACATGGCATCCCAGTAAGCACTTGGGACACAAATGGCCAGCCCCTTATCTGTTAACACATGACACTCCTCCATTGGCCCCTTGCCCCTGTAGAAAATACAAAACAAAATGATATTTAATTTCCCACATAAAAACAAAAAAAAAATCATTAAAATAATAACTATATATTAAATATAGTTATTAAACAATTTAAATATGGTAATTTTTTATGCAACAAAAATCATATTAAATATGGTTAAATTCCATATTAAACAAAACCTCCATTTTTGTTCTTGGGAATCGTTACAATATGGAGATACTAATTCCATATATTATATAGTTTGAAAAAAACTATATTAAAACTAAAATTGGGTTTTAAAACAATATTTGGACTGAATGCAATTTGAACTCAAAACCTCCAAACAACAACAATCTTAATATGATTATGCCAACCTCACAATTTGTCATATTCATTCTCACGCTTTATTATAAAATGCCATTCAAATGGATCAAGGAAACCATGGAGAATGATGGAGAATACATGGGAAATGAGGGCACATGGAGGCCAATGGAGCCGTGATAAAAGAGAAGGCATGGGCAACAACGACGAGCATGCAGTTCGAGGAGAGGCTGATGCAGCAGATGACACGTAGTTTGAGACAGATTCATGTTTGATGCCAAGGGAATATTTTGATCTCAAGGAGGTAAAATTGTCAGAATGTATTAAACTGTATATTCATCTTAACCATAATCTTGCAGGGACTGTGATGGTGCGCTCAGATTTTCCTTTTGAGCAACGGTTTTGCAAATTCCCTATGGAGGAGAATCTTCGGGAATCTTTCAGATTCCTTGAAGGTTGAAATTCGTTGGTGTCAGAATGAGGTCAACTTTATACTCATTCTTCTCGAAATTTCTCAAGGATCTCAATGGTGAGATCAGATTCCTGTTTTAAGTTGCAAATTTATAGATTCCCTGTGGAGAAGCATCTTTAAGGAATCTAGAGGGAATCTAAAATATTCCCTAAGGCCCAGATTTCGACAGTGTCAGAATTCAGCAAATTGACAGTTAATCCTACACCTCTCGGCGACACAAGTTCGGCGGTGCAGTCATATTTTCCATCTGAGCCTCATGTTTTTCGGCCAATTTTCAAAGTGGAGTTGGAGGTGTCAGCATTCCATGTGTGAGAAGTTTTTTTCAGGTTATTTGACGCCACGAGATTGATGGTACAACCAAATCTAGCAGTTTATCATCATTTTCTTCAGATAGCTCAAGGATGTGAGGTATATATAGTGTGATCATGTACTTCTTTGTCTCTTTTCTATGAGATGCATTGTGAGGTATAGATCCCTGTTGATGTTTGATGTGGGATCTTGTTTTGTTCTTGATGTAAGATGTAATTTCTATCATGGATTCATATTATGTTTGAGATCCCCTTACTGCCATGTTGGTAGGATACTCATTGTCACATGTATGTTTGATTGAGATCCCTTTGTTTCCATGTTGTCGGGATACTCATAGTCATTATGTGTGAGTTATTTTCATACTGATAGGAATCTTTTTTGTGAATGAGAGTTCTTATAGTGGAACATCTCGTGGAGAGGTCCAACCACTCCTCAGTGAGGGAATTTTCCTCATATTACAAATAAAACACCGTCCATGTACATCATCACTCTTTACAACACTTAATGCAGTGACCTACACCATCTTCACACCGAGGCCCGGAGTCATAGTCCCTCTTAGACGAACTTCGTTATCAATATTTTAAGTTGCTAATGCTTTTTATGTTCCTCTTCTTTCCATCATGCAGATATTTTCTTTTATGTTCAATAATTATTTGATGCAATTCTAACACATTAGCCGAAGTAAAAGGTCTTGCATTAAAGGGTAGCAAAATTTACCTGGATCAAGTGGTATCAGAGCATGTCTTCTTGTTGATTGGATTGCAAGCGTGAACTGTTGAACGTTCACTAAGTTGAACCATGGAGAATTTCAAGGATATGTATGACCATGATCAGGGTGTCTGAGAAAGAAAACATGTTTTACGAGGCTTATGAAAAACAAGCAGCAGAGAATGTCAAATTAAGGACACTTCGATAGGAAGAGAAGGAGGACAAACATCGGTTGCAGCTTCAGTTCCAAGCCACGATAGAGGCATGGGAATAATTGAAGCGTAACAACGAACCTCTTCAAGTAGATCATGATGCATTGAAGGCACTCCTACAGGAAGAGAAGGAGGAGAAGCGGTGATTGTAAATTCAGCTACAAGCCGCAACAGAGACCTTGAAGGAAGTGCAGTGCAGTGAAGGCTTAGAAAATATTTCTTCACCTGTTTCGCAATTGAAAGCTAAGGTAAACAGTGTTGATTTCTCTTCAATTTCTTCACAGGATATCATTTCGGTTGAAAGTAATGCTCAAATCTACCTTAGGTTGAAATAAGGTAAAACTCAAGGCTACATCAAACCACGCTCAGCCTCGTAGCTAGCCCTACGAGGACAGGAGAGGGCTCTCTCTGGGTCTATCTCGGCAAAAGGTCTTCAAAGGGGCTGAGATGACTTATAATGAATACTGATTTTAGGCTAGTAAAGAGATAGGAAAGTTTGATTTTTATTTTTTGGGTTTTTGTTGAAAAAATGGGAAAAACAATTTTGGGCTCGGGGATGAGGCCAGATCTTTGCAGAATTCGAGTTGGGGCAAGGTAGGCAGTAGTCTTGATGCTTTTGATCAGGTGTATGGATGGATCAGAATGACAAGGAGCTGAAGAGGGCAAGGGAGAACAGGAATCCTCTCCAAACAGGCGAAAACATGTAAAACTAAACAAATTTAAAGGCAGAGCACTGAAATCAATGGATTCTACCTCATTTACTCATTCATTTAGTTTCAGAAGCATAATAAGGGAATGAAATACATCAAAAATGAAAGAACTTACAACAAACTGAGAGAAAACACCATCAAGAACTGAAAGCCACAAGAATCCCAACAGGTGCTGCAAAACCTCTGATCTTTCCTTAGCCAAAATGTAGAAAATATGTACAATAGTGTGCCAAACTTTTCCCAAGAGTCCAACCCTGATAGTGTCTTAGAAATTACATCATATAGACCATCCTAACCCCTTCCCATGCCTCTAGGGGTCGAATTCCTCCTTCTAGGAGTAGTTTCAACTAATTCTAAACAAGGAGCTAAAATCTAGGCAGCCAAACAACTTGCCTCTAAAAGGAAGGAAACTGATTCTTTCACTTGATTTTCACTTTTTTGGGAGTGAATCATCTAGAATAGGTAAAAGTGAATCAAAGTTACATGACAACCACAAAATTACATCAAGATAACTCAAAAATTACATTCACAATCAAAACTGGTCCAATTGGCCGAAATTCTGAGCTGGAAGATGAAAAATTAGCCAAAAATCTCTATGCGCCGCGCGCCTGAGCTCTATGCATCGCGCGCCTTTCAGCCTGTTTTTGGAGCACTTCCCGGCATCAAAATCAAGCTCATGATATCTTTTTGGAAAGCTCTGGATGTCTGCTATCCAACCCAAGTGGAATTTCTCAATTTGGAGCTCATTTGCCCCTCCAAAACTTCATTCTCCCACAAGTACTTCCTGCTGGTGCAAAAGGTGGCAGAAAGGTGATTTTCATGGTGTTTTTGGCCCTTTTGATCATCCAGAACTTGGCGAAATGCTTTGGCCATACTGGAGCATGCATAACTTACCACGAAAAATCCAAAAATATAAAGTTTTCCTCCAGCAAGTGTCCCAATCATAAGCGCGCGCGTCGACGCGCTACGCGTTGGGCGGAAAAACCTGTTTTGAGACCAAAATTTTCCAAATGACAAAAACTTCTCCAAATTTTCTGAAATTTGGAGAGAAGATCCCTCATCATGCCTCATGCTCAGCCAATGAAGCCTCGGCCAAGATTCGGAGTGGATCATGCGTTTCACGACGTTTCAGTGCCCTCCTAGTGCATGCAGTTCCTGTGGTGAAAACACTGTCTCGGTTGTATGATGTGTCGTTGTTAGTCATGGTGTTGCAATGTGTATGTTCAGCTTGTTGAAAGTGAGAAATGAGACCTTGGTGTCTTTGTCTCCAATCGCCAAATGCGTGCCAAAGGGGAATGAGGGATTGATAACCCCTATAAGTGAGATAGGAATGGGATATGGTGATGGGGGGTAGTTTTTAAGGACAGGAGTGAAATGAAATGGCAACATATCAGTGAGTCAAGTGGAATCAAGGACAAAGAAACAGCCCTTAAATGTTATGGAGATTAGGCTTTTGTCAATGGAGGGATGTAGTAGTAAGTAATAGGGTTTGGGAGTTTAAGATATGGGCTCAAAATGGTATGAGGGATATGGGACAAAGGAGAATTAAAAGGAAAAACAGTGATAACAGTGTAATGGGAATGAAAAAGGGTGGCAAATGACAAGAACTTTGCACCAAAACTCAACTTTCAAGCTTCACACATAAACTCCAGGAGCAGACTTCGGTATAAACGTAGAGTTTTCTTTTCACCACTTAAACTTTTAATCTTTGGTCTTCAAACACACCAAGCATGTTTTCAAATCAATAAGCAAAGGGTTTTCACTTACTTGGAGAAAGAAAATTTGTTTGATTTTGAAATTTTGAAGAAAAGTGGAAAAAATTTTGGCTGTTAGCTCTACGCGCCGCGCACAAACCCAACGCGCCGCGCGCGCCATGTGCGCCGCGCCAGCGTATTTTTACACTGAAAAATTTCGCTCTACGCGCCGCGCGCGCCATGTGCGCCGCGCCCAACCCAACGCGTCGCGCGCTGATCCAACACACAATTTGGCTTCAAAACTCATTTTTTTCACTTCCTTGATGTGTCTTGGCTTTTGCTGATGTTCAAACATGGAAAAACCAAGCAAATTTGATGTTGGAGAGAAATGGCAAAAATTTTTTGTGTTTCAGCTCAATGCGCCGTGCCATAAATAATGCATTTTGCAGGAGGTTTTTGGAGGCCTTCCCGGTGTCCAAATTAGGCGTGTGATACCTATTTGGAAAGCTTATGAAGTCTACTTTCCACCCTGACTAGAATTTGTCAATTTGGAGTTCATTTACCCTGTCAAAAAGAAAATCTCCCAACACTACTTCCTGCAGGTGCATCAATTCTCCTGAGGCAACGGTATTCTTGACATTTCTCCAAAACCATTACACCTGTGTAAAAATTGAAGGATATTTTTCTTCCTTGACATGTTGTGTACAAAAACCTCTCTCAGGTTTCCAAAATTCATCGTTTATTGCTCTGAAACATCATTTGAGTGAAACCTATCCCGATGTGTGAAACAAGGGATTTGTCGAAATGAAGCGAAATGAAGGGGATAAGGGGCTTCTAAATTCTTGGGGAAATTTTGGGAAGTAGGGAGGGATGTTAGGAAGTAGGGGAAAGTGGAATCTCAGAGATTGAGTGAGGGGAAGGGGTCCAAAAGGGCAAAACACAGGCCTAGCCTAGAAAATTGCCAAGTTATGGCAAGAAACTAGGGTTTGTGCAAAAATGAGGAATTTGGGGGATCTGAGTGATGGGAAGTGTTTAATAAGGTACATTAATGATAGGGGAAGGTGTATGAACATCAGGATACAATTTTTTCTAATGATTTGACCATCCAAGAGAAATTACCTCCAAAACCCTAGGAGAGGGAAATGGACCTTACCTAGGCACAACTGAAGCATGAACAAGGTGTAAAATGACCCAACGGAACTTGACATGATGATGACAACCCTCTGAATGATGGTACACTCAGCTGAATGGTGACATGGACCGATATTTGGACAACTTTGAAAAGAGTGAAAACAAACCCTAGACCTAATGCCTAGTGACCAAATTTTGCTTGAAGACTCATTGAAATGACAAAATTTGACCTTGACACCTTAAAATCACTTTGCAAGAGCATGTTTGATCACTGAAGGAAGGCTAAAAGGTTGACACTAATAGGTTGAAATTATGAGACATCTATTTGTGATGATTGTGAATCGATGAGACTCCTCACCAAGATGGGGTACAAAGGAGGAGGACTTGGCGTTCGTGGCCAAGGCATAACCCAACCATTGGAGGTTTTGCAGAGACCTCGCTATGTAGGTTTGGGATACATTAAAAAAGGATGTTCGAAGGACATCAAAGGAAAATAGGCATTGATGAACTCTCCAGGGAAGAGGGATGATGGGGACACTTCTCCATCGTTCCATGGTAATGCATGTTGCAGTGAAATAGTCGAGGCGATCTCCCATCACCATGATCGCACCAGAGATCACCCAAGAAGGTATAATAAGTCTCATTATTCCAAAGTGCATTTTGATTATAATAATTTTGATAACCACGGTCATAAATCATGGCATCGCAAAACGTGTCATTTTTGTGGTTTGCATAACCATGTGTTTTCTAAGTGTTGGAAAAGTATGGCATCACAAAGGATGATGAGGCATGCAAAGACTTCTCCCCAATAGGAAAAGAAATTGGTTAAGTAGGTTTGGAGGAAAAACACCTTTTTCACCCATTGCGGCCCAAGTATCCATCAAAGAGCCACGTGCTGGAGACTCCATCCAGAGAAACGCCTTAAAGACAAAGTGCCCGTGCATGAACCAGTAGAAAGAGATGTTCGACAAGAAAATGTGCCACAGGGAGATGATCCATTCACTTTGATAAGTGAGAGATGGTTTTTCTAGATGTGATAGTGTGTCATGGTCATGTTTGTAAATCATATGTTGCATTTTAACTGTAAAAGTGATGATGTGTTTTCCATTGCTTGTTAAGAAACCATGATATTTTGGCCTTGCTTTGTAAATCATGTGATGCATTTATTTCATGAAAAATTGATGATGTGTTTGTCATCACTTCGAAATGAGACAATGATGTTTTTGGCCTTACTTTGTAAATCATGTGATTCATTTCATTCATGTAAAAGTAATGATGTGTTGCCATCACTTTGAAATGCGACAATGATGTTTTTTGCCTTGTAATGATAGTTGGGGTGTGATTTCCATTCGATGTAAGCTTGACCACTAAGTAAGAGTTATAAACTCATGGCAAGTATGGAATGATTGGGTCATAGTTGGTCATATTCGAGCATGTAATTTGCAAGAGACTGTACTACAGGTTTGCAGAGGATGCAGGTGTTAGTTCATCGCTTATGGCTCTGAAGGACAAAGGTGAAGGAGAAGGATGAACTTTTTCAGGACACTTGTGGTGCAGACATTGTACACATCAGTTGCAAATTATTGTTGATGATTTTAGAGGACCAAAAGGTCCTCAGTTGGGATGAATGATCCAGGTGGTTCCAAAGACACACACAAGACAAACAGGGTTGATGAAAGCTCAAAAATCAAAGTTTTTGGATTACTCTTGAACCAGGTTCAAGCTGAAAATTTTGTTGCCCTGATCGCAACAGTGCGAACATCACGTCAATCCTAGCTCATAAAATAAAGTTAGAGAAGTTTGAATTTTTGTTAAGGCAAGGGAAGTGGGGCCCAAAGCATGCCACATGGCGTCCCAGTAAGCAAGTGGGACCCACAGGGCCAGCCCCTCAATTGTTGACACATGACGCTCCTTCAGTGGCCCCACATTAAAAAAAAAAAAAAAAAAAAAACCATTAAAAAAAATAACTATATATTAAATATAGTTATTAAACAATCAAAATCAATTTAAATATGGTAAATAGTTATGCAACAAAAATCATATTAAATATAGTTAAATTCCATATTAAATAAAACCTCCATTTTTGTTTTTGGGAGTCATTACAATATGGAGATACTAATTCCATATATTATATAGTTTGAAAAAAACTATACTAAAACTAAAATTGGGTTTTAAAATAATATTTGTACTGAATGGGATTTGAATTCAAAACCTCCCAACAATAACTATCTTAATATGATTATGCCAACCAATGTGCCAACCTCACACTTTGTCTTATTCATTCTCACACTTTATTATAAAATGTCATTCAAATGGTTCAAGGAAACCATGGAGAATGATGGAGAATACATGAGAGATGAGGGCATAGGGAGGCCAATGGAGCCGTGAGAAAAGAGAAGGAAAAGGTAGCAAGGACGGGAACGCATTTCGAGGAGAGGCTAACACAACAAATGCAATGCAGTTCAAGACAGAGTCATGTTTGATGCCAAGGGAATCTTTTGATCTCAAGGAGGTAAATTTGTCAAAATGTATTAAACTTTATATACATTTTAACCAGAATTTCGTAGGGAACATGATGGTGCACCCAGATTTTCCTTTTGAGTAGAAGTTTCTCAGATTCCCCGTGGAGGAGAATCTTCAAGAATCTTGAGGGAATATTTCAGATTCCTTGGAGGTCGAAATTCACTGGTGTCAGAATGAGGTCAACTTTTAACTCATTATTCTCGAAATTTCACAAGGATCTCAATGGTGAGATCAGATTCCTGTTTTGAGTTGCATATTTCTAGATTCTCTGTGGAGCAGCTTCTTTGAGGAATCTGAGGGGAATCTAAAAGATTCCCTAAGGCCCAGCTTTGGACAGTGTTAGAATTCAACAAATTGACAGTTGATCCTACACCTCTCGGCGACACAAGTTCAGCGGTGCAGTCAGATTTTCCATCTGAGCCTTATGTTTTTCGACCACTTTTCAAATTGGAGTTGTAGGTGTCAGCATTCCATGTGTGAGTAGTCGTTTTCAGGATATTCGACGCCACGATATTGATGGTACAACTAGATCCAATAGTTTATCATCCTTTTCTTCAGATAACTTCAGGATGTGAGGTATATGCAGTGTGATCATGTACTTCTTTGTCTCTTTGTAATGAGATGCATTGTGTTGTATAGATCCCTGTTGATGTTTGATATGGGATCTTGTTTTTTTCTTGATGTGAGATGTAATTTATATCATGGATTTGTATTATTTTTTAGATCCCTTTGCTTCCATGTTGGCGGGATACTAATTGTTACATGTATGTTTGATTGAGATCCCTTTGTTTCCATGTTGGCGGGATACTCATAGTCATTATGAGTGAGTTATTGTCATACTTATAGGAGTCCTTGTTTTGAATGAGAGTTCTTATAGTGGAACATCTCGTGGAGAAGTCCAACCACTCCTCCGTGAGGGAATTTTCCTTTTACGACAAAGAAAACACCATCCATGTACATCATCACTCTTTACAACACTTAATGCAGCGACCTACACCATCTTGACATCGAGGCCCGGAGATGTAGTTCGTCCTGGACGAACTTTGGTATCAATCTCTTATGTTTCTAATGCTTTTTATGTTCCTCTTCTTTCCAACATTCAGATATGTTCATTTATGTTCATTAATGCTTTGATGTGATTCTAACTCATCAGCCGAATTAAAAGGCCTTGCATTAAAGGGTAGCGAAATTTACCCAAATTAGTCATGCTGCCAAGTTAATCTTGTATCCTGTCGTTATTTGTTCTAGGGAAGTCTCAATCTGTGTCGGCCATCTGTAGTATTATGTTAACCTTTTTGAGTCGGTCATCCCTGTGTCAATTGTACTTCATGACTTCATCCATCCATCACATCATCCTGGTCTGTTCCATGTCAATTTATGGGGGATACATCAAGGCCCTCCTTTGACATATCTTCTCATGTCGACTTCAACTCATTATCTAGGAGCTTGATCTGGGAACCTGCTAGTACCTTGGAGCTTGCAGACCTCATAGGTAGGCTTCCTTGCGATCGACAGTGGGTTTACATCATTGCCTCATGATTGGTTGAGTTCACTAGTGTTCGACATCATCTCATTTATTCACACTTAGTGGTTTGTACTAGGTACCTTGGGATCCATTTTCCTCAATGGTGGATTCGCTCACGTTTTTTACTGGTTTACCTCATTGGATGGTAATCAATCGATTTCTACCATGTTCTACTTCATCTCATATATTCGCATGATGTATACTTGTACCATCAGGGTTATGTCAAAGACCCTGGGTTAGGAGCATCACACTCTTATATGGCATCCTTCCTAGGATGCATTGGAGTTATGTATCATTTATGTACCTTGAGGGATATTTAAGACACTTGTCTTTCTATCATGTGTTCATAGTCCTACTGATGTATACTGTGACATAGATCCACATTATATTTGTTGATGGTTATTCTCTATTTATTGAGACACATGGATCCATTGTGTATGTATTTCATGGCCATGTTCTAATATTTAATATCATGGATCTGTAGTATATTTTTTTGCAGCCATGTTCAGTATTTTCTTATGAACGAGCATGGGTATTCCCGCCTTGGGGATGTTATCAACACAGATGAGACTTCAACTCTAGTGTCTTCTGATATGAATTCTTGGATTTGTCTCCTCACTCTTATTGTGACCTCTAAGCTTTGTCGTAACGTATTTTGGCCATCAGCTTCTCTTCTTACCTCATACATTAAGGGGCATATTTTATCAACCTATTTTTCTCCCTAGCGTTAGTGCCTATGAGACATTATGTTGATTGAACTTTTACCTAGGCCTTAGACTTTATTTTTCCAGTCATGACACCTAATCGCACGAATGATGACCTTGTGAGAGCGACTATACCTTTTCAGACACTCTCAAGACCACCATATGGGAGCAACTATAGTATTTCCCCCTTTGTTTTGTGCCTACAACTAAGGACACCTTCTAGAGTTTCACGGTTCCTAGGAGATCAATTTGATTCAACACTTATGTTAGCTGGCTAAGGATTATCATGAAGAAGTTTCCATAACTTATCATCATCCCGAGCGTCCACATTCATCCTCTTAGGAGCTCTCTTCACCCTATTTATAATATACCACTAAAGAGGGTCAGGCTAGACATAAAGAGCTTGAGTCTTGGGTATACTGATTTTATGCTTCAGATTTATATTCTTGTTGATAGAGACAAAGCTTATGCAGGTTATGTTGCTAAAGTCCATATTTTTCCTTTTGTAGTGGGGAGACTCTACCAATTTTTGGAGAGGAGGCCTTGAGCGAAGGTATACTTTTACTTTTCTTTTGGATTGATAGAAATTCATTATTTCTTCTCTGTATCCACATATTTGCAGCAATATTTTTTATTATATCTATGGTGTTTTGAGCTAATGATCTTCTGAGGAATATCTCTTGTTGTCTTTGTATGTTTGTGATCATGTGCAACTATTGAGATCGAGTGTGGTCGAAGTAGATCATTCGAGTAGATCTATGAGGAGGCTAGGTGCACACTATTTTCTCATAACATCTAGATATGTTTGTATGTTTCATGTGTGAGCATTGGGTTGGGATCTATCTATATATACACTAAATATATTCCTTTAGCTATCTGGTAATCCTTTCAGACGAAGGATTGTGTAGCAATAGCTCCTTCAATAATTGAATGCAACACTAACTCTAAAATTCTCGTTATTGTTCACATAAATCAATATTTATAGTGCAATTTGACATACCTTCAACCATATCATTATTTTGTATTGCTAGAAGGTCCTTCTCTCCAATATGCCCCAGTTATTGATGCGACAACATCATTTATCCATAAATGACAAGAGTTTTTACTTATTTATTTCCACTCTTAATAATATCATAACTACTAGGCCTATAACTAATAATGGTTCCCAATAGCATGTATATATTTCTAGTTTGAACTCTCCTCAACAATACCATTGATCCTTGAACCATATTTTAGGTTTCATTTTCAAACACAATAGTTACACCTGCATCACTTATCATACTTACATATATCATATTTTTATCCAGTCCTAGAATGTGTAGAATACTAGGGATTGTTCTAACCATTCCATCCTTGAGTATCAATTTCACTTTTCCTCATCATGGGATCTTAGTTCTGGAGTCATCTCTAAGGAAAATGTCACCTATGTCATACATTTCCTATTCACAAAACCACTCCCTATATGATTCATATGAAAGGAGGAACCTGATTCAATCATCAATATGTCATGATCTACATGTGCTCTTGAAGAATCTAAGTATAATCCCCTCCTTCCTCTGAGGAGGTATTCTCTTTTTTGGAGGGATCACAATTATATTCCTTCCCTTTGTTAGTACCCTTGGATATACAATTCTTCATGAAACAAATTCCCATTAAATTTCTCCATACATATTTTTGAATTTCTCTCCATTCTTTCCAACAAAAAAATTACCATTGTAAAGACCCCATTGTAGCAAGGTTTATCACAAACCAAAGATAACTAAACCTTTAGACACAAAGGGATCCCCTTGAAGCCAATAATTTCTATGAAAAAAAATGTAAGCTTTAATCCTTATATAGTATTTTAATGCATACAAATATTCTTAACAAATATAAAAGTAAAAACAATGGAAATGACATATTACACAAATATTTACTATGGAATCCCAAATAGGAAAAACCAACTAACCATTTAGATTTACGACTCTAATTTTTTTCATTAATCCACTTCATTTTTTACAATACATTATATATGAGCCTGCAACATCCCAAAACCCTAATCCATTAGCATGGATTATATTACAACCACAATTCCTTAATTGGAATTATGAAACCATGGGCTAACTACCACATGCCACAAAACCACTAAACATGAAAATTGTGAACCAAAATCCATAAAAAATTGACACAATAAACCACCCCATTTTTTTAGTGGTTCAACCCCCAAATCCCCCCACTATGTCCAACACATATGAATCACACATCCTCTATTTTTTGAAAGAATATAACACATACCTAACATATGCTAGGCTTGTTGGCCTTCCAACACATATTCTTTCCAACCTAAAACCACATAGGAACACTAACCTTACACATAGGCACATAGATATAAACCACACATATAAATACTTAGATATGTAAGGCCAACATAAACTATTTCACTGGCCTAATAAAATATTAACAAATACATATAACCTTTTTTCCAACACTAAATATCATATGTTGTAGCCCAATTACAAGTAGGCCATTGTATATTTGTGTAATGTTATAGCCTTCCCATATCCATCCACATATGGATTCATGCATCACTAGACTTGTTGGTAATCATTTCTATATTAGGTGTATATCTCCTAATGTGCCTTGGCTATTACCCATAGCCAACATGACACTACTATGATTTATTTCACACAAATTCATTCAGTTATTGACATATCATATGCATATGTAGGACCCTCTTCCCTTAACACACAAACTGGTATATGATTCCCGTAAATGCATTCCATGTATTCAAAATTCTTACTCATACGATAACTTTATTTGAGGTAATTCTCACATAAATTTCCTTCAACATTCATGCATCATAAACACATCAATTTATACTTTTATAGTTGATATTAATTGTTTGGCTACTACCTGACTTGCTATCATAAAGACAATTTTTACTCTATGAATAACAACAAACTACCTCTAGCCTATAAATATTGTATGCATACTCAATAACATCACATTATCTAATGCATATCTATATGTACTAAGAATTATTCTTATTATGTTCATGGGTACATATGAATTCTATTAACTTGAGCTATTTATAATTGCCCTAATGGTCATATCATAATTTATGTTGTAACAATAACATTATTCTATTTAACATTTCCACATTTCTTTGTTATTCTTGGATATTCTTAGATTCCCTATAATCCTTGTATCATTTGCACCATGTTTATGTTCCTATATGCTTTGTTATATATTTTGGATAGACACCATTCATCAAAGTCCCAATTGGATATTTTCATGTTCAACCAATACATTTCACTTTTGCTATCACCTTGTAGTTGTTTCCTTCATGTAATTAACCTTGTCTAAATTTTATTTTGGTTGAACCTTTTATTCTAATTCTCTACTCGTATGCACGATTGTCTTCCTTCTTGGACATTCTCCAGTCAAGACACTCTTGGCCATCACACATACTCAACCATTATGTCATGTTGATATTTATTCCTTCAACATCATTTACTTGGCCCATTAAGCCTCAAACATACATTACTTGGTGCAATTTTTTGTACATGGTAATGCTACATGTAATTCCTCCTTTATAACTTCATATATACTGCTTACTATGATTGATTTTTTACATACCCTTGCACCCTCAACTAGGACTTCCAATATTCTAAGGGGATACTCAATTGATTTTATTTTCATTTTTATATATATATATATTTAGGTCCATATCTTTTTAAAGTTATCATAAACATAGGAACATTTTATTCCTAATGTTTACTCTTAGGATTTCCTTTAGAAAATCACTACACTTCTTGTGTCCCCTTGATCTATCATTCCTTTCCTTATTGGATATGTACTTAGAATCCTTGGAAGGTATCCAACATCCTTGACATATGTTATGAATCACATGCACTATTATCATAAGTATTTGAGTGATGGAATAAGGTACAACTAGTTTTGGTACCCATATGGTAGTAAATTTTTCCACCGTCTCCAATTTTCCTTAGATTTCAACCAATTGTGGAATATTTGATCATTTTATGGAATAATTCTGGTTGGATCTTGATTAGATCATTTTAAAATTCCATTATGCACATAATGCTTTGATTATGTTTATGGAAATATCCCCTCAAGTGAATGGAATTTCATCATTCCATCCACTAAATTTATTGCAGTTACCCATGCTTCCACCATGCACTATGATGACACAAGTGTATCTCTTTCTTGGAATTTGTTTAACACAACTTTTTCATATTTGACTTGCAACTCTTCTAATTTCTCACATATTTTTCCACAGAGATGATGCCTTTCTCCATGAATAATATATTCCTTCCTAATTATTGGGATCCTGTTTGCAACCATAATTATGGATTTTACCTCTTATGGATTCCAGATCACTAGATTACCTTAACATGCCATGAGTATAATGTTGTATAGTGGCTTGTTGTCTTGTTCCATCCATCTTATCTCTAGATTGGATACTTTATTGCATGTATTAACCATTTTTATATTTATTTTTTTTGTCGGTAAAAAAATCTCATTATATTATCATGCAAAAAGTTACATCAAGATACAACAAAGCTTCAGCAAAAATAAGCTTCACAGGCTTGGGAAAAAACATGAGCATAAATCTAGATATAAGGAAGCCTGGAGAAGAGCCAAGAAAACTAGTGTCTTTGGTTATTGCCGACACAAAAGTGACAAAAAGACAAGTTTCAGAAAAATACATCATGGAGGAGGATTAGGAAGGAATGGAGGAGGTGCAACAAATAGAGCTGCTCCACTTGGATTTCCAGAGCTCGGAGGTGGTCATTGGTATGTTGATTCTAACATCAAAGACTCTCTAGAGCATCCAGAGTCTTGTTCTACATGTGTTGGAGGTTTTTTATGTAGGCTACAAGTTCATTTCTTTCATCATATCATCATTCCCGCATAGTATCTAAATTGAGTTGTATGTTATGCAATTGGGTTGCTATCGACTTCAAGGTGACCAGGGCATCCACTTGGCCTGGTGAGTGAGCTGGGGACATATCCATGGCCTCCATTGAGTTTTAGCTCTCCCTTGACAGACAGTCAGAGTTGGGCTCCCTGGATGACTTCCTCTCCTTCATGTGGTGACCAAATCCTCCCCTTCTTGCTCAACCTCTCTGATGACGCATGCAACCATAACCACCACCCCATGCTGCTATGTAAACGAGAGGATTCACACTAATAGGGAAAGAGCCCAACACAAAATTGAAACTATATTGCTGAACACAATTGCGGCTTACCATACCTAGGCCTTCGGACGACTCAAGGAAATTCGAGGCAGGCCTATATGTCGAGACCGCCCTTGTAAACCCACAATATACTTTACTGCAAGAAGACACACATTAGGTCGCCAAGTCCTCTGAGCTCCTCCCAAACCAAAACCAGCAACTCTCGATGTGCTCTCCCGTGATCTTCAAGACCCACAAAATATCTACTAACCAGATATGAAACCAAACATTCACATACATATATTCTCTACCCACCACACAGATTCCAAGCCCTGAACCTGACGATGCAACGCTCCAAACAGGGAATTCAAATCCAAGATCCCACGACTAGGTATGAAACCATAACCAAGTCCACACACGCTCATAGTTACATACCTCACCCTGCACAAATTCCCCAAGCCACGACTTGAGCCAGGATGCCAATATAGAGGGTGCTCTCACCCAACACTCTCTCACCATCACCTAAAAACTACAGATAACCAATATTATGCCCATCAACCTTGTTATAATGTTTGTGCGAAGACAAGCATGTGGCGTGTGGAGACCCTCCTGGCTCCATGGTTTGATGCACCTCCAACTGTCCAACTGTCATGCCGATGTGACACCCCCATCGGGAAACCATTTTCATTCTTATTGGTCCTCATTACCTTAATATTTATGTGGGTATCTAATATAATCTAGCTAAATCTTCTCTACATCAAGAATATTTAGACTTATAAATAAAATATCATATGGATCCTTAGACCTATACACCATCATTATTCATACTGCAATCAATGTAGAATGGTAAATTCATTCTCTATCTCTTTTTATTTAATCGAAGTTGCACTTATCTAGAACAAAGGAGGTCTTTTGTGCATTTTGCTCCTCTTTTTCCGTATACTAAATTCTTAGATCACTTTACCATTTCCCATTATATATGGAATTTAGGTCCACAAATAAGCTTGACCATTCCATTCACAACATTTGAATTTAGGTAAGAATACTCTTTCATAATACTTTTACTGGAGTTTCCTTTCTAATAATTAAGTATTACTCCTCGATAAGTACCCAACCCTTTTCATTGCCACTATTTTACACCTAAAAAATGAGATATGCTCCCTTTATCACTATATTCGTGCCCTTAAAGAATATTTGTAACTTTCCTTATATTATCGGTCTTCAACATAGACCTATTTCATTGTACCTGTAGCTTAATTCTATAATGGCATTCATAACTCTATTGCCACCTCCGACAACCATCTCCTGCCACATCCATCTCCTCGCAGCTTCTACTTCCCTCTCCTTATAGCTGCTACCTCCCTCTCTACTCCCAGAAACTGATACCTCCCTTATCCCTTCCTCCCTTCTCCATGGACTCCCCTCCCTGGTCCCTTCCAACTTCCCTCTGCCCTTCTCCCTTCCGCCCTTCTCTGTGGACTCCCCTCCCCACAACCCACTCCCATCGACCCTCCCTCTGCCCTTCTCCCTTATGCCCTCAACTCACCCTACTCCACCTCCCCAGTTCAACCTCCCCCAGGTCCCACCTCCCCTCTACAATTTTTTTTTTTTTTACAAATATTTTTTTTCATTTCCAGAACTGATTTTTTACAACATAGTACATTTTTTTTACCAGAATTAAAATTTTATAGCAGAGTGAAATTTTCACTCCATAATTGAGTTTTTTGTAGAAAAGTACATTTTTTACACCAAAATTGAGTTTTTGCAGCATAATACATTTTATACTAGAATTGAGTCTTTTTCCAGCATACTACTTTTTTTTCAAAATTTCACAATGCATTCTCTCATATCTATTATGGGATTTGTTCTCTCTAGCAAGGAGAATTATCTGGAGTGGTATCGGAAAATCAAGCACACTCTCATTTTTAATGAGTTATGGAGAGGAATTTGTGAAGAAGGAGACAATCCACCGACAAAGCCCACCTCAAACAATGAGATCGCCATTTGGGAAAACAATAATTGCAAGGCCTGTGCCTTGATTGTAGCTTCTTTAGATGAAGAGGTGATTCGTCATATTACACCATTTTAAAATGCCTATGAAGCCTGGAGGAAACTAAAAGAACTCTATGACTCACATTTAGAACTTGAAATTTTTTAATTAATGATTAAGTTGTTCAACCTTGAATTGAAAAATGATGACCCTCTTGCTTTAGCATCAAAAGTAAGATATATCATGCATGACATTAAAAATACTAGTGTAGAAGTTGACATACCTATCATAGCTTATGTTAAGGTATTGTATCCCGCTTACTCACATTACCTTGAGTCATTGCAAGCAAGTGGGAACCTCATGAAGATCACCTTTGATTCCCTTGAGAAAAAGTTTTCAGAAAGAGAGAAGGCTTTTGGAAAGAATACAACCCGTATGTTTTCTGAAGAAGTTGTATGTTTTGCACATAGATAGAATAATAATGCTCAATATTATTCCAAAGGAAAAGGTGGTCGAGGAGGAATAGGAAAAATAAATTTCAGAGGAAGCGGGGGAAGACAAGCTCAAAGTGAAAATTTTGATCTTCATTGCATACGCTGCAATAAATATTGGCATGATGCATCTACATGTAAGTTGCCTTGGGAAAGAAATGAGTATAAAATAAATCAAGAAAAAGGTAAAACTCATGACAGATACAAAGGTAAAGCACCTGAATCCACTCATTATTTTGTAGCACATTGTAATATTGGAGTAACTGAAGACTTGTTTGATGCTTTACTTACTTCTTGGAGAAATGATTGGTTGCTAGATTCAAGAGAAACATGTCACATGAATTTTAGAAAATATTTTTTTGAATAATTTACTAACAATTTTTATGGAGCAATATACTTTGCAGACAAATCTAAACTCAAGCCATCAGGGCTTGGCACAATCAGACTTAAGTTACTTGGTCTTCCAGACCATCTTCTACATGAGGTTCTATAACTCCATGAGTTGAGGAGAAACTCGTTGTCCTTGGTCCACATCCGCCAACAAGGACACTCCATTCACATGTTTTATGTCAAGGTTGAGGTCAGAAAAGAATCATATCACTCACTTGTCATGAAAGGAATAGAAGAAGGAAGAATCCTAAAGCTGCAAGGTACCTCTGCTCATGCACAATACTTTGCATTCAGTTCTCATCATGATGAAGGTACATTCCCATCAATTATTTTATGGCATGCTATATTTGGACACTTAAACTATGATAGCCTTCGATTTTTGAAGAAAAATGGTGTTACGGGATTGCCTACAATTCCTAGGAAACTTAAGCAATGTGATGCTTTTATTCTAGTAAAGCATAGAAAACAATCCTTTCATGATTCACATTCCAAAACACATAGAAAATTTGGGCTTATTCATTTAGATTTATGTGAGCCCATGCATGTTTCTTTTGCAAATATAAATAAATATATGATGACATTTATTTATGATTACACCAAAATGTGTTGGGTTTACTTATTGAAGAACAAATCTTATTCTTTTCAAATGTTCAAGAATTTTCATGCATGGATTGAAAATGATGCACAAACTCATATTGGCTCTTTGTGCACTAATAATGGAAAAGAATACACTTCAAAAGAATTTGAAAACTATCTTCGCCAACATGGGATCAAACATCAAACAATTGTGCCCTATCATCCCCAACATAACAGTGTAGTTGAAAGAATGACCAGGACAATTTTAAATATGGTTCGCTCCATGATGTTTTTTAAGAATGTGAAATTAATGCTTTGGGCTGATCTAGTTCTATTGGTTGTGTACATAAAGATTAGGTGTCCTTCTAATACAATCAGAAACAAAACTCCTTATGAAATGTGGCATGGCCACATTCCTTTGATTAAGCATTTCAGGATCTTTGGTTCCACCTATTATGCTTTGATACCTAAGGTACAAAGAAATAAACTTGGTGCTAGAAGTCGAAAATGTATCTTCTTGGGGTATTCCAATACCTCCAAATAATATCGTCTCTATGATGAAGTCAATAAGAAGTTTGTAGTATCTAGAGAGTCATATCCCTTGAATCTTCCAAGACTGACGTGTTGTTTAGCGGCAACTTGATCGTTTGGATAGATTCACACATGCAAATTCGTTTCAAGAATTTGATAATCAGATTCAACATCTTGAAGGGGGGATTCCTATACTGAATCAATATGTGGAATCATCTTCTGAAGCACTCGCTCCCCCACATGAAGAACCAACCACGGATGACACCTTGAATGATCTGATTGACAGAATTGGGAGACTGAATCTTGATTAAATCTCAACTCAGTCAAATGAACAGCCTGGATATCTCAAAAAGGTCCCCCAAAATGGCTGACAAAGACACTGGAAAATTTTCGTCCCAATGAGGTTGGAAAGACAGGAACAAGAAGTTCCACCAGGAAAAATAGAGGTGACGTAGATAATTCTGATTCACCTATTGATATGGATATTTCTTATAATTTTGAATTGAATTTGTCTACGGATCTTGAACCAAATTCCTTCAAAGAAGACACTTCTCATGATGAATGGAATGAAGTGATGCAAAAGGAATATGATTCCTTGATAAATAATGGCACTTGGAAGATGGTTGATCCTCCATTGGAAACCAAACCAATAGGATACAAGTGGGTCTACAAGAACAAGTACAAAGCGGATGGCTCACTTGACAAGCACAAAGGCATGCTTGTGGAAAAAGGCTTTGCACAAAAAGAAGGGGTCGATTCTGAGGAAAATTTTTCCCCACAGCAAAATGGGACACCATCCAGACACTCTTTTCCTTAGCAGCTCAGAAGGGTTGGAAAGCCCATCAGATGGATGTAAAAATGACATTTTTGAAATGAGATCTAAAGGAGAAGGTTTTTATGTCCTAGCCAGAAGGTTTTGTTGTGAAGGGCCAAGAACACAAAGTATGCAAGCTTATAAAATCCTTGTATGGCCTCAAGCAAGCACTGCGAGCTTGGTATGAGAAATTAATTGAGCATCTTTAGAAACTTAACTTCAAACATTTTGATATTGATGATGCAACTTTGTTTTTAATAAATTTGGGAAAATAGTTGTATATCCTGTCATGTATGTAGATGATATTTTGATGACAGGGAACAATGAGGGTTATATTGCATCCATAAAGAAGGAATTTAAGAAAGGTTTTGAAATTGATTTGGGCTATGTTCACTACTATATTGGTATTGAAGTAACTCAACATCATAAATTTATATTCCTTTCTCAAAATAAGTACATTGGAGATCTTTTAACAAGTTTGGCATGGATGAATGCAATCCTTTAACCACTCCAATGGAACAAAATTTGAAGCTCACATCCATTGAAGGGAAGGAATTTGAGGATGCAATGAATTATAGACATCTCATAGGAATTCTCATCTACCTGACTACTACCAAACCAGACATATCATTTGTTGTTGGAATCCTCTCTGGGTTTATGCAAAAAAATTGTGAAGGACATTGGTATCTACTTCAGGTTATACTATGAGTCTTGGATCAGGAGCTGTCTCCTGGAGATCATGCAAATAGTCAGTTCCAACAAATTCCACAATTGAGGCAGAATATGTGGCAGCAGCTGAAGCGAAAAAGGAAATTGTGCATCTTGGGAAAATCATATAGGATTTGGAGATGAAACAAATGCATTCAAATCCACTCATGATCGACAACACTTCTACAATAAAGTTGGCCAAGAACCCAAAGTTCCATGATTGAAAGAAGCACATCAATACAAAATACCACATGACTTTACATCATGTTGAGGCCAAAACTATCCATCTATGTCATTGTTCCACAAATTAGAAGACTGCAGAAATATTCACCAAAGCATTTGGAAGAGAGAAGTTTGAAATAATCAGAATGATGCTTGGACTCAACAACATCCCTTCAAATTAAGGGGGGGAATGTTGACACCTAATCCTAAGGGATTGGGATAAATTGTGAAAATTTCTCCCAATCTTCACCAAAGCACTTGGAAGAAAGAAGTTTGAAAAAATCAGAACGATGCTTGGACTCACCAACATCCCTTTAGATTAAGGGGGGGAATGTTGACACCTAATCCTAAGGGATTGGGAGAAATTGGGATTTGTGAATTATGAAATAAGGAAGTTTAAGAGACATTGAGAAATGAATCCCAACAGTCTCACCTCCATATATATATTCATGAGCACCCTCTATCAAATTCACCGTTCAATTTGTGGAGTTACCTCCCGATCTAACATAAAGCGAGGATCAAAAAATACATTTTAAGTAAACTCAAAAATCATATGAAATAATTTATTTCTACCCTAATTTGATCCATTTGATATACCTACACATTTTTTCTACAATGTGCATACGAAAATTGTATTAGACAATACCAAAAACTAAATAGAACTCTACATTTTTATTAACACCATGGGAATTATCTACTCTTGTAGTCCATCAAAGGCCTTATTTTGATTTATTGAGATATTGTATTATTTAATTCAAATTTTGGTGGGAAATCAAAACTTTATGCTCATTTGATTTCCTTCGAATATTCATTTGATTAAATCTAAGTTATGGGCTTAAAGTTGTGGTTCTTTGAAGCTTTGTTGGTTTATCCCATTTTCACTTAATCCGATCAAACACTTTCTGGGTATCCCTATGAGTTAGGATGCCCAGATTCCAATTCTAACTCCATGGAGGGATTCTAACAATCATTTTATTTCCATAGACTACCTATGTGTCCCAATTTGAGTTATGAATAGGGATCCATGCATCCTAATAGTAGTATGGTGTCATATTTTTTCTTTCCAATGTTTTAGGCATAATTTCCTCATATTGACTCCATTTGGCACTTGTAGTAGCTCATTGGAAAGCTCTTTATAAGGTCTTTCGTTTAATTTTTAAATAATTTGTGTAAAATTGGTACACAATCATTACTATAATTAAGCATATGAAAAATTTGTTTAGGGCCTCAAAGATGCCCCATAAGTTGATGACCCAAAAGTTATAGGAGAATCCATAGAAAAACCCTTTGATTTAGCAATTTCTATGGAATTTTATGTACTAAAAAATATTTTTAACCTTTAGGCATGTTCTTTGTTTAACCAATTCACCAAAGCCTTTACTTCTAGATGAGTTTTAGTTGACTAGTCAAATGGTCTCGACTTTCAAATAAACCAATCAATCAACTAATGTAGTGTGTTGGTTGGCTACATAAAACTATTGACTAAACAATAAATTTGGTTGCTCGTTGGATATAATTGACCAATATATAATTTTTTTCAATTTCAAATATTATTTGATCATCAATTTGAGTTGATTGATGTATTATTCTAGTTAACTATCAGTCAGTTCAACCAAAGTGATATACCAATCGACTAACAACTAGGTTGACCAAACTAATATGTCAGTAAATTATCGGTTTGATCAACCAAAGTGATATACTAGCTGAATATCATCTAGGTCACCAAAGTGATACTCCAGTAAATTTTTAGTTAGGTCAACCAAAGTGATATACCAATATCCCATTGGTTAGATTGGCTAAAGTGATGTGCTTGTCAACTATGCATTCAAGTTTAGTTGACTGCAAAGGCACATTGAATAAAAATTTGAATTGGTCATTCACTATGTCATATAAATAAATTAAAAGGTTTGAAAAGGCTACGTAGTCAAGTCAGTCGAACATATAGCCAAATTTACTGTAATAATATGCATGTCAACTACATATCTGAGCTAGTTGACTATTTAGTTATATTGATTGATTAAACATTCTAGTCCATGATTGAGATGATTTGACCTAGGTAGTCAAATACATCAATTGTCAGTAAAATTTACCACTATATTTTGGGTTAAATTCACACATTAATTAGGTCCATATTTGACCAATTTAATTTGTGAACTATACATTCCCTATCATTTGGAAACACTTTCTATCTTTAGCAAGGGATGCCACCAAGGATGACATGTGGTAGTGACTAGGTGCTAATTTCATAGTGATATGGATATTTCCTATCCACTAATGTGAATTACCTTATCCATAGGATCCCAATTACTAATTCACACTTTCTTTCTTATTTTGGGAGACTTCCTTATCCACTCACCTTATCACGTTATCCTTTGATCTTTAATCTTATTTTGGAGTTTCCTTGCTCTTTTTATGTTAGTATTTGCATGAGATAGTTATTAATTCAGTTATAAACTTACTTTTGATTCCAATATCTTTATTTAACACTATTTTATACTCTCACTCTATTTTTGGGTCTCCTTCTCCAATATTATGCTACTAGCTAATTTGGGACAATGATTTTCTATTTTCTAGTGTGCATGCACTATGGAACCCCAACTTAGTGCACATTGGCTCCCTCTCAAGGAGTGTTATAAATATCTATTTATGTCAAGAAATAATTCACACAAGAGTTATGAATTAATTCAAATTGGTCTCTTGATCTTCTTAGCCTTTTTTAGTGCAACTTCATTCTCTCTTCTTTCTTGTCTTCTGATTACTAGTGTAGTAATTTTCACACAACTAGATGTTGTGCTTGTGCTTAAAACCCAATATGGTATTATAGGATCATAGATAGTAAAATTTATTTTAATTCATATAGGATTAAACATCCCCAAGGTGAAGGATACACTCGCTATTAGTGTGATTCTTATTGCATTCAACTAATTTGAGTGGAATCCCAAGATCCTACTTCTAGTAAAAAGCAAGGGGCTTTACGAGATCACCATAGTGACTGAAGTCGAGCCTAGTTTAGTTGTAGAGAAGTAAAATTACTTCAATAGGATGGATGAATCCCGTGGTATCTTATCATTTTTTATTTCCTTAGGCTTATAATTTCACAATTATGCTTGTAATAGTACTAACAAGGTATGGACCAAACTGAATTTTTTGTTTAGCTAGATGAGTTGAGAGGACATCATATAGATAATAAGCTCATAAATTTGAGCCCAAGAAACTTTGAGATCCTACAAGATTGGCATTGACAGAAAAGGAAGGGAAACTTATTCTCTTAGTTCTTTAAGCTAGGATCTAAGTATTAAGTATTTGATTGTTCTCTCTACACTATTAAAATCTTCATGTGTAAACATTGGAAGATTCCTTATTTGAATGTATTTATAAAATAGTTGATTCAATATCAAAATGAGCTAATTCATATGGGGGCTCTAAATTCATCTAATTCCCATGCACTTAAAATGAAGGATGATAGAAAGAAGAACAAGTAAAAATCAAGGGGTATTCATCACATAGATGGAGAAATAATTGATTCCATTAAGGAGTATTTGAAACCTAAGGCAGGAAAGGATGCAATAACAAAGTGAAAATGCTATAATAGAGGATTTCGTTTGGAAATTTATTGTATGGTGAAGACCATTAATCTTATGGAAAAATTACTCCAGTAACACAGCAGGCAATATCAAGAAGAAGACTAAAGATAAGCCCCTATGGGATTGAAATAAAGGTAATGTTTGATTAATGTTTATTTTTTATTAGATGTATAAATTATAGACTCAGGTGCTCTAATCATATGATTGCATCAAAGCATTATTTTCTTCCTTGGTACCTTACACTAGACCTTTTATGGTTATGGGAGACAACACGCGTATAAGAGTATCTAGAGAATGGAGAGCATACCTTTATTATGGAATATTTCAAATATGTTAGATTTTATAAATATCTCCATGAATCTCCTCTCTATATACCAAACTACACGCTCAAGTATAGGCAAACAAGTTGAGTTCACTCTAGATTCAATGATAATCTCAAATATGTCAAATGGTTCTAGATTTTCAATTGGGGAGGAAAATCATCCTTTGAGGATGCAGATTTTTTCCCATTTCATGCCTAAATTAGATTAATTTTTACTTTAACCATGCACATGAAGAAAGTAGAGAAAAATCATATGGAAAGTATGATAATGTCTCCTTGCATGCAGTACAAGAGGAACCTGTTTCATCATTTTTTCCACTTTGTGAGGCAGATGTTCAAATTTATTTTACACACCATTTAGAAATGAATTGGATTTGGTTTTTACTTGACACTACCTCTAGGAAAAAATGTGGAATAGGGTGTCATGATATATGCCACATGGAAATTTCACCATATCGCTATCATGGTGCTAAGGGTGAAGATCTTCAAATGACCACATTTCAATGATCTTGATTCATATTTTAATAAATTTAATGCCATTGAAAATATATTAATGAGAAAAGGTGATGGAAATATCATAAAATGGCTTTGAGTTGAATAATAAAAAATGAATTTAGTACTTTGTATCCTTAATCAATAATTAAAGGATTGGGTGGTGTTACAAAGTGGTATCATAGTTGTGTTTCAAACACTAGACTTGGATCGGCCAAGAAATAGATTGTAGTGATAAAATTTTCAAAGTAATGGTTCAACATGATGGTTGGATAGAAGTGGAACCCAGGGAAGCTTCACATATCATTGACAAGTTCAAACACTAGACTTGGATGGGCTAAAGATAATCCAAGAAGAAAATTATCAGAGTTGTGAATCCACATCAGGCCTGAAGTGACAGAGATAGATCATAGAGAAATAATTGTTAGACAAATGGATTTTGTTTTTAGCTAACATGGATTAGAGGTAATACATAGAGAAAAGTTTCTAAGACAATAATTACAACAATGAAGCTATACGACATGGGCAAAATTGCTAGATTAATAAAATGGATGTATAAACCCAAGCTTGTTGGAAATATAATGTCATGGGATTTACGACGTGTGATAAATATTTGTCAATAGATTGATACAAAACTATTGAAGTTGCAGTGAATGAAGAGTTTCACTGAAAATATGATTTCCAAAGTTGTGAAGGATACAAATAGATGTTGAATAGATTTCCCCTGAACAACTTAATCGAATAATAATTGTAGAAGCACATGGGAACGTGATGTAGCCATAATTATGAGAGGAAATCTCTCAACTTATCTCTTTTTATTTTGAATTTTTTCCTCACTTTTTGAAAATGTTATTATATGCTAATAAATAATAGCATAGCCGTGATATAATTGCAATATATTGAATAGCCAAGAATGAATATGCACTTATAGGTATTAGAAAAATGATATGCTAGATACATAAAATAACGAAAAGCATACATATAACATGAATGAAGACATAGAAAATTATTCTATTACAATATGATTATGGCTAACCATGGTTAATGATGAGCATGTAACTAGGAATAGGATGATGGTATGGATGGAGAAGCTAATTGGGATGCTACATGTAGTTTTCTAGAGATATGTGTATGGATAATAAAGCAACGATCAAGAGGTTGGTAAAGAGAAATATAAGAAACCTACCTAATATACCAACTATTCAGATAAAATCTAATAGAATACTGACAACCATGTAGATATTTTTTCGTATGCTCAAAATATTGGTAGGGAATTAGGTAATAATTCCCTTAGTGAAAACATAACATTAGCAATGCCATGAATGTCAATTAAATCAAGATTTTGTACTTGCTATGTTTTGGGTGATGTTAAACATCACCTAATAATTCCATGTTACTTGGAATGAATTATTTCTGGTCTTTGGGAACTGTATGGAAGAGGAAATCGTGTTATGCTTATGACTATGAGACATGACATTCGAATGAAAAAAAATCTCTCATTAAGCATAATGATATTCAATTTAATAGATGTAAATGAATGATGAGGAAAAAGATACAAGTAGCACAAAACATGTTAGTGTGCATGATCGGGGAATTATTTGAATTCATGGTTGAGTGCATCGTGTGAATTCATATTTATGAATATTCATGTAAAATGTGTAGGTAAGTAGATAAAAGGATATAATTGGTACTAATTCATGAAACTAAGATTATCTCAGGGGATTTTAAATATTTAAACTAGGGAGAGTTGTGTGTTTTTGTACTCACATATGAATGGAATAGGAGAAAATTTTGACTGGGGATGTCGAGTTAATCATGATGAAAACAACTGAGCATTCTGATATTGTTAGATTAGATTTGATCTATTGGTTACAAAAATGGTTGTATATGAAAAATGTATTGGATACTAATATGGCCCCGTGAAGTGCGTAGAATAATGGGCTAAACCTAAAAGGAAATAGAAAGCCCAATTGATAGTATCTGCTCAAGAAAATGGAGTATAGTTACTTTGAATCCTAGGAATCGAAAAATAATTAGAGGGGGGAAACCCTTGAATCTTTTCCCTAATAATGTTTTACTATGGATGAAAGAGTTAAAATGTAAAAATGATATAAGTACAAGAATGTTAATGAAATACTGAAACTAAATTAATTTAATATGAGTATATCATTAAGAAATGCATTAATAAAATGTTTAATAAAGTGCATGCAAATGTGATAAGACATGTCAAATATTGAATGGGAATTTAAAAGAACTGAGAAATGTGTTTTTTGATTGGATTGATAAGTTGATGTGATTGTGAATTTTCCGTCATTAGGAATGGTTGAAGATGATGGTGATACCATTTCCCTACAACCTTATGCAAAATATGAGGGAAAATGGATGCTCTTCAGAAAGCTAATGAAGGTAGCATGTAAGCTTCCAAGGAGTATTATCTAGTTTAGGTAACATAAGGAATAATAAATTTATTTTTTAGGTATGGATTGATCATACCATAACAACAAGGAATTTGAAGGAATAGGTAAGAATTCCTTCAATTTTAAGTTATATCTTTAGGGATATGAATTAGGATTAAATGCACATGAGTTACTAATACCTAGGTAGGGTATGGTTAAGGTAAAAAACTACCAGTATAGAAATATTTAGTAAAAATATTGGTGATATTTTCATGCATGCAGTTGCCATGATGGACAAAAAATAAATGAATGAGTAATAAATCCATTTAAAGGATCGTGGATTTAAATGTTAGATTTATGATTTATAATGCAATGATATTTTCCTTTCAATATATGTGATATACAATTGAAATTATTAAGTTATTAAAGTGAAAATTTAGAGAATCTTTCATATTAATCGCATCATTGTAGTTTGGTCTACGTTTCAAACCAACGAATGTGGTTCATCCTCAGGACAAAGGTCCAAAGGATGAACCACATTAATTGTTTCAAAACCTCGACCAAACTACAATGATGTGATTAATCCAAAAAACTCTCTAAATTTATAATATGGATCACAAAAGTCTTAGATCTAAAATTATTAAAGTGTGTTAAAAAAAAAATTGAGATCATTTCCATAGCCATTGTAAATTTAAAAATGAAAGGATATGTGCATATATGTTGAACTTGTTTGGTTGATTGAAAGTGTTGAATGTAGGTGGAATGACCCGAGATATGGAAATGAGTGTCATCCCATAATGAAGGATGGAAACCACCGCATACATGAGCCAAACATCATGATAAATATCTCATGCTTATGAAATCTTGTTTAATATATTTTTTTTTTTTTAAATGAACACATTACGATGATATCTCATAAAAATTATATGCATGTGATATAGATAAGATGAATGGTATATCCGGGAAGGATATGCTTGACACAATGTTGGAGATAGTTGGACACAATGTTGTCATTGATTGGAAATTGTGGTTGGTCTTGAAGATTGATGTTGTCCATTCATTCATCTTAAGGGAAGCATCAAGCTAGTTTTTTAGGCCATTGGTAGAGAACCTTCATAGTAGCATAATAGTTGAATAATCCTTAAAAATAATAGGATTATGATTAGTGAGGCTTGGTTGTTGCAGATAATTTATGGGTCTAAGATCAAATCAAATTCCCTCACAATGCTCCTATATGGGTAGTATTTTGGAATACCTTTTCGATGATATATCACACTCATAAAATATCCTAAGGGTTGAAGAAATATTTTAGGTTGAAGTTAGGCAGTCAACCTTGCTTGAAGAAGTTTGAAGGTTTGAGTTTTTTGTGACGAAAATAAGAAGTGCACGACAGAAAGGTCAAACATTGCACTAGTTTGAGGTATTTAATAGTTCAGGCCAGATGATTTCTTTAGGGGTGTAGGTGCTAGAGAAGTGCCAAATATTATTTGTTTATGGGTGCAGGTGCATAAGGGTCCAAAACTCGAACTCTTGCATGGAATTATGTGTGGTGGCATAGTTCCAGTGTAGAGAGGGCATTCGGTCCTAAATTTTTGTTTCAAGGGAAACAAAAGAAAAACACCTAAAATTGAATTTAATCTCCATATAGGTTGAAGAAATGGAAGAAGGATGTGTCCAATGAGGTGGCACTGACTAGGCATGGATGTTGACATGGAACCTTATCCAACGGATGCATGACAGTTAGTTTTGGAGTTTTCAGATGGCCAAGTTTTGAAATTCATGTGACATGTGGCATCACTCATAGGACACCATGTGGTATGATGACATCATCATGATTAAATATGTGTCATGAATTGATGATGTGACACTGCATTGGAATTTTTTCTGGCAGGTGGTGTTTGCGAATGATTTCCTATGTTATAAAATTCTTGGAATTCTATTAAGACTAGATAGTGTGCCTAAAATAATATTTTGTTTGACACATCAGTCTTCAGGATGAATTTCTTAGGCGCAACACTAAATAAGGCCCAAACCTGAATATGATAATAAACACATTTCAGGATAAGGCTTTAGTCACAATCGTGGTGTTATGAAAAAAGAGCTAACTATTAGGAGCTTGGACCTTTTAGAATTTAGCACAGAAATCAATTATTAAAGAAAATATTATGTTGCATAGTTGGATAGTGAAGAATGATGCAAACTAGGAGATTTTATTTGTTGATATGAAGTGATGGATAACCACCCATCGATAAAATAGCATAGGATTGAGTTTTCTAGTTGGCTTAATTGCAACTAAAGATAGAGAAGATTTAAACGAAAAAGTGTGGTTGGTGGAATTAAATATGTAGACGCTTGAAATTCCAAGGTGAAGGAACAAAGTGTTAGAGGAGATCTATAGAAAATTGCGGTTGGAATGAAATGATGAAACTCCCCAGGCCTAAGAAGAATTAATTGAAGTACTTGTTCTCAAGCAATGTGTGATTTGAATGAAGAGGAAGAGTAACAAAGAAGAAAAATATTTTGTGAGGTAACTAGAGTGAGTGCACAATGTGTAGAGAATGAAAATTGAAAGCAACAAAATTTGATAACGAGTTAGTTGCAGAAGAAAAATGTCATAGATTACGTCTATGCATGTGCCTGCTAAAGAAAGAAGAGCACGATGAGGCTTCTGCGAGTTGTAGAATATGAAGTGGTTGTGCGTGAGTAGTGATAATAAATTGTAATTAAATCAAATAACAATGCAAGAAGTCTCAATTTGAAAATCCTATGAAAGAGTAGATGTAACGTTCACTAGCAGGTTGATGCTTGTACAAAGATAAGGTTGGTGCCTCTAAGAAAGTTGATGTTTAATTATCTGAGGGGGTTAGAGCCTCCTATGAGTGGGTGCTCACAAAAAATTGATTTAAACAGAGTGAGCGCTTTGAATTTACATCATAATAAAAACAAGCTCTGGTGGTTTTTCTCCCGGAAGGGTTTCCATGTTAAAAAATATTGTGTACAATTGTGAGTGCATTTGTTGTGTTATATTTGTTTAAAGAAGCAAAGACTTAGAATTCTTTATTCACTCCCCCCTCTCAGTAATTCTTGATTCCCAACAATTGGTATGAGAGTGGGTTCATTCACGAATAGTTTAATCGTCAAAAGGTAGATCCGTAGGGAATCACGGAAAATAAGAAAAATCAAGATATCTACATGAGAAAAGTACCCATCTTTGATGGAGTTAATTATGTATTATGGATAGTCAAAATGGAAGCATGCATCATGTCTCTTAGAGTGGATGTATGGGATATATTATAATCTAGATACACAGTTCTAGCAACTCCACCTATGGATCCTGATGAAAGGCGAGCATACAACAATA
Organism: Pinus albicaulis; assembly: GCA_034641835.2. Taxonomy (NCBI): domain Eukaryota; kingdom Viridiplantae; phylum Streptophyta; class Pinopsida; order Pinales; family Pinaceae; genus Pinus; species Pinus albicaulis. The sequence continues at coordinate 688,756,302 of CM076581.1, forward strand.
ATGAAAAGGCCAAGAACACAATTGTAGCTAGTCTTAAACAGTCCGATTTGGTAAAGGTGATGCATTGAAATGCTACAAAGGAGATGAAAAGGTAAATTAGGTGAAACCTCAAACCCATAGAATGAAACTTGAAAGTCTTAGAATGAATGAAGAAGAAAGAGTTTTTGAATACTTCTTAGGGTTTATGAAGTATCCAATATGATTAGAGGGCTTGGTGAAGACATTAAATAAGGGATATATATACAAAAGGTTTTAAGGTCACTCCCAATGAGATTTAATTCCAAGATATTAGCCATATAAGAGATGACAAAGTTAAAGACTCTAATAACGGATCAATTTCATGGAACTTTGATTTCCTATGAGATGAAACTGGAGGAGAGAAGTTTAAGACAAATCCAAAGGAATCAACATTACCTCAAATAAATCCAAATAGTACAAAAGACACCAAGATTACTCTAGATGCAATTCAAATGAGGAGATGGCTCACTTTTTAAGGAAACTTAAAAGAGGCTTAGAAAGATACAAAAGTAAGGCTACATTTAGTGTTTTGAATGTGGTAGAGTAGGAAACTTCGCTTCTAATTGTCCATATAAAACTAATAATCAAGAGAAGGAGACAAAATAAAATATCTGATACAAATATCAATAATATCATAAGAACAATTAGAAGAAAAATATCTTTTACTCCAAGGAATAGAGTGATTCATTTGAGGCAAGTAGTGAAGAATTCTGTGAGGGAGAACAAGAGGAATGCATTCCCATGGAATTTGAATTTGAAACTAAGTATGAAGACAAATAAAATTCTAAAGGAGTGGTGGACCTCGAATTAGAACTAGTCAGTGTATTGGAGGAGTTGAAGAAGAGCAAGCCACTAAAATAGAAACTTCTGAGAGCTAAAGAAGGTATGTATAATTATGACAATGAAGATTATAAACTTGAAAATGTAAAGTTAGAAGAGACTTTAAAGCTTAAATACATTCTAGTTCAATGATTAAAGGATAAAAAAAAGGGTCATGATAGGCTAGAGGATAAAAATGAAGTCCTAAAGCTAGAATTGTAAAAAAGGAAACGAAATACTAGTTTGGATGCATATGATGGAGATATAATCTCTATGAAAATTTATCTTGAAGAAGTCAAGAGAAAAGAGGAGCTTCTTAGGAACTAGGTAGTTGAATAGGAAAATAATTGTGAAGAGTTAGAGGCATAAGTTGTATCTCCAAGAAAAAATATCGTGAAGATCAAGTCCAACATGGAATTACAAATTATATTTACTAAGGGTTAAAAGCAATTGGATGATCTACTCAACTCAAAGGAGATATCCTCAAATGGAATTATAAATTATATTTACTAAGGGTTCAAAAGAATTGGATGATCTCCTCAACTCAAAAATACATTTTCGAAAAGTTGGTCTAGGATATAAAGAGTCTCAACAAAATTCGAAAGGAGAATCAAGTTCGAGGTCCCCAGGAAACAAGGAGCCTCAAAGCTATGCTGAAGCACTTAAAGGAAGATATGGTAAGGATCAAAGGGTGAAAAAACCATTAGAAAATAAGGAAGATGTCAACCCAACCAAGACCAAGACTTCATCTCAACACAAACTTTCCCACTATCAAGCAAGATAATAGAATTTCAACAGATCTTCCCATCCTCATCAGAATCATTACTTCATGTACCCAATGTTATTATATGAAAATCCTTTTATGTGCCATTACTTTGGTCATAAATATGTTGATTATAAGGTCATTAAAGTTGAAAGAGATGAAAATTATAGATCTAGAAATTTCTCTGCTACACAAAAAAACTCATTCTCATCCCTTATGAATGAGATTGAGTGTTATTTCTGCCATAAATATGGGCACAAAGCTAATGAGTGTAGGATAAAACTATGTAGTCCTCCTATACAACAAAATTCCAAACAACCAGTTCCCTAAAATAATGTCAAATGGTGGAAACAAAAGATATAAAATGGGGAATGCGATGTTGTACTATACACCCATGACCAAGAGGGGAAGTGATATGTGGAAAATGGTTGCTCAAAGCACATGACTGAAGACAAGATTAAGTTCCTATTTTTTAATGAAAATGGAAAAGGAAGTTTTAAGTTTGGAAATAATGCCCTAGCATAAATAAAAGGGAATAAAACAATCATTCTAGATAAGAAGATTAAGGCTTAGAATGTCTTATATGTGGACGACCTCAAAAAAAATATTATCAACATTAGCCAGACCTGTGATAATGGCTATGATGTCATTTTTCGATTAAAGGATTGTGAAATCAGAAGGGAAAAGAATGGAAAGTTGGTTGGGAAATCAATCAAAACTCCCAAAAATGTTTATATCTTTGACAATTCTAAGGTGAAGAGCTATCTGAAAAAATGTGATGAGACATTGCTTTGGTATAGAAGGATGGTTCATGTTAACTTTGAAAGTTTGGTGAAGGTTAGAAAAATAGAGGCAGTAATGGAGCTTACCAAATCTATCAAAATGAGACAATTAAGCATGTAAGTCATGTCAGTCTAATAAAAAGACAATAAAGAAATTCAAAACAAAGGATCATTACACATCCAAACCTCTAGAATTGTTTCATATGGACATTTATGGTCCAAATCAAGCATGAAGTCCAAGACGTGAAAGGTATTTTATTTTTTTCATAGATGATTTCACTAGAGCCATCTGGATCATGCTATTAAGAGAGAAATCAGAAGTATTGAGTAAACTTAAAATATGTAAGGCATAGGTTGAGAATGAAAAATATTTGAAGATCAAGTGCTTGCAGTCAAACAGAGGAGGTGAGTTTACTTCAAAGGATTTTGAAGAATTTTGTGAGGAGTGCAACATTAGAAGGCAATACTCTGTTGCAAGTACCCATCAACATAATGTTTTTGTTGAACATAAGAACGAAACCACTCGAGATACGGCCAGGGCCATGATGGACAAAGGAAAAGTGGCATACACATTATGGTATGAAGCCACTCAATTTGTTTTCTACTTGGAAAACATAAGTCAACTTATACCAAACAATGATAAGACCCATTATGAACTATGGAAAGGAAGATGAGCCTCAATGAAGCACCTAAAAGTGGTCAAGAGCAAGCATTATATAAAAATGAATGACGAAAATCTTGGTAAGTTTAATTCTCGTGCAGACTGAAGGAATTTTCCTTCGGTATGAAATCAAAATCAAAGGCTGCAAGTTCTATAAAAAATGGACTAAGAGGATTGAATAATGAATAGATGTCAGAGTGGATGAAGGTGTAAACCATAATTCAAATTCTAAAGATAAATAATATGTGGATGGTGATTTTCTGTACAAAAATGAAGGACCTAAAGAGATGGAGGAAGAAGAAGATGAAGATTTACAAAAATCATATCATAAATACAAAAATCCATCAAGGTATGTGTAGAAGCAACATCCTGAGAGCTATATAATTGGAAGTAAAGACCTTGGTGTGTAGACTAGAAGAATATTTATAGGTAGTCCCATACAAGAAAACTTTGTACTACTTTCACGGATAGAGCCCAAGAATTTCATCCAGGCAAGTGAAGACAAGTGTTGGATTAAGGCAATGAAGATAGAACTAGATCAGATAGATAAGAACAGTACGTGGGAATTGGTTCCTAGGCCAAAATATAAGAATCTCATTGGCACAAAATGGGTGTTCAAGAACAAACTGAAGGAAGATGGTGAGGTTGTGAGAAACAAGGCCAGACTGATCTATAAAGGCTATGCTCAATTAGAAGGTATAAATTTTGAGGAAACCTTTGCCCCTATAGATATACTTGAAGCCATTAGAATATTTTTGGCATTTTCTAGTTACAATAACTTTAAAGTTTATCAGATGGATGCCAAATCAACCTTTCTCAATAGTGAGTTGTAAGAGGATGTGTATATTGAGCAACCAGAAGGTTTTCTACTATCAAATAATGAATACCATGTGTGAAAATTGAGTAAATATATATATGGGCTAAAGAAATCTCCAAGAGCATGGTATGTTAGGCTAGATAAGTATCTACAACAGTAAGGTTTAAAAAGAGGAACAACATACAACAACTTATATATTAAATCTGAAAATAATAGTTTATTAATTATTATTGCGCATGTAGATGACATCATGTTTGGAAGTGATTTGGAGGAGATGGGACAATAATTTGTTAAATTAATGCAAAAGGATTTTGATATGTCCATGTTAGGAGAGTTGTCATTCTTTCTTGGTTGCAAATCACTTAGTCAACCAAAGGTATTTTCATCTCCCAATTAAACTACCGAAAAGAAACTTTGGAAAATTTTAGAATGCATGACTATAAACATATGTGTACACCTATGGTGACTGGATATAAACTAAGCAAAGAATATGAGCCCCCAACTACTAATAAAAGAACATATAGATTCATGATTTGAAGTTTCTTGTACCTAACCGCTTATAGGATAGATATAATGCAAGTAGTAGTATTGGTGGCTTGATTTCAAGAAAATACAAAATATAGTTTCATTAATGCAGTCAAGAGGATATTCAAGTATCTTTATGGCATAATAGGCTATGGTCTATGGTATGAAAGAGGTAAGGAATTTTCTTTAAAGGCCTATACTGATGTTGATTGGGGTGATAGTGTTGATGATAAGAAGAGTACCAATGGAGCAACATTCTTTCTAGGGAACTTTCTAGTGTTGTGGGTAAGCAAGAAGTAGAATTCAATTTCATTATCTACAACTGAGACTAAGTACATTGCTACATTTACTTGTTGTACTCGAATTTTTTGGATGAAGTAGACATTGAAGGATATTAAATTTGACTTGATGATCCAATCCCCATTATGTGTGATAATAGGAATGCCATCAAAATTTCCAAAAATATTTTTATGCATTCAAAGACAAAACAAATTCTAATTAAGTATCATTTCTTAAGATGTCAAGTTGTTGGTAGTGTTGTGAGATTGGAATATGTGGTTACTAATGAATAGGTTGCAAAAATATTTACAAAGTCGCTATTGTGGGAGTCCTTTTAGTACCCTAGAAACAAATTGGGAGTGGTCTCTCCCTCATTAAATAACTCAATAGTGTTTGAAGTTAAATAACTACTCATTTCCTTGAGTTATATTACGAGCAGGCTATAAGAGAAAAAGTTTTCACAGGAGTAGTATAGTGAACTAACATGGTGTGATGATCATGGAAACTGCATTGGTTGGACACCTGTCGAAGAAGTTGTGTTGGTTGGAGAAGGCATAGACTTAGGGGGAGAGTCTTCAGTTTAGTACACTCTTTCCCATTAATGTTAAGGGGAGAGGAGATAATGTGATCAAAAATTTCTCAAATAATTGGGTTGCAAGGGATGTAATCATCACTGATACTTGGAGCAAGAAGCTCAGTGAGGCTTAGTAAGTAATAAACCATGATAAGTATCACGTTTAGGGGGAGTATTGAACGTAGAGAAGAGTGAGCATGATTGGTGTCAGGGGGAGTGTTGTTGCAGAAAGTGTGCTATGTGTTGTTGCTACATGTTTTTGACATTTCCATCAATGCCTTGGACATGTTTGACACAATTTCCATCAATGCTAAACGGAGATATTGTTGGAAACAATGTTGGAGATTGTTGGACATAATGTTGTAATTGATTGGCACCTATGATTTGTATTGGAGATTGATGTTGTGCAATCATTCATGTCAAGGGAAACATCAAGCTGGTTGTTTAGGTAATTGGTAGAGAACCATCATAGTAGAAAAATAGTTCAAGAATCCTTAAAAAAAATAGGAATATGATTAGTAAGACTTAGTTTTTGTAAAAAATTAAAGGGTAGAATATTGAGTCAAATTCCCTTGTAAAGTTCCTAGATGGGTAGTCTTTTGGAAGACCTTTCAAAGGATATATCACACTCATAAAATCTCCTAAGGGTTGATAATATATTATGGGTTGAAGTTAGGCAGTCAACCTTGGTTGAAGATGTTCACAGTTTTGGGCTATCTATGAATAAATTAAGAAGTGCATGGAAGAAACGCCAAGCTCTGCACTAGTTCAGGGTATTTGGTTGTTTGGGTGAAACGAAATATTCATAGGTGTATTAGTTGGATAAGTATTCAAGATGAGTTTTTCGGGGTGCAGGTGCATAGGTACTGAACCCAAACTCCTGCACATAATTCCATGTGATGGGATAGTTCTAGTGTAGACTAGGCATTCAGTCCTGAAGTTTTGTTTCAAGGGAAACACAAGAACAATACCCCAACTCAATCATACTCTTTGTATAGGTTGATGACATGGAAAAAGGATGTGGTTAGTGAGGTGGCACTGACTAGGCATGGATGATGACATGGAACCTTTTGAAAGTGACACCTGGTAGTTATTTTTGGATTTTTTGGATGGCTAAGTGATCAGATTTGGATCAAGGACCTAAGTGATAGCTCAAATTTCAAAGTGTTCGAAAGTGTGTTGAACCTGAGCGACTGGATATATCTCATCCTCCTGATCCAACACCACGAATGGCTCGAAAAACCAACACTGTATGAAGAATTTATCACGATTTGAAAAGTCCAGTAAACTACAATTTTTTGCCTTTGACCATGTTTGACTGGGTTTTGAATATTCAAAAAAAGAGAATATTCTAATGAATATTCCCAAAAATATTCCCTACTGGGCCAATTGCAGAAGGACAAGTGGTGCAATCTGATTAGGTGTATGGTTTATGAAGGACCCATTATAGGGGGACACGTGGCGAGCCCTGAGGCCGCAATGTTTCCCCAAAATGGTGGTGTAAAATTTGTTTGGGTCTCCGCAGGATTTGAACGGTGGACCTCATTCTAGCTAGCTTGCTCACGTGCCAACGTGCCACACAACAATTCTTAACATACATGGATTTCCGCTTTTATTTAAAGTTTGGGCTAAGGGCTAAACCAAATGGTTAAAACATTTTGTCGTCTCCGTAGTTTGTTGTCAAAGCTTATCATATTCCAATCCTCTGACGGTTTAAACGCTGACAATTAGCATTAAATTACCATAAATCAGAGTTCAATGCATTGTAACCCCAGTTTAAGCACAATTTTGCTGGTGTTTACAGGTTGAAGACCACGCAAGTTAGCATGTGCCCAACCCCCCCCCCCCCCCACCCCGCACGTTTAATATTGTGGTTAGGCTTGTGGTTAGGTTGGCGGATCAAATGGCGCACTCCTAAATTTGGGGTCTTTGGCCTATTTTAACTGCAAATAAGTGCAATTATCCACTAGGCAAAATCAGTTTAGGCTCTATCTTGAGCTAGATTCGACCATTCTGAGAGTGTGAATAGTCAATTTTGACTATATCTGACATTCAAAAATCATTGGTGAGGGTTTTAGAGCCATTAGAGGACTTTTGAGCAAGTTTTTTCTTCAGATAAGTTATAGGGACCACTAGGGCCACTAGGGGCCAACAACAGTTTGAGGCCTAGCCAAGGCAGCTAGAGGCCTTATTCAGGAAACCAATAGTCATTTTTGGATGTTTCAGACATTTTGGAACTAATGGTGAGGTTTTTAGAGCCTGTAGAGGAATTTTTAAGGCCTATATACTTCAGATAATTTCCAGGGGTCACCAGGGCCATCAGGTGCCAACAGGAGAATGAGGCCTATCCAGATAAACCAGTAACCATTATCAGCAAACCAGTAGTCTATTATGACTATTTTGAGCCTTATGAATCCAATGGATGGATTTTGAGAATATTTTTAGGACTTCTGAAATTATAGATGCTTCAAAGAAGTTTTCAGTGACCCCAGAGCCAGGGGGTGCCTTTAGGTGTTGGAGGCGAAACCAGAGCATCCGAAGGCCAATTTCTACAAGTGAATAGTCTATTATGGCTATTTTTGAAATTATGAATCCAATGAATGGATTTTCTGAGTCATTTTGAGACTTCTAGAGGTCGATAACCCACAGGGAAGTTTTGGGCAACCCAAGGCCATCAGTGGATGGAGGCCTAGATTAGAGAGCCAGAGCTCATTTGGAGCAAATGATCAGTCTATTTTGGAGGTATGATGTATGATGGAAATAGTAGAGAAGGTTTCAGGGATAGAAAAGGATTTCTTAAAGGGTTAGTGCCACAGTGAAGCTCGGGGAAGCTTAAGGTACCGACAGCAGAAATCATGTCAAAGGAAGCCTAGATCTTTCTTTAGAGTGATGAGAGCCATGACAGGGGTATGCTGGTATTCTAAACCCATTGGTTAAGTTTAGATAACCATTGGAATTGACTTTGTAACTTGTAAAAGAATATTTTCAGCATAATCCCAAAGATCCAAGTCAGTTGACAAGAGCTCAAGGAGACATAGCGCACGATATTTGGGTGAACTCCTATATTAAAATTGATGTTATGTGTTGATGCTTATTTTTTGCATTATATGGTTATTTCACATGCCTAATATCAGCAAAAAAAAATGTTCTTAAGGCACTTAAATATTTAAAAAACATACACCTGTTTTCAAGTATAAAATTCCACACAGTCATGTACAAGCAGGATCATTTATTTGTTTAACTAAGTGGGAGGTGCTTGCGCATAAGAATTTCAAGTTATCCACCCATTTTCATATCAGGTTGGTATTAAAGCACTAGGTTTCTTAATTGACAGAGATTCAGTTGCTTGATTGACAGAGCACTAGTTGCTTGATTGACAAAGGATCAGGTTACTTGCTTGACATAGCACTAGGTTTCTTGTTTGACTTGAAAGGTGTTTAAACAATGCAACGAATTTTAATGTTTTCAAATTGACTGTTGCTTACAAGTTTTAGTTTGCTAGAGGTGAAGGGAAATATATTGTTAGCTAAGTCCAAAAGAGGACAAGAAGGAAAAATTATGAAGGCATTCCCCTTACCCAAAGGATCTCAAGGCAACCCTTGAAGCACAAGAGGGTGTTTGAAAAAAAGGCTACTTGAAGAAGAGCTTGACTCTACATCCATTTTGTTCAAAAGCTTTGTCAAATTATTTTTAAAATATTTGTGAATTATTGTTGAAGTTCTTTAATTCACTTTCATAAGATGAAAACTTCATCAAGTGAGGTTTCAAAATCCTCATCCTTCACAAGATTCTTTGATGAAGACATGAAGCAAGACTTCTACATCCTGAAGGATATGGTGCAGATTCTGTATGAAGACAAAAGGGAAAGCACTAGACTTCATGATAAATTGGTTTCTATGAAGTGAGAGAAAGAAGAAAGTATTCAAATAATGCATGAGATGGAGATGCGGCTCCATCAATCCCAAGAGGCCTTAACCAAGAACATGCGTGAAGCAGAGATAAAACACTCAAATTTGTCTTCAAATTCCTCTTCAGAAAGATGTGTAGGTTCATTTGAAAAGCACATTAGAGGTATAGGTTCCAAGTTAATGTTAAAAATGGGCTATGAAGGCAAGAGTTTAGGCAAACATTCACAAGGCATGATTGAACTTATTTTGGTTGAAGAAAGGCCTCAGAAATTTGGTCTAGGCTATGTTCAATCTTATGGTGAAAACTCTACAGCCATGAAGGCATTTGAGTCAACTTCAAAAGGAAATTTTGTTCCAAGTTCTAAACCACAAACACGTCAAGTTTTTTTTCAAGTTGATTGACATTTTTTGAGGCCTATGTTGCAGCAAGATTTTTGTATACATGCAGCTTATGGCGAGCATGAGAGTTATGACAGCTATCAAGACATGAACATTGATGTTAGCCTTTGAAGGAAAACTAGAACCTCTACAAGTTGATCTCATCTAGAAGGAAAAAAAGATGGACATGCAAAGCAAAAATTGAGGTATAATTCTTACCATAGCCAAATTGATTATGTTTCGGATAAGCATGAAAAATTTGCATGCTTGATTGGAAGAAAGAGTTGTTTTTCCTATTGTGGTCTATATAACCATGTTGTTTCGAGATGTTGGAAGAGATTGAAGGCATACAGAAAAAAGTTGAAGCGAAGGCAACTTGAAAAGAAGGTGCAAAAGACTTGCACACATTGCCAGAAGAAGGGACATTTTGTTGCCCAATGCTGGACATTGCATCCAACTAATCATCCCAAGCATTTGAGGCAAGAAGATAGAAATATTGGCGAAATTGGAACCAAGGATTCCATCATTGATGTGAGAACAGATGTTTCACATGAAGAAGATTTTCAGCAGCAAAAATCGCCATGGAATTGGCTTGGTAAGAAGTGGTTTGACTTCTTAACTTAGTAAGACATACAATTATTTGTACATATGAAAATTTCAGTTATGTATGCATTTCTATTGGAAACTTATGTTTTTTTGATCCACCTTGGATCGATGATCAAGGAAATTATGTTCAACTACCTTCTATAAATTTCTCACCGGAAATTTCTAGGTGAGTTCAAGACAATTCTTGACAGGAGGACAAGAGAATTCAAGAAGGGAAGTGTTGACTACGTTCGAGTTGTGGTTCAAATGCACTAATCCATGCAAGGAAAAGTGTATGGAGGCTGAAAAGTAAGGTTGTTATACTCTCATCTACTGAACAGATCAGGTAATCAGTATTTTGGGGTCCAAAAGATTCCCAATGGGGAGGTGTGATCAGATTTGGATCAAGGACCTAAGTGATAGCTCAAATTTCAAAGTGTTCAAAAGCATGTCGAACTTGAGCGACCAGATAAATCTCGTCTTCTTAATTCTGGCGCCATGAACGGTTTGAAAAAACAGACACCGTATGAAGAAGTTATCGCGATTTGAAAAGCCCAGTAAACTGTAATTTTTGGCCTTTGACCAAGTTTGACTGGGTTTTGAATATTCAAAAAAAAGAATATTATAGGGAATATTCTTGGAATATTCTCCATAATATTCCTTACTGGGCCAATTGTATAAGGACAAGTGGCACAATCCGATTGGGTATATGGTTTATGAAGGACCAATTATAGGGCGACACATGGCCAGCCCTGAGGCCGCCACGTGTCCCCAAAGTGGTGGTATAAAATTTGTTTGGGTCTCCGCAGGATTCAAACGGTGGACCTCATTCCAGCTAGCCTGCCTACGTGCCAACGCGCTACACAACAGTTCTTAACATACATGGTTTGCCACTTTTATTTAAAGTTTGTTGGTTATGTATTTAGGGGAGCGGAGGGGCCAACCCATCCCCCATAAGACCATGCCCATTTGGCTAAGGGCTAAACCAAATGGTTAAAACATTTCGTCATTTCCGCAGTTTTCTATCAAATCTTATCACATGCCAATCAGGGAGGTGTGATCATATTTGGATCAAGGACCTAAGTGATAGCTCAAATTTCAAAGTGTTCAAAAGTGTGTCAAACCTGAGCGACCAGATAAATCTCGTCTTCCTAATTCTGGCACCATGAACAGTTCGAAAAACAGACACCGTATGAAGAAGTTATCGCGATTTGAAAAGTCCAGTAAACTGTAATTTTTGGCCTTTGACCAGGTTTGACTGGGTTTTGAATATTCAAAAAAAGAGAATATTCTAGGAAATATTCTTGGAATATTCCCCATAATATTCCCTACTGGGCCAATTGTATAAGGACAAGTGGCGCAATCCGATTGGGTATATGCTTTATGAAGGACCAATTATAGGGCAACACATGGCCAGCCCTGATGCTGCCACGTGTCCCCAAAGTGGTGGTGTAAAATTTGTTTGGGTCTCCGCAGGATTCAAACGGTGGACCTCATTCCAGCTAGCCTGCCCACGTGCCAACGTGAAACACAACATTTCTTAACATACATGGTCTGCCACTTTTATTTAAAGTTTGTTGGTTATGTATTTGGGGGAGCGGAGGGGCCAACCCCTCCCCCATAAGACCACGCCCATTTGGCTAAGGGCTAAACCAAATGGTTAAAACATTCTGTCATTTCCACAATTTGCTATCAAATATTATCACATGCCAATCCTTCGGTGTTTTAAACACTGACAGTTAGCGTAACTTACCATAAAACCGGAGTTCAATGCATTGTAACCCCAGTTTAAGCGCAGTTTCACCGGCGTTTACGGGTTGAAGACCGCAGGGTTAGGAGCATGTGCCCAACACCACCCCCTCCCAACTAGACATTTAATATTGCGGTTAGGTTGGCAGATCAAATGGTGCGCTCCTAAATTTGGGGTTTTTGGCCTATTTTAACTGTAGATAAGTGCAATTCTCCACATTTAGTGGAGGATTTTTAGGTGAAGCTGGGCAAAATAAGTTTAGGCTCTATCTTGAGCTATATTTGACCATTTTGAGAGTGTGAATAGTCAATTTTGACTATCTCAGACATTACAGACTCATTGGTGAGGTTTTCAGAGCCATCAGAGGACTTTTGAGCTGGTTTTTGCTTCATAGAAGTTCTAGGGGCCACTAGGGGCACCAAGGGCCAGCAATAGTTTTAGGCCTAGCCGGTGCAGTTAGACTCCTTATTAAGGAAACCAATATTCATTTTTGGATGTTTCAGAAATTATGGAACTAATGGTGAGGTTTTTAGAGCCTATAGAGGAATTTGGAAGGCCGAGATACTTCAGAGAAGTTCCAGGGGTCACCAGAGCCATCAGGTGCTAGCAGGAGAATGAGGCCTATCCAGAGCAGCCAATAACCATTCTCAGCAAACCAGTAGTCTATTATGACTATTTTTAGCCTTATGAATCCAATGGATGGATTTTTAGAATCTTTTGAGGACTTCTGAAAGTCGATATGCTTCAGATAATTTTTCAGTGACCCTAGAGCCAGGGGGTGCCTTTAGGTGTTGGAGGCGAAACCAGAGCAGACGGAGGCCAATTTCTGCAATAAAATAGTCTATTCTAGCTATTTTTGACATTATGAATCCAATAAAGGGATTTTCAAAGTCATTTGGATACTTATAGAGGTCTAGAACCCACAGGGAATTTTTGGGCAGCCCAGGGCCATCAGTGGATGGAGGCCTAGATTGGGGAGCCAAAGCTCAATTGGAGCAAATGATCAGTCTATTTTGGAGGTCTGATGTATGATAGAGATATTAAAGAAGGTTTTAGGGACAGAAAAGGATTTCTTAAAGGGTTAGTGCCATAGTGAAGCTTGGGGAAGCTTAAGGTACCGACAGCAGAAATCATGTCAAAATAAGCCTAGATATTTCTTCAGAGTGATGACAGCCATTACAGGGGTATGATGGTATTCTAAAACCATTGGTTCATTTCAGATAACCATGGGAGTTGAGTTTGTAACTTGTAAAATAATATTTTCATCATAATCCCAAGGAGCCAATTCAGTTGACAAGAACTCAAGGAGACGTAGCCCATGATATTCAGGTGAAATCCTATATTAAATTTGATGTTATGTGTTGATGCTTATTTTTTGCATTATATGGTTATTGCACATGCTTAATATCAGCAAAAAAAAATGTTCTTAAGGCACTTAAACAAATAAAAAACATATACCTATTTTCAAGTATAAAATTCCACACAGTCATGTATAAGTACGATCATTTATTTGTTTAACTGAGTGGTAGGTGCTTGCGCATGAGCATTTCAAGTTATCCACCAATGAGAATTCATGTGACACATGACATCAATCAGAGGGTGCCATGTGGTAGGATTACATCAGCATGATGAAATAAGTGTGGTTATTTGATGATGTGGCACTGCATTGGAATTTTTTCTAGCAAGTGTTTTTTGTGGATGATTCCATGTGTTATAGAATTCTTGGAGCTGTATTAAGATTAGATAGTGGGCCCGAAAACATATGTTGTTAGATATTTTGATCTTTTAGATGGATTGCTTGAGCACGACATTGAATAAGTCCCGAACCTGAATAGGAGCATAAGCACATTTCAGGATAAGGCTTCAGCCACAGTTGCAGTTTTATGAAAAATGAGCTCAAACTATCAGGAACTTGGATGATTAATAATTTGGCACCAAGATCAGTTATAAAAAAAAATATTTTGTTTCATAGTTGGATAGTGAAGAATGACGCAAAATAGGAGATCCGATATGCTAATGTGAAGTGATGGATAACCACTTGTAGAGAACATAGCATAGGATTGATTTTTCTAGTAGGTGAAATTGAAATTAAATATAAAGAAGCTTTAAATGAAAAGCACGGTTGGTGGAATTAAACATGTAGTTGCTTGACATTCCAAGGTGAAGGAAGAAATTGTCAGAGGAGATATATAATAAATTGTAGCTTGAATGAACTAATGAAACTCCTCGATCTAAATAAGAATTAATAGAAGTACCTATTCTCAAGAAGTGTGTAATTGGAATGAAGAGGAAGAGAAATAGAGAATAAAAAGTGTGTGAGATATCTAGAGTGAGCACACAATGTGTAGAGAATGCAAATTGAAAGAAATATAACTTGATAGTGAGTTAGTTGCAAAAGAACAATGTTGTATATTGCATCTGTGTGTACCTACAAAAGAGTGAAGATCCTGATAAGGCATATGTGATTTGTAGAAGCTTAAGTGTATGCATGTGATAAGTGACAATCAATTTTAATTAAATCAAAGAATGTTGTAAGATGTCTCAGTTTGAAAATCCTATGAAAGAGTAGATCTAACTTGTAGTATCAAGTTGGTGCCTATACAGATCTAAGGTTGGTGCCTCTAAGCATGTTGAAGTTTGTTGATATGAGGGGGTTGGAGCCTCCTGTGAGTGGGTGCTCACAAAATAATTTATGTAAACAAAGTGGGTACTTTGAATTTATATCATAATAAAAACAAACTTTTTTGGTTTTTCTCCCATAAGGGTTTCCACATTAAAAAACAATGTGTACAGTTGTGAATGCATTTTGTTGTGTGATTGTGCGATATTTGTTTAAACAAGAAATATTTAGAATTATTGATTCACCGCCCCTCTCAATAATTCCTGATTCCCTATACAATAAATTATGGATGTTTAGATATGAGCCCTAATATGCCTTGATCACCATGAGTCATGCACGTGAAATGCATTTTGTATGTTAGAGCAAGCTATAGGGATGCCTGAGCTATATGACTCAATAAGTATCCTTCATCTTCCTACATAATAAATACTTGGAAAGAAGAATTGGTTTAGGGACCGTTTAGTAGTCAAGGGGATGCCTAAGCATAGAATGTTAGTGATTGCAAAGGAGGAAGAGACTTGAATAAATTCCTCTTGGAAAAAATCATCTCGCATGCTCATTTGGATCATCGAGGAATTAGGTGTCTCTAAGAAAACAATGACCCTAACCAATGGAAGTCGTTTGAAGGAAATGAAATCCATATAGATAAGTATTGAATTGAAGTTTCATATTTTGAAATGCATGATTATGAGGATGAATTGATAATTGCATGGTTATGTGATTTTCATTAAGTAAATGTAGGATAGAGTGAAGAAGGATGCTAATAGAACTAAGCCATGTGTAAGGACACATTGATCATGGATATGGAAATGCTATAGTGCTGCAAAGGTGTCTGGTGACATCCTTGCATGATTGGATTCTATAATTTCTCACCAACATTGAAGAACCCATATAAGGATTGAACACTTTATGAAATACATGGTAGAGAAGGGGTAAGTTCCTGGTGTTGTGTTGTGTTTGGAGTAAGGTGTTCAAAGGGTTGATCGAGTGTGAGGGAGGAGGTTGGATAATGTGTCAAGGCATTTATTTGACCTTCCAAAGTCATCATGGTGGAACGCATGATATGAGATGAGGCATTCTCAAAACAAATGTGGGGATGCACTGCGGCTCCAAACCATGAGCAATGACATGGTGGTTTCAAATGAAAATTTTCAATTTTATTTTGTAATGTCGAGTTCCAGTAATGCATATGTGACTAAATGATGAATTGTGTTCTATCATTGTGAATGGTAGCGAAAAGTGATGGATTGATGTGTGTGGAAAAGTTTGAGGTGCTAATGATCCAGGTGGATATTGGTGGCCACCCGCCTATTCCACTTGGGCCCCCACCATTGTCTCTTTCAGTTTTTCAGTTTCGGCATAACTTACTATTTTTAGTAGTTTTTCGGGTCCTGAACTTAGGAGCATTTTGAGAACTCTAAACGACGTTTTTGGGTATCGGATAAACCGACAAATTTGATCATCAAATTAGTCACGAAAGTTGTGTCCTCGGATAGAACTTTCTAATGATGTATCATGTGTGTCAAACGGAGATAGTATGCCAAAGTTACGTCCCTGGGAAGTTGAAACACCAATTTATCCAAACGGGGCCCATAGTTTTGGCGCTTCATCTCCTAGGGTTAGGTTTTTGGGATGTTTAGGGTTCTCCATTGTTTCTCAATAATAAAGAGGCCCTCTAGCCTCATTGTAACTCAGTTCAGAGGCTTGTAGCCGCCACATCTCTTCTCAGAGATAGCTACCAGTGCCCTAGCAAGTTTATTTCCATTTTGTCTGTAAGAAAATTTCAGTTCTTTGATATTAATGAAATGAAGTGTTATTTCCGCTGCATCTCTATATTTATGGTTATGTGTTTATTCTATTGCGTTCCTGCATAAATCTGGATCAGCTAATTATGTTACAATGAAGAAATTTATGCTTGAGTACTAATCACTATTTGGTTGATTGCACTGAGATTTTATTGTAGGTGAATTGGTGTTGGAAATGATAGATGTGTAATACCATAAGGAAGACTAACACTTGTAGTAGCTAAATTGCAGGGCGGTGATACATGTGATACATGTGATACGATGAAGATGTTTGGGAAGGGCAGGTGATGGTTTCTAAATTGGAAAGTGAAAAATAGAGGCTATTATTAGGACACAAAATCTTGATGATATGTCGAGATCATTACTGTAATGAGAACTATGTAACATGGAGAAACCAAGGGATGCCTTGACTATAATGCTTCACAAGTATCCATATTCTTCCTATGTGAGGAATCCTTAACAAATGATGGATTGCTTGAGGGATTATTTAGTAGAGAAGTGGATGCTTGAGCCTGGAGGGTGAGTGATTGCAAGGAAGAGAAGACTTGAGTAAATAAAAATATATTTGGGATCATGCACACATTAATGATGTCTATGAAAAATAATGAGAAAATATTTTCTATGGTACACATATGGATGTGAATCCACAGCCATATAACTAAGTGTTATATCTGAATAAATGTTTTATCCTTATGTATGAAATTAAGGGATATGCTTATGCATGGAAAAAAATTTTAATATGCTTGTTTAGCAATAAATGTTGTAATAATTTAATGGAATGTTGAATTTTTGGACGTGGATATATAGTGAAGGAGAAATGAAAAAGGAAGAATATGTAATATTCCAAATACGAAATTTTGGGGTTCTCTTGAGATTTTTAACTTTAGCAATACTTCAGATAATTTCTCATCTGTAACAGAAGATTTCCATGTAAAATATGACTAATAAGTTCATGAACCCATCAACAACATCATAACAGAAAATGAGCTCAGCTTTTATTATAATAGATAAAACGGGGTTACATGCGAGTGCAGCCAAAATCGCTGAGATAAGATGTTGTCCTCTGAGATAATTTTTTGCGTTGTTATGTTATCCCTCCAACTGAACTGAACTGCAACTGCTAAGCTCTCCTATGAATTCTGGATGAATTCACTAAGGGGAGATGGGTGCTCGCCCAATCTCTCAAAATCACTGAAGGGTTTCCGTCTTGGGGTTACCAATGGAGTAGAGAACGGGGTTCTCAACCTCACATGAAAGAAGCAATATCAAATCCCCGATGTTCTCTAATGGCCCTTCCTCCTCTTTTTTATAGATCTAATGGACTCCTCTAGAAGCTCTTATTTTATTATTATTTTATTCATTGAGCACATTTCCCTTAATTAAAATATTCTTTTTAATGTGGGAAAATGGTCAATTGTCCACCATGCCTCCTCATGTCACTGAAAATCACTCATATCCATCCCATCCTGTAGATATTCTCATTCTATTTCCAACGAGCTATTACACTAAGGTGTTCTACCAAGAATTTATACCAAAATGCCACCTCATGTGTAATTAATTGAATTAGGCCCATTAATAACTCAATTTTCCGAAAGTTGTCAAAATGCAATGGAACGAAAGGAAAATTGTGCAGATGGTGGAATATACCAAGTGAATACTAGCATACCTCATAAGAACTCCTCAAAACCCCTCCAAAAATCCCAAGGCCCACCGATGATGCCAACTTGTACATGTGACATGTCTGCCCCCAACTCTGAAAGTCCATCTTAACCATGTCATAAGGGATACCAAAAAAAATGAATATTACAAAATATCCACCCCAAGATTGCTTGCCCTCAAGCAATCCAAAGATGTGGACCAATCTGTTGGGCCGATGCAACTCAGACCCAATGCTAGGACCCCATACAATCCAATGGGTGATAGCAAGCCTCTATGTCAACCCACTAGGAACAGACCCCTCAATACCCAGATCCCAGACCAATCTATGATTGAGCATGCCATAACCAAACCCTCCTCAATCACAATGCCACCAAGAACCAGCATCAATGCTCCAAGGCTCCTGGTGCGCTATAACTTTGGCTAAGAATGTTGGCCCACTGACTGCGTACTAACTCATCACCTCTCTCTAGTCCAACCCCTAACTCAATCCAATGCTAATCCTGCTCTCCTGATGCTAGGATGGAATGTTGAAGAGATATTGATATGTATCCCACTGCCAACTAAAACCTATAGTACATTTCATGTCTAAGGGTCTTTGCTCCACTATGCTCCTGACTAAGAAGATCATACCATCAATAGGATACCAACTCATGGTCTCCTGCCAATCTAATGTATGGACACTTGTGCAAGGAGTATGTATACTATGCTAATACTGGTCCATGCTCAATTCCTAATGCTCTGCCTTATCAACCAACAAAATTTTTCCAAGAAATCCTGCTACTCTCCCAATAATGGACCAAGGGGGAAAATCTATGCTGCAAGCCATGTGTATGTACCCTTGGAGAGGGTTGTTGCCCGAAAATCCTGCAACTCTATTAGCTTCCATTGCATCTGCTTGCACCTCATCAATGGGTAGACCCAAATATGGATGCATTTTTGTCTCCCTTGTCTGATAGGAAAATCCTCGCTCTTGTCGTCTACTAACCTTCTGTGAAACTGCCCTATCAGCCTCCAACACAACCTGAGGACAAGTGTTTACAAATACTTCCACCTTACTAGCTGCTTGTACATTTGTTTTCTCGTGATCAATGGATGTCCCCAAGGGTGGTTGCTCATCCTCCACCATCATGACCTCAATGTGATCCTCTGACTGGCCCTCCACAAAAGGCTCAACATGCATACTGCGCATATCATCCTCCTTAGCTAACTCATGCTCCACTATATGTTGCTCACGTTGAATCATAATGGGTGACTCATCATCTTGAATGTCTCCAACAAGGCCCACTAAATGCTCACCATACATACAGGAATATAAATCTTGCCTATTGTCAATGACTTCATCTGGATGCTCATGCTCCCTAGAGGCATCCTCGTATGACCTCATGGACTTATCCAAAGAAGAGTCCTCTTGACATACATAAGGAATTTCCTCCTGCTCTACCTCTACATCTCCCAAGCATGAGTGGTCAGGTTCCCAAAGTATTTTGAAGATGAAGCAAAGACCCCTCCTCCTTAACTCATTCCTGATACATGGTCCATTAATCTTGAGCAACTCCTCCCTGGTCAACCGCTTGTGGAATACTATAAAATTCTGCTCAAACAACCTTTCGGCTAGCTCATAAGCAGCATGTGAGACCAATTGTTCTCTCCTCCAAATGGTCAACAATCTAACCCGTAGCTCCCTGAAAATGGCGTCACGGTCTCCCATGACTGAAGACAAAATGGACAACATGTTTTCTTTGATTGTGTTAGGGTGATGTTTCTTAATGTTAAAGAAACATTGGAACATCTGATGGACCAAATCATCACACCCCAAATAAATCATGATGTCATACGTTCTAACCATGGTCGTGCCTACTAAAATCTCAAGTTTCTTCCCAAATGCAAGGCCCTCACTGTTATCCAAATCATGAAAGGTCTCTACTATCAGTCCGAAAACTCTCCTCATAATGTCATCATTGTAAGGAGCTATAGGGGCGGTTAGTCTCATGATGTTTTTGAGACAAGATGCAACTGAAATTCTAACCCCTTCACAATTTTCCTCCAAGAACTTGGGTTGTATGAGAGCAAACATACATGGTTTTAACGCCCAAATTAGCTTTCTCCCTTCTGATTGTTTTACTTCAGAAAGGACTACATCTAGCTCATCCATTTTGAAAATAATTTTCCATGTGGCCCTCATGTGCTTCAAATCTTTTCCAAGGGCAAGGATTTGGTGTCCAACCTTGGGTTCCTTTTGCAAATCTCTTGGCTGCTCATGGGTAAGAATGGCATGGATCTCTTTTGAGAAATGTCTGTGGCCCAATTTTGTTTTTTGATCTATATTGCAGTTCATGGAGGGATTGTTGTGTTGGTGCATGCAAAGTTTTAAAAACTTCATCATTCAACAACATATACAAGGCTATGGAATTAATACAACAATTCTTCACCTCATATAATTAACACATGGCAACAATTCATGCATCAGGTATGCAGGCATATCTAGTCCTCAAGGGACCAAAATAACACCACACTTTTGTTCTTTTCAACACACAAACTCACAACCATATTACAACAGTTACTAAGGCATCACCAAAATAATGCATCAAGCCACCCTCAATACCCCTGACTTTCAAGTCCTAAAAAATATGACAAAAATGTATATCAACGGTATATAACCCCTCACTTGCTCATACAATTCAATGTGCATAAAATTTCAT
Organism: Pinus albicaulis; assembly: GCA_034641835.2. Classification (NCBI taxonomy): domain Eukaryota; kingdom Viridiplantae; phylum Streptophyta; class Pinopsida; order Pinales; family Pinaceae; genus Pinus; species Pinus albicaulis. The sequence continues at coordinate 688,776,944 of CM076581.1, forward strand.
AACAACAGTAATTCCCCTGAACTTCCCTTCATATCCGAGTTTCATTGAATTTAAACTGATAAGTGTCGAGGGTTTCGTTGCAACAGTAATTTGGAGTTTGATTATGCACATTAAGTTTACACTACAAATACTCTACAAATTCCATGCCCAGAATTTATATGATATTGACATTAGGTTGTATGGCAAGGGACTTAAACCAAACAGGAATTTCATGTCCTAGGCACAGTAGTAAGTAGTTGGAGTAGAAAAACCCGGAAGTAGTACCAGGCTCATTATGCAGACTCCAACATCCAGACATGATTTATGCTTGACTTCCCATCTTGTCCCACATGAATAGTGTCAGCTCCACGCTCCATCAAACATGGCCCAAATAACTGTAATGACATAGCCCTGCTAAGGAGGCAACACCAACTATTTTCTGTCAGTGGATAAACGCAAATTTCAAACCCACGATTCCACACTTGAGATTCGACTCACTCTTCGATGAAGTTGGAGTAATTATATACCAACCGAACTGGTATCCACTCCAGCAAGTCGGATTGTAGTGAAGAAGTGTAATCTGGAATGAATTGAAGGACCATATAGTTCCCTAAACAAGCTTGAACTACTTCACGTTTTGTCTTCTATAGCAACAAAATACCACCCTTTTTTACTTCATGCTGCTCGAAATTTGACAGTGGACCGATATCATACATAGAAATACTCTGGCTCTTTCTTGCATCTAACCCAGTGATGCATCTCAAATTTCATCCATACGCAATAGTGATACGACCCTCTGCAGTGAAAATAAATTTGTTATGGGACTTGGTCGTCTCCAGGTGAGCAATGCCTTGGTATGTAAGAGAAAATGATGCTCACGGCCTGTAGTAAATTTAGCATACCAAGAAATATTTTGACCCTTTGAAATAGAGAGCAGCATCGACCCTCTACAATCTGTGCATTCGGCCCTAAAAACCGTGAATCAAACCCGCTTAATGAAACATTGCCTTAATCTTACAGCGCATACTCAGCTCATGCCCATAAGTCGGCTCTCGATGATTAGGTCGTTTATGGAATAACTCTGCATGTACAGGATTTATGTTGTTGTGGAAATGTATATGGATCATGCACTGTTTAGAACAGCGTTTTTACTTATAACCTCACCGCTCTTAATAATTTGGCCACCCAAAAATTTATTCAGTGGCCTTCAACCATGTAATGATTCCTCGACCCCCACCACAAAAAAAAAACCTTTGATATATCTTGTTTGGTCGAATTCTAAAGTTGACCCTTCTAAAATCTCGTTGTTGACCAATGTAACACTATTACGACCCCACAAACACTACGGAACTTGGAGTGTGGCCCCACTTGAGATTAAATTCACAGGTTGCTTTCGATGGCTGAGATGTTTATTTGTGGAATGATTATTAATCAATAGACAAAATCAAAATAAAATCTGGTTACCCTTATGCATCAGAGAATTTGTAGAAGATTCTAGTGAAGTTCATCCCACACATTCAAACTATGTCTCCAACAAAAATACATTTGGGCTTCACAAGAAATGAACTTGGAAATAATTAGAATATCTTGATCTCTCTGCAATTGATTTGCAGTAAAACCCTCGAAATTGAAACCTCGGAGGCTGAGCCAAGACCAAGGCTTTGATACCATTGTAATAATACAAATACGAAATTTTGTCATTTTCTTGAAATTTTTAACTTAAGCAATACTTCAGATAATTTCTGATTCGTAACAGAATCTTTCGATTTATAACATGACTAATAAGTTCAACAACACATCAACAACATCATAACATAAAATAATCTCAACTTTTATTATAATAGATAAACTGGGGTTACGTGCAAGTACAACCAAAATAGCTAAGATAATATGCTAGCCTATGAGATGATCTATTGCACTACTACACTGGCCCTCCAACTGAACTGACCTGCCACTGCTAAGCTCTCCTGTGAATTCTGGATGAATTCACCAAGGGGAGATGGGTGCTCACCCAATCTATCTAGATCACCCAAGGGTTTCTGTCCTATGGCTACCAATGGAGTAGAGAACTGAGTTCTCAACCACACATACAAGAAGCAATCTCAAATCCCCAATGTTCTCTAATGGCCCTTCCTTCTCTTTTTTTATAGATATAATTGAAACCTCTAGAAGCTCTTATTTTATTATTATTTTAATTCTACAGACTCGGTTCAACACTTATATTGAACCAACTTGCAGACTGCGCGATCTTACTTTAACAAGCATAAAACAACATAAATAACCAGAAATAGGACTTCGCGATGCAATTTTAAGTAAAACAACATAGATAACATAAAATGTAATTAACACAAACACAACTCAAAACATAGATCTGTCTTCAAGAGCCTTTCATTAATGCTAAGATCTTCCCAATATAATCAGTTCCACCATGTGCACTCAGCTACAGGGGTATGTGCACTCAATTGCATACTTCTTAAGGTCCTTGCGCACTCAGCTACATGAGCCTTTTCTCTAACCCAAACCACATAACACAAACTCAAAATAATCTTACATCCAAGTGCATTATATCATCACATATCAAGTATCCGTAAGACTATCTGAGACTCCTTATATAGTCTTTAAATTTACAATACTGTGATCTGAAAACCATGGGTGGAGCACAATGTATATAAAATATTCTCATTCTTTACAAAATAAGGGGCTTTTAACCACCCCAAAGCCCTTAAGACTCTAACTTTACTTCGCACTCAGCTCCTCGATTTAGAGAGTCTTTCTCAAAATCTTTCATCGAGGGTTACTGTGTGCAACATGCCCTCAACACAAATTTGTGACTCGTCCAAAGTCACTCTGTCGGTGCACCCTCGGTATTTGCTTTGATGCCGCTCAAGGCATCATTCAGAGGTGCAATTGCTTTTGTGCAATGTTGTTCAACTTCATGGATTTTGGTCAGCAACGTCTCAATAGCTGGCTTGAAAATTTTCGTGGAAATATCCTTTTGCGTCGAGCGCAATCCCTACAATTGCTTCTCAACAGTCTGTGAGACCTGAATGGCTTCAGCTTCCCATGGTTTTGTCCTGGCGGTGATAATTTGTTCTTTTCTGCCCAACTCATTAATCGGTTCCTGCAAAATTTACGCTCTTGGAGACAGGCATATCGTTGTACTGGTGCCAGAATATTCGCGGTGACCTTAATATGGTCCATCTGTTCTAACTTCTCATGAACTTCTTGCTCAATCTTCTGCACCTGAGGGTCCTCCTGCAGTGAGTCCCATACATCCATGACATCTTCGAATACTTGCGCGCACTCCTAGATGGTGGATTCAATATGTTCAGTGGTAGCCTTGAGCTCTGTTGTGCACTGCTTTTGGACCTCTAGCAGAGTGGCGAGCTACAATTGCATTTGTAGCTCGAATATCTTCTTTTGAAATTCGAGTCGCACCGTCTCGACTTCGACCTTAGAATCTTTTATTGCCATGGCGAGCTTTGCCACTTTTTCCTCTGGGGCAGCTT